>CM023452.1:178696251-178936251 GCA_013339765.2 Haemaphysalis longicornis | reverse complement strand
CCTGGCATTTAATAACTTTACAGCAATTGCAGAAACAATGCTAAAATTACTGCAGTGGTATAGTTGCGTTCCATGGTCCTTCTAAAGCACAAATGTATGAAAAGTATTCCAAGTATTTCATAGGTAGATAATTAAAAATTTGCCTTAAATGGAATGGCATAACATGTTGCACAACTCTGAACTTACACCACATAGATGAAAACTGACTGCATATTTGTGCTCGGGGTGTTAAAATGCACCTTACTTGTAAATCTCAAGCACATAAGTTAAAAAATAAGAAAAATGTCCTCTAGACCAGTGTCCCCCCTTAATACAAGGCAGCCCTCCACTTTGGCGCATTAATCCCCAAAATTTGACTTTTTTCTTTTCTTTTTTTTCCCGCTAATTTAATTAATTGCCTCCCCCTCTTCCACTCTCTCACGACATAGCACGTGGATCGGGCGGTGTCCCTGGCGGAGGAGCTGGAGCGAGACGGCTGTGCCTTCACGGGCGCCATGCACGCCCAGCTGCTGGACCTGTTTGTGGCCACGGGGGACCTGGAGCGGGCACGCCAGCACCTCGCCAAGGTGGCCCAGGTGGACCCGGACTTCCGCCTGGACGCTCACAAGGTGCCGCTGCTACTCTGCCCCCTGTGCTCTTGTGTGTGTGCCTGTGCATGTGCTGCTGCAGTGCATGAGGGAAGTCCTGTAGGGACAGCTTGGCAGCTCAGCAGTTCAAGAGGGAGCTCAAATGCAGAAGATTTAAAAAAACGAAACAAACAAAACGAGTCTGTACACAAAGCAGCCGCGTCGGCGGATTGCCTCGAAAGCGCGTCATCCCTATTTCATATTTGCCGCACTTTCGAGGCGCTTTTTTCAAAGAAAGTGCTACGAGTTGTGCCGCGCCTCCGCCAGATGGCGCCACAGGTCCCGTGACCAAGAGAAGACGCAGTGAAACATCCCCCTCGCGAGGGGCACGATCAAATGCAGAGCATTTCCGAGGGCGCACGACGTTAAGTAGTTTTCGTTACGTTAATGTTGTTGCACTTGTGGCAACTGCTGACGAGAGAGCGCTCGTCAGCAGTAATTTGAATGAATCAACGATATAAGGCGCGTTCGTAGTGTACCATTCTGTGTCGGCTTTGTGGCGCAGTGGGTAGAGCACCATGTACATTGCGTTCCGCCCGCAGGGTCGAGAAATCGAAACCGGGCGCCGGATAGTTTTTTTTATATATATATATATATATATATATAGTAGGGAGGGGTGCGGTGCGGACTACGGACGTCAACGCGGGTGACATCGTGAGTTACTGAAATGCTCTGCATTTAAAAACAGGCACTGCGGCACATCGGCAGCAGGGTGCAAAGCGACACGCACTGCCCGCCGTCATTTGCCTTCCCCCCTTTGTGCCCTGCTGCCCATTTGCTGCCATTCTGCTCGCTCTCTCGCCCCTCAAAGCGACGGCCCCAATCCCGGAACACATGCATTTGCATGGCGCTACCCCGTCGTTTCAAAGCGACGGCACGTTGTTTCAGAGAATTGGGCCCCAGGTCACTGTGATGTTTTGGGAGCGCTAGGCTTCCCTTGTTCACAAATCGGATAAAGGAGCAGTGCTGTGTCGTTTGAGTTGGGCGTCAGTTTCAATCCGAATGCAAGCCATGAGGGTAAATGCTTCCTTATGGGAGCAAGCAATTATTTAATTGTGTGACTGCCAGGCAAATGGAAGCACACGGAATGTGGTGAGACCAGGGTGATGGGGTAGGGGTGTGTGTCTACATGCACTCGTATGTCCTCCTTGGATGATGCTCCAGTGGCCCACTTGCAAGCCTGCCGCAGTGACTCCGTGGCTAGGGCCGTGGGCCGCTGAATCCAAGCATGCAGGTTCGATTACCCGCTGCAGCGGCCCCATTTTAGGTGGAGGCGAAAAGCAAAAACGGCCGCATGTCAAGATTTTGGCACTGGTTAATTAAAGATCTCCAGGTGGCCAACATTAATCCGGAGCCCACCACTGCGGCATCCCTCGTAACCCACGTGTAGCTTCGGTGCATTAAAGCCCCCACATTTATTAATTACCCACTTACTAATTATTAATTAATAATTACGTATTAATTACTGCATTTTGTGAAGCCAAGGGTCCTATCTACTCCCCTCGTGATTCCCTTCATCCCAAAAGAGCACAACAGTTGTGACTCTGTGGTGACAACTACTATGGTGGCCTGTTAGTTTCAGCTACATTCCTGTGGAGACAGCGCAGCTCCTCCTGCTGCCACTTTTTCACGTGTGAAAGGCGAAGGGTTGGTATGTGAACTTCATGAGCTCTCAAAGCGCAAATGCAGTTCCTCTGTGTGATCAGAAAAACGTAGCTAAAAGACTCGTTTACAGGACACCTCTGCTCTGTTTGCTTCCTGACATGTTTTTTTTTTTCCTACTGCTCCTGCCTGTGCATTACAGATGGTCACCTTTGATGCAGCTTAGCGTGAACATCGAGTGGTTAGGGCAGGCACGGGATTAAGGCCGCATAACTGTGCATGTTAGATCCCGTAGATGCATTTGTAGACCAGCAGTGGCAGAGTCACTAGCAGTAATGTAACACCCCCGCTACACTGCCGTCTGAATGTCATTCTAACCGAATGTCATTCGAGTCGAATGAGAGGCTTCGAATGCCATTCAGAATCCGCCTTGCTCCACCACGATTTCGATGGCGTTTGAAAGCTTCAAAAATCACTCACCGTGCTACGTAGCACTGCTGCTGTCGAGTTCTGTTTTTACACAATAATGCAACAATCAAACTTAGCAGCAGTCCTTGGCATTAAAATGATATCGAAATACAGTAGAATCTCGATGATACGATTCTGGGTGATACGAATTTCGGAATGATACGAATTTCTGAAAAGTCCCGGCAAAATTGCACCGTTTGCAATGGGAAAAATTTCGGCTGTTACGAACGGACCTGCGCGGCCCGGCGGATGATACGAACGAGCCGGCGAGGCGCCCGACTGCCGAACAAGCAAGTGACGGCTCTCTCTCCCCATTTGTCACTCTTTTTTCTCCAGAAACGGCCGGGCTGTTGTTTTCTGCTCGTGAAAAGCGCCCCGCACGCCCCATGCGCGCCGCGGCCGGTGGCGGCAACATGGCGGCGGCTTCGGCCGCGAAGTGGCACGGCCGCTTGCCGCTCTTTAAAATGCCGCTCAAGGCAGACAGACCGAAGTTTCTTGTGCAGTAAAGGAGCTGATAACGTTGGCGAAAACGGTACTATAAAACACCATCCGCGCTGCGGCGCCCATAAAATATCTGCCGGAGTGCTAAGCCTAAACATCTCGGGCGGAGCCAGCGGGCTGTCTCGAGCGTTTCGCAAGTCGTCAGCGTCTTTTTCTGACCGAGGTAGGAGATACCGCGGGCGCGAAATCGTCAATGTGGCCGTGAAAATACAGCGCGCGCAAAGCCGAGGCGTGCGAATCGTGTGCAAAAACGCACCATGCGGTTCACGCTTGACTGTTGCGGCGTGTAGCGAGCTTGGACACCGGGAGTGAGGAGACAAGCGCGAAGCTAGGCGAAGCGTTACGCGCGCCAGAAAGGACTGCTTTGTGACGTGGGGGTTTTAAAAAAGCAGAAAAAATCACGGATTTGTTCACGCGAAAGTAAGAAAAGAAATACACGAAAACTTTTTTCAGCGCTCAATTTTTTGGCCTGTGTTGGTTCATACGAATTTCGGATGATACGAATATTTTTCGTGGTCCCGCGAGATTCGTATCATCGAGATTCTACTGTATAAATAACGTAGTAAGCTTTGACACATTCTTTGCTTAATTCTGAATCACGGTCGAGGTTTTTTTGTGCCGTTTCGTGCTGTCTGGCCACTTTGCTTTGTCGCTTGCTTGTACTGGTGCTGAGAGTATGGAATTATCACACCTTGATATGAATTAAGTGAATGACAAGTAAACAAAATCCCACAATTAGGAAACTATTGTGTGTTGCAAGTACGCCAGTACGGTACTGGTTCATGCTGACTTGGAACGATGTGCGCGAAAGTGCTAGAAATGGAATTCAAGAGCCCCAGATGTCTCTCTAGGTGCTCATTTGGCTCGAATGTCATTTGAACCCAGTGGAGCGGCCCAACTTTGCATTTGAGTCAATTGACATTTGGTTCAAATGACAGTCAGACACTAGTGTAGCAGGGGTATAAGTGGCTTGTAAAAGAATGGGTCCAGCATTCGAAAAAAGCCCCGTGTTGTCGTAGGGGGCGCAAAAAAAGTAGCCTCTGTGTGTCCAGAGGAGAATTAATGCAGGAGTCATTGGCAGGTTAAACAAGCGAATCAGCTACTACTGCACATGAGAAGACCCCGAGTAAACGTTACAGCAGATGAAACAGCAGTGAACGGAGCCAAGGAAAATCTTCACTGACGGTCACTGGTCGAAGCCTGAGACAAACTAAATCTGCTGACTCAAAATCTCTAGTCGATGCCACTAGTGCTGCCACGGGCTATGCATAGCCTGTTCCTTCTTTTAAAGCAGAGCTAGATATTTGGCGGGGGTAGTTGTAGACTTTGTTGGCACTCTCAGGGCAGCGCCTTGGGGGAGCTGCTGACTGCAGTGTGGTATTTTTTATTTTATTTAATTTGTTTTACAGTACAGCACTATGCAGTACAGTACAGCACTATGCACCAGCCTATGATCGCCTGACTGTTGAGAATGTCCTCCCCCTTATCAGCCCTTGTTTTCTTTTCTGCGTTTAGGTGCTGTCTCTGGCAGCCCTAGAGGCGTCCCAGGGCCACCCTGATGCCGCACTGGCCCTTCTGGAACAGCAGCAGCCCCACCAGCCGCCCCAGCAGAGTGGAGGGGCAAGCCAGGGTGGCCTGGAGCGAGTGGGGGCGCGTCTGCTGGGCGCACTGGTGGCGTCCGGTGTGGACGCAGAGCGTGCCCTGTCGCTGCTGGTGGGCCGCCAGTGGGTGACCCCCTCGGCGGTGCTGCTGGGGCCCCTGGTGCGGGCCCCCATGGAGAACGGCGACCTTCCGGCGGCCGTGCAGGCCCTCGAGGAGTGCGCCCGCCGCTACCGCCTGACGCCCCACAAGGGGGAGCTGTCCCGCCGACTCATCCAGGAGGAGCGGTCGCAGGAGCTCCAAAGGGGTCAGTCTCTCCCCCTCCCCCTGTCTCTGGGGGGGAACACTGCAATCAGGAGTCTTGGCTGTCACTGACCCCGAGAGTGTCAAATTTTAAGTGCAGAGCACTTTTGGGGCTCGACTTGTCGTCGTAGCTCGCCCGCTGGACCCAAGTAGAGCCTTACGGCGTACTGGCGTAACGGCATTCCATCGTAGCGGCGCCCCACAGAGGCTTTGAAAACCAAGCAGTTGGTGTAGTCATAAGCGTTCAGAACTTGTGAACCGCTGGCGGTTGACATACATCCCCCCGTTGTTTAGCGCAACGAAAACTGCAGGTACATTTGAGGCAAAATATACGTAATTAACCGGCAGCGCCCGCGTTCATTTAGTTAAGAACGCTCGTTGGGTTGGTTTTTACGATAGTAAGCGAAAAAAAAGTGGCAGTGCAACGCCGGCACGTGCAGGAGGAAAAGCAAGCGCAAAAAGAATAGAACTCCTGCTGGCGCAGTTTCAGGCAGGGAGTGCGCAAGCACTGCGAAGGCGGGAAATTTGAATTGCATTGGACAAACCTCCGTTCCGTTCATCGGGAGAGAAGTGAGACAGGGCGGCGAAGAGCGTGATGGGTGGTCTTCCTCATGCTGGCCCCCTTTGAATGGCAGGGGGCTAGTAGGAGGAAAACAGGGGTGGGTGCCCTATCTGGCAGGACAAGAATGGGGTCTCAAGCTGCCAGCCTTGTTTGTATGTTCCCTGTGCTGTTGTTGTCGCTGCTACATGCCAGTGTTCTCACCCGATACTCCTCCCCCTGTTTGTGGTTTGTTTCAGTGGTGGACATCAGCACAGAGGTGCACGGAGAGATGAACACCCTGTACGACCTGATGTCCTACTTCCTCGAGTGCGGACACATGCGCCAGGCACAGAAGATCCTCGAGGTGAGGGCCTTTTGCCTCAACGGCAGTTCCAGATCTGATCAGGACAGGTGTTAGAACAGCGCTATTTGATGTGCAGTTGAATCAAATATTGATCTATTTGCTTCAGCATTGGAAGGATGGGATTATTCTCACGGGCCCGTTGCCCTCGAGTCATCCTTTCAGTGTGACAACGTGAGGTGCAGCCTGCTGAGAAACCTAGCTTCACAGGTTGGATAGGTGAAGGAGCTAGTTGTTAGTATTGCTTTGAAATTCCTTAAAAATTGTACCCTGCTCTTTTTTCTCATTTAAATGGCGCTACTTTTGCTTTCTTCCTGGGAGACGGAAGTCTGTAGAGCTGGTGTGCCCAAGATAGCCGTTGCATAGGTTGCCGTATAATATGTGATACAGCCGCAGTCCACCTGTTGGTTGCTTCTTGGCAGAGCTGCTGTGACCATGTGCTGCCGATGTTAGGTTTTGATGCCAATGGCTTCGCTTGGTGGGGTGGAGGAAGCTAAGGGCTTGTCTTATTGATAGACTCGTTGGTGTGCCCACAGAGGCATAGTTGGAGGCGACGCTGTCATGGTTCATGGTTCAAAGCACAAAAAGATGATCCATAAGAGCGTAGACAACACCAGTTGTGTACTTATAGTCTTTTTGCACTTACGAATACAGTTCAACTGGCTCAGTTTTTGTACTTCCGTAGTGCTGTAATTTCGGTGTTGGCAGCCATATTAAGATGGCCTTGTGGGACAACTTGTGGGCGATGGAGGGAGCATGTTTGAGCAGTGCCCCCCTCTGCCCTCTCTCGTTATGTGCAGACCCCTGGCCTACGAGCGCGTCACCATCGGTTGGACACCATCTGCGACAACTTCCTGCGGCGGAACATGGTACTGTGGTCCCTTTCAATTCCCCCTTCCTCCACCCCCCGCCCCCCGTGTTGCCATGCTGAGTACCACCCTGGTGGCTGCTGCGGTGCTTGCAGGTGACCCAGCTGGAGCAGCTGGTGGCCATCACGCGGGGCCTGTTTGACGTCAACCGGGACCGCCTGTACCACTTCCTCTTCCGTGCCTACGGTAAGGCTACTGTGGCTGCTGCCTCAAGGGTCATGAATCAGCGTCTCAAATGCAGCCACTTTCTTCATTCTCAACAGAAAACAGTGCAGAAAAAATACGAGGACTGGTAGTCAAGAGAAGACGCTCAATTCTCTTGACTAGCAGTCAAAAAAATGAAGAGACTGCAGCACTCGTCTGTGTGTCCTCTTGGCTGTTAGTCCTCTTTGCAGAAGGATCGACGTTTGGGCGAGTTGGTATAGGTTGAACATCTTCGAGCAACAGCGTAAAAACACAGACACTAGAGAAAGAAAATGATGGGACGATGCTGTCATTTTCTTCAGCGTAACAGACTCGCCCTGTCAATTTCTTCCCCTAGTGTCTGTGTTTTTACGCTGTTGTTCGAAGATGGTCAGTCTTCTTTATTTGTCTATTTGCTTGCTTTTGGTTTTGTCATTTTTTTGTTATACTGTTAGTCCTTGTTTTGGACTGTTTTCCAGTTTTCTTGCCTCACAGTAACCTGTCAGGGGACGTGTCTGACCGAAACAATAGGCATCACCACATGGGAATGGGGATTCTTATTCTTCAAATCAAATACATGTTGAGTAGTGATTTTCGTTGAATAATTCCGAAGCAAATACTTCCCCTGGTTGCAAAAAAAAGTAACCAGCAGTCTCCACAAACCCACTGCAGTGAGAACACAGCTGTGTTACCTTATTTTCGCGCGTATAACCGGCTCCTGCATATATTCTGCACCCCCACTTTCAGCCCGCCAGAAGAGAAAAAGAAAAAAAAATCCTCGCCTATTGCCAGCACATTTGATACAGGAAAGGCTGCACCAAAGCGACTGCTCAAGCAACTGCTCAAGCAATGCATCACATGCTATGTAGACAGAAAAAGTGCATATTTAGCGAGTAGGATACGCTGACTGCGAGGCGAAAGTCACATTTCACTAATGAAATTCAGTTGTTAGAGTGCGCTCGTCCTTGTTTTTTCTTCCTTCTCCTTGTATGCTTTATGCAATCGCTGCCATCGAAAGCTTAGTCAGTGTTACTTTGTAAGAGCCTCACAGCACAATGCACATTGCCGTGAAGCTGCACTAAAAATTAGAAAAAACCCTGCGTATAATGCGCACCCCTACTCTGCCACTGAAATTTTTGCATTTTTGGTGCGGGTTATACGCGCCAAAATACAGTACATATTAGGTAGCGATTTTTATTGGATGATTCTGAAGCGAAATGCTTCCCCTGGTTGCAAAAAGAGTAACCAGCAGCCTCCACGCACCCACTGCCGTGAGAACTCAACCGTGTTAATTCAGAACGTCGATCAGTGCTTTTTGCTGCGGTGCACGGAAGGGCATGTACAGTAAAATCTCGTTACAAGAGAGCCTTAAGGGACCCAGGAACCATCTCTCCTCTAACCAATGTCTCTTGTATGAGGTGTTGCTAACGTGGCAAACATAGGAGGACCAACCGAACCATTCTCGTTCAAATGCCTCTTATAACCAAGCATCCCTTGTAACAGCGTCTCTTCTAATGAGGTTTTACTGTGTAGCACTGGTTGCCCTTGAGGAACGGGGTGTGCAAGGCGCTCTTCCATGCGCAGGGGAGGCTGAGGCGGACCGTGCCCTGGAGGCCTGGGCCCAGATGCAAGAGGAGAACGTGCAGCCCAGCGAGGCCACCCTGCGCCTGCTGGCCGGCCTGCTGGAGCGAGCGGGGCGGCCCCTGCCCTTCACGCCCCCTCCTCCACCGGCAGCTGCCACCCGAGAGGCCGTGCCGTTGGCCGCCATGGACCTTGATGCAGCGCTGGAACGCTGGCGCAGGTCAGGGGTCCTTCCAGAGGCCGGCCTCCTCGTTCACTGCTCTCAAAACAGCTTCCTTTAATTGTTAAAGTGAAGTCTGTGAAACTTGCCAGTCTTGCTGTTTTTTTTCCCCCACTGATCTGAAATATGCCATTATTTCTTGAGTCAGTTGACTAGTTCCCAAGGTAATTAGAAATAATTAGACATTTTTGTTCAAACAATAGACAGAACAGTGTTGGTCATGAAACTGTAATCTTTATGTTTTCCAATACTATGAACGCTGGTGAGTGTAATAAGGCAATCGGTTTTGTGATGCACCGCTGTAACTAATTTTACAGCTCATTAAGCTTCGGTGGCACCAGTGGCAAGGAACCATTTCGAATGCCCATTTCAAACACCAAGGTTTAGTGAGCACCAGTGTTGCGACTGGCCTTCCCCAGTGCAGCCGCCGCTGTTGGGACTGGCCATCCGAGCGCAATCACAGGTGTAGCAACGTTGCCTTGCTCCGTCCGCTATCTATGCGGAACAGATCAGAGCGATGAAGTTCTTGAGCCGACGAAAAGTTGAAAGAACATTTATATACAGTATGTACAAGGGCAAGCAAACGTTACATGGCTCGCACAAAGGCGACAGCACCTCTCCACGCGGTGCCTCCGAAAAGTGCCGCCCTTGCTGCGCTTCCGGGCGGGGTTTATACCCTTGGGAGTCCGTTGCAGCCGTGAGAAGTTTAATTTAAATCGCTCCAATCGGGACTCTCGCTGGTCGAAGTTTGAAATCCAACGAATGGAGGCGAAGCGGTTGCGTCAGCTGAGCCGCCCTGACGGGGAAAGGGAGGCGACGCCGCCGCCATCTTAGCGGAGCCATCTCCGGGCATGTAGCAGCATGTCTGGCGTGGGCGGTTTGGTCTGGTTTGATCGAGGCGTGAATCGGCCCCGGTGTCGGCGCGTCGCCCCGTACAACGAATTTGGGCCGGGCAGTTTTTTAGCCTGTTAGTGAGCCACGAGGCCAAAGTTGCACATTCCTACCTGGTACATGACGGCATGCTTGCTGAATCATAAAACTGCTTAGATACTGGCACCAGATTTCCCTCTAGAATATATTCGTATGAAACTCTGGGTCTCAACCACTAGGCTGCCACAGCTGCCGCAGTACAGTATAGCCCACTTAGAGCAAACCCGGTTTTAATGAAATAGCGGCTGTAACAAACAAATCTTTGTTTCCTGTTACCAATTGTATACGTAGATTTTGTGCCCAGATACAGTGAAGAGCGGATATAACGAACTAATTTCAGTTTCCTGATGTGTTTGTTATTAGCGAGCGTGACTGTATTTGGTGCGGTGTTGCTTCCTCCCTCTCCCCCCGACAGTGGGGACATGTCCAACAGCCGCGAGGGTGCCCGTCTTCTGGAGGCCCTGGTCAAGCAGGGCCGGGTGCGGGAGGCCCTGCGGGTGGCCGAGCAGCTGCTGTCCTCGTCCCCCCCTGCGATGGTGCCCCTGCGCAGCCTGCGGCAGCTGGCCGGCCAGCTGGCGGCCAGGGGGGACACGGAGGCCCTGGCCACCCTGCGGCCGCTCCTCTCGGATCGGCAGCTGCGGCAGCTCTCCTTCGACAACCAGCTGGGCACCGCCTACGTCCACAGGTGGGCCTCCCTCCCTTCCTGGGGCACACCTTATTCGCACCTGTGTCTGCCATCGATTTATCCATTCTGGACCTCGGGAAAGTTGAGCTGGTTGGACGGAATTCATAATTCGGAGCGCAAGAAGACGGAACTATAGGAAGTAGACAACACGAGCGTTTCCTGTCAACTGTTCTCTCTCAACTGGGGGCTTTGCCAGTAACTTTCGCAGCTTTAGCAACAAAGCCTTCTGAAGATGGGTGGGGGACAAGGGTGTGTGTTGTGGCCCCTGCCTGTACAGAACAGTCCAGAGAAAGGAGTAAGAACGAGACCGGGGGGAACGTCTCTTTACCCGCCGCGGTGGCTCAGTGGCTAAGGCGTTGTGCTGCTGAGCACGAGGTCGCGGGTTCGATTCCCGGCCGCGGCGGCCGCTTTTCTGATGGAGGCGAAAAGCAAAAACGCCCGTGTGTACGAGATTTCGGCGCACGATAAAGATCCCCAGGTGGTCAAAATTAATCCGGAGCCATCCACTACGGCGCGCCTCATCGCCTGCGTTGCGTCGGCGCGTTAAACCCCACAATCAATCAATCAATCAATTGGGAACGTCTCTTTCCAGGGCAGCCAGGTCTAAGTTAGCGGCATCTGTAAAGGAGAAGAAACTGTGTGGCAGCCGCAATTAGCATTGCACTGTGCATCCCTGGCATGAATTGTGGTTGCTATCATTTCATACATCATGTGCCACCACCCTCTTTTTTGCCACCGTAGGTATGAAGATTTGTAGTCCACTTTGATTTTCATTGTGGCGTTACCTGTTCGTTCACCGGCAACTGCTGCAATGGACTGTTTCGCCTCCCACATATATTCTTGCTCCGTGGTCCATAGTGACGAGAGAGAGACAGAGGAAGTTTTATTGTTGTTTGACGACGAGACCGTTCGTGTGTCCCCCACCCTTCCTCCCCCTCTTCTCTCGCAGTGGGCGCTCGGGGGAGCTGCTGGAGCAGCTGGAGGCGTCCCCCGGAGAGTGGGCGGTGGGCGGCCGCTGCCCGACGGGGGCCCTGGTGGGCCTGCTGGAGCAGCAGCCCCAGATGGCCGACCGGGTGCTCGCCCTGGGCCGCACCTACGGGCAGGCCCACGGCTGCTGGGCGCCCCTCAACGCGCTCTGGATGCACCGGGTGCTGCTCCGGGACTACTCCGGTGCCGACCAGCTGCTCCAGGTGGGTGGGCGCAGGCCGCCTGCAGAGAGCTCTGCCCCATACGCACCAGTTGCGGAACTCCGCTTCGGAATCTGAGCCGTTTGGGCACCTCTGCTCTGTTCAAGTTGATGAGCAAGTGTATCGTCAGGGCACCTAGCTAGGGGCAGAAACTGGACTCTGCCGAGCATTTACTTTAAAGCCGAAGAGTGCCTGACTTTTCTTAGTTAGGCCTGCCTTGTGTCACGGTTGCTTTGCCGTTGTCGATGGACTGTTGCACGGGCTGCAGTGCAAGCAAGGGGCCAGTGAAGATCTCGTGTTGGTATTGGTGGTTGCAACGAGCAACCTTTTTGCAGCTACTCCAGCTTGGCAATTAGTTGAAGCATATGATTTCTTGCCTCACATTTGCTGCGACTGTTTGCACCTCCTTATTTGGAGGGGACGAACACTCGCTGCGACAGCTGCACATCTTGGGCAAGTTAAGTGGGCGCACCACGGGTGGCATGGAGTTTCGCACTAATGGTATATACTAGAGAGAAAGCAATCGCGCGCCATTGTGGCTGCTGCTGGAGCAGCAAGCAACATTCCTCGCCGACTTGGCTTGGCTGGACACATGGCTTCTTTTCGCAGTTGAAGCCGAAACCATTAAAAAAAGGTAACATTTTTTTATCCTTGTTCATGTTGTATGACGCTCCTAAATAATCCCGGACAAATAAACATTTTCAATCTCCACGTTTCTATCCATCAAACAGCTTTAAATAATGTTTTACAGTAATATTGTTGTTTAGAGACAGAGAGAAATAATGATTTATTGGAGAGGTTTATTAGCCAGCTCTAAGCTAAAAAAATCCAAACTTTGGAGCAATTAAGAGGTAGCACCACGCAACTTTTGAGCTTGTTAGCAAGCCACGCCAAGCATAGAGTTTCATGCTAGTATATACTGGAGGGAAATCTGGCTCCACTATTTAGGTTAGGTGCACTTCAGCAAGCGTTCCATCATGCAACGGGCAGGCGCATTCCACTCGTCCTTGGCATGGCTCATGAACAGGCTGGGAAGTTGCCTCTTGCTGCAAAAAAGCAACGATATTGCGAAAAAGATTATTCAAATTTGGTTTTTTTACTATAAAATTTAAGTTCCAAAAAATACATTTGTCAGGGATTATTTGGAAGCTTCATGCAAGATGAACAAGAAAAAGTTGTTGCCTCTTTTTTGTTGCTTTTGGCTTCAGTACAAAAAAGAAGCCATATGGCTAGCTAAGCCAAGTAGGCGTCGCTAGCTGCAGTGGCGCCGCCCATGGCGGTTAGCAACTGCGGGCAGGCAGGCAGCGAGGGTGACTGGTGATGATGATAGTTTGGGTTTAATGGCGCAGGGCCAACTGGGGCAAAGAAGGCCAAAACAATTGTCATATATGAGAAATGAAGACGTAAACAGTAAAATCGTTGAGCAAGAACCGAATTAAAATCGGTCAAAGACAATGGGGACGGCTGGTGTAGAAGGCTAGAAGGCTAGGTTGTGATTGTGCGTGGTATGAAATGAGGTCTGAAAGTTTCACTTCTGCTCGGTAGTTCAAAACACGCCTGACGGAAACCATGGGATCGTCAGACAGGAAAAAAATGCTAGGCGTTGCGCTGCTGAGCACGAGGTCGCGGGTTCGATTCCCGGCCGCGGCGGCCGCTTTTCTGATGGAGGCGAAAAGCAAAAACGGCCGTGTGTACGAGATTTCGGCGCACGATAAAGATCCCCAGGTGGTCAAAATTAATCCGGAGCCCACCACTACGGCACGCCTCATCGCCTGCGTTGCGTCGGCGCATTAAACCCTACAATCAAATCAAATCAGGAAAAAATGCTGGGTGTGGTGGGATGTGTTGTCTGTAGAGTTCGGCGAAGTGTTTGTGTTGTGTTGTGTGGAGTGCCTTGCATTGAAGTAGCACATGGATCGCAGACAGGCCGTCTCCACACCTGCTGCACAGGGGTCAGACGGCCTATCAGATGTGCAGCGGGTCAGACGACCTGCTGCAGAGAGAGGGTGACCGCTGGGGTCTGTTCCACACGTGCAGGAGTTCCCCGACATGGGTGCCCACCTGATGTTCTCCCCAGTGCTGAGGGAGTCCCGGGACAAGAAGGACGTGAGTATTGTGACTGCTGCATGCTACTACACATGGGGCGGACATACAAGGCTGCGACAACTTGCAACAAATGTTTGAAGAACCAACAATTGGGCTTTTGGTAGTGGCTTTTTAACACCTTGAAGTAGCACAAACTCAACACAACAGACATGAGAAGAAGGAAAGAGACAGGCCACTCTGCTGTCCTAACAGCTACAGCCTATCTGACCCCAGCGTCCCTGCATAAACAGCATAAACAGCACTTTTTCTTGTGTCTGCGTTGAGTTAGCGCTACAAACTTTGATGTTTGCCATGTACAGTGGAATCTCGGTGATACGAATCTCAAGGGGAGGCAAAAATATAGTAAGTTTACTGCGTGTGGAAACACGGGACGTATGCGACAGGTGGCGGCAACATGGCATCGGCTCCTGCCATGAAGGAGGGGTGCCAGTAGCTCCAGCGACCGCTTCTAACCTTTTGCTAAACGCAGCTCAGGGTGTAAACTAAGTTGCCCATGCGAGAAAAGAGTCATCCGTGCCAAATATCCGCCGCAAGGGTGGCCCAGCCATCTGGTGCGAGCGTTTCGAAATTGCCGCCATGAGTCACACATCTTTCCATTGGTGCAAGTCGTGAGGCTCGCAATAACTGAGGCAGAAGCTGCCACCGAAGTGCCAGGCTGAATCGTCGACACGGGCGTCAAGAGAGCATGCGCCCATCGCCAACGCGCACAAATCCCGTGCAAAAACTCCCACCTCCCCTCGCGGGAACCCCTGTGTAGATGCGACGCATAGGGGGTTCACGTTGCAGCATTGGACAGCGGAGGACCGGTGCTGGAACGATGGAGCTGAGCGGCGCAGGCACCGCGTTTTATAGCGCGCATAACGGTGAGGGGACGCGCCGGCGCCAGTGCGTCTGCCGCGGCTATGACGCAACACAATCCAACACAATCCACTTTAATCCAATCCAATCCAATGCCCCTCGCGAGCGTGTTCGCTATTGGAGAGGAGAGGGGGTGAGCGGCGGAGAGCACAGCTGGCGCGGCGAGGAGAATGAGGGAGGGGTGGACGCCGACAACGCCGGATGGATGCAGGGACAATGCGAGTGAATTAGATGCGTTCGCATCTAAAAACGAGCCATGCAGTTTAACACAGGGCTCGTTTGTGGCGTGGGAAAGCGTGCCTTGGTGTGTAAGCGGATGAGTAATTTAAGGTCAGCTCTGGTGCGAAGTTTCACGGGCTTCCCTGTGTCCCAAAGTGCTTTTGCTTGCTTGTGGATGGAAATCCCAAGAACGTGGCTCGCTTCACTGGCATCTTGTGTGATGTCGCCCTGGGTGTGGTGGAAGTAAGGCCTTGCCCGCTTGAGTGATGGCTCATCCTGTGCCACTGTGCAAACCTTACTGCTATTGTAGCAGCAGCATACAGTTCCATGCTGATATATACCAGAGGGAACTGTGTTGCTGCTGTCGCGGGCTGTCACTGGTGTCACCATAGCAGCAAGCAACGTTCCACTCCTACTTAGCCACATGGCTTCTTTTTGTTCCACAAATCAAAATCAACAAAAAAAAAAGGAATAACTTTTTTTTCTTCTTGTTTGTCTTGAATGAAGCTTCCAAGTAATCCCTGATTAATAGATCCCTGGGGGTTCCTTTTTTTTTTTTTTTTGTAACAATGAAACAGCTTTAAATAATCATTTACATTAACGTTGTTGCTTTTTTGCCACCAACTTTTCAGCCTGTTCATGAGCCATATGCCAAGGACAATTGGAATGTGCCTGCTTGGGATAACAGTGTATTAGAAGAGAGAGGTGTGTCGTTCGGGGCCGATTAGGGGGGTCCCTTTTGCGCTGAAAATTTCTGCTGAGGAGCTCCTCTGTTGTAAGCCATGCCCCTGGCAGCCGCTGCTTACCAGTTGGCTTCAGAAGTTTTGTTTGTTAAATTAGTCCTTATTTATTGCCGTAAATAGTCTTTATTTCATGATTAAAGTTTTATAAATCTCGTCAGATAACTGTTTTAGTTTGGTTTAAAATATTTTAGGGAGCACTGGCTGCAGCAGGAGTTCTCTGGGGGACGCCTGGGCTCCATACAATTTTTTCATCACAAAAGGGACCCTCACTCTCCATTGAGTTTTTCCCCCGCGCAACGCACCCTTACCTTATAGTACACTGTACCCGGTACTTACGGAACGCTCGCTGAAACGCAGCTCGCCTAGGCACTGGCACCAGATTTTCCACTAGTGTATATCAGTATGGAGCTCTGTGGTAGCAGCACAGCTGGGGAGGGGCCATGGGGAGACCATGTGGCCCTTCCAAAATTAATAAAGCGAAGGACGGTGACCCTCTGCGCCCCCCTTCCTTCCCCCATTGCAGGTGAGCATGGCCCGACACCTGTTGGATACCCTGTCACGCCACGGCGGCCGCCAAGGGGGCCAGGAACTGGCACACAGCAACCTCATCCGCGTGCTTGGTGAGCGCTCGCCTCTGTCGTGCCTGTGCACTGGCAGGAGGAGGCTTTTGAGTCCACCGCGAAAACAGGCGCCGAGAAGGCAGGGTTCCGTTCTCCTGTGGGTACAAGCCTCCCACTTCCTGTGTGCACCCAGCACCATCTACTGGTTCACTTGGAACACTCCAACTGCTAAGTGGAGGCCACTGTTCGGCCCCAGTAACCTAGCGGTAAAACCGTGGGATCAGGGGAGGAGAATTTCTTGAGAGAACAGCGTTTTTTTTGTTAAGTGCAGAGCAGTTTAGGGGCTCGCCTTGTCATCGTAGCTCGCTCGCTGAAGCCAAGTAGAGCCACGTGGCATTCTGTTGTTGCGGCTTAACCCAGGGGCTTGGAAAGCCGAGCGGTTTATATAGTCATAAGCATTCGAAACTCGTGAACCGCTGCCGCTTGTCATACATCTCCCCGTTGTTTAGCGCAAAGAAAACTGCAGGTGAATTTGAGGCAAAATATACATGATTAACCGGCAGTGCACGCATTCATTTAGTTAGAAACACTCGTTGGGTTGGTTTTTGCGATGGTAAGCAAAAAAAAAAGTGGCACCACAACGCCGGCGCATGCAGGAGGAGAAGCAAGCACAAAAAGAACAGAACTCCTGCTGGCGCAGTTTCTGGCAGGGGGTGTGCGAGCACTGCGAAGGTGGGAAATTTGGAATGCTTTGAGTGGTAGCAGTGAGCGGATGATGGAGCCAGCGCCCATTATGGCAAATCACTGCTCTGCAATTCCGACATCTTCCACATTGAGTGTAATGGTTTTAATTTTTCTTTTCTCTTCTTTCCAACTACTTTTAATTCTTTGCTTTCCTTTTTTAAGTACTTTTAATTCTCGCCATGCGCCTGTTTTCATCGAGCCTTATCAAGCCGATGCTGTCTGATACCACCCCACTCACTGACGCCGTTGTAGCGAGTCGTGCCGTAGTGACTTCTGAACAACCACCACTATGACCCAGAAGATTGGGTTAGGCTAGGTTTGGGTTAGTTTTAGATTGTACTTAGGTTAAATTAGGTAGGGTTTAACTTAGCTTAGACTATGTCATGTTCCTCTGAAACAGCCTTTCTAGGTAGTTGATGCTGCGGACTCTCCCCCGTGGATCAGTGCTTGGTGGTGTTGTCGTCGCATTGACAGCGCAACCGGCATAATGCATGGTTAACATGTTAGGGAGTTAATGGTGCTTGGCGCACCGCAATGTGTGCGCATGATACGACATGTTGTGCGATGTCATTAAAAGCTGAAACAGAGTTCAGTGGTGCGTACAGCCATTCTGTCGTGCAGTGTGCTCCCTGCTCCGCTTTGAAGTGCCCCGTGCTCTTTCCCTGCCCTGCAGCGCAGCAAGAGGGCGGCTTGGACGAGGCATTGAAGCTGGTGGAGCAGCAGGGTGTTGAGAAAGTGGCCCCCTGGGCCCTGGCCGTGCTTGGGGACGCACTGGTGTCTGCAGGCCGGACGGTGCCCTTCCAGGTGCCCGCCACCAGGAGGAAGGGGCCACAGTCGCAGGTGTGCCACTCTCTTGAGATGCCACTCATCTTGTTTGGTCCCCGCAAAGGCAGAGTTCTTCAATACACACCTGTTGGAAAACTCGGCTTCGGAACCCGGGCGGCGCGAGTACCCCTGCTTTCTTTGTTTTAGATGGGGGGGTAAGTGGGCACATTGGCACGTAGGAGACAAAAACTGAATTTTGCTAAGCATTTACTCAATAACATAACCTAATAACGTAAAGCTTGCTCTTCAAATTAGGAAATGATAAGTAAGTAATGCTCACTTATGTTCCCACACTTTGTTTTGTTTTTTATAAGTTACAGCAGCAGCCGCAACCCTTGAGTACTACTTCAGCTTTTTATAGGCTAGCCAACTTGCCCCCGTGATTGGCCCTGTGTTGCCCCCCCAACTGCAGACTGGTTTCTGACACATGGGGCCTGTGGGGAGTTTTGCAACTCTGCGGGAAAGCTTCCCATCTCGGGAACCTCAGGGGAGCACTGAATGCTTTCCATGCCCTGGCTGCAAAATTGCCGCATTTTCTTGGTTGTAAACCTCCTTCATTTGGGGGAGGGGAACCGGAACTAGAAGGGGTGTCAGAAGCTGGTGTGGACCAGAACCGGGCCAGTGAATGCCTGTTCATTGCAGGCAAGCCATAGTCACATGTTTGCGTAAGCAAAAATGCGCCTTCAGTTTTTCACGGTTCAACCAGTGTATTGGGGGAAAAAGAGACAAACTGCAGAGCAAAGGCAATTGGTGCACTGTATTCCATCGCCTGCCACAAACACAAGCACCAAATTTAGCTCCAAATGTTTGGGTATAAGGGGAAAATTCAGTTCAAAGTTCGAAGTCATTCAATTTGAAGCTGTGAAGACATGGTGTCCAGACCGACCGTTTGCAGGATTGTCGTCGAGGTAAATGCCTGCGGCCACAAAGAGCACGGGAGGCTGTGGTTATAAGCAGTGTGAGGTGGCATGAGAGAAAGAGAAATCACATGTAGCGCCACAACAAAAGAGGAAAATAGCATTTTTGGCTGTTATTTTGCATCTAATTTGGAAAACCTTTCATAAAAAAAAAAAGCTTTCGGTGCAGTTTTTTGTGTGCTTTTTTTTTTTTTTTTCCCCAGTATTTGGACATTCTGGGTCAACCATTCTCGTCATCAGTGCAGGAGCTGAAAATGGCCGATGTTGGCAGTGTGTGCTTTGGCCATAAAGTGCAGCCCTTCTTATTTCCCTGTGCATATCTCTCCTTGGTGCAGGAGGACGCCTCATCTGAGACATCGGAGGACTCCTCGGATGATGAGGAGCGCCGCAAGTAGGCACCCGTCCACCCTCCTTGGTTGGCTGCACCACCACCCATACCACCCGCCTGCTTCCGTGTACATAGAGCTAGTCAATTAAACATTCGTCACTACAACCAGAGTGTGTCATTCAATGTTTGCACCTATGCCCGTGAACCGAGGGGGTCATTTTCAGCTTGTGTCAACATCGTCAGTCTCCTCTCTTCACCCTTGCCTTCACATTGTGGGAGGGAGGGTCCTTGAGGCAACCTAGCCAGGCCCTCAGGCCAAGGCGTCGCCATACCTTGGGCAGTACAGCAAGGTTTGCCGGTGAGACAACACAGCAGGCAGTAGCACTCAAGCCACACAGTACGAAGACTGGAGAGGAAACGGCATTTCCTGGGGTGGCCAGACAATGTCACAAGCGCTCTGCACAGATTAAGCCACCGGCATCTGTTGCAGGAGGAGAAACTGCACAGCCACCACGATCAGCATTTCACTGCGCGGCCCCGGGATGAATTGTGGCTGCTGTGATTTCCTTCTTCAGGTGCCGGTAGCCTCTCCTTCGCCATCGCAGCTGTGGAGCTTTGTAGTTCGTGTTGGTTTTCATTGTGACATTATCTGGTCGCTTGCGCACACTTGTCACAATGGGCTGTTTTGCCTCCACGGCCCGATCGTAGCCCTTTTCTCGGGACATATGATTTACACCAACCTTAGTAACGAGAGACCGCGGGACGTTTCCACAGAGTAGGGTTAATGAGAAGGGACTAGCAGAAAAAACTAGATTGCTGCGCGCTCCACGAGGCAAGGATTCTTCTTCCCCACTTCCATTGTGCCTTGTACGGGAGATCCACTGATGATGATCTTGAACTGGCCTAGATGGGAACAGGAGACAGCTGGCCACAGAGTTAGCCTTGCGTGGGATGTTACACTTATTCCATCTCTTTGTCTTGCACAAGATTTCTCTTCTGTGCCCATGTAGTAGTGCCATGTGACGTGATTGCCTGGGTTAAGCAACAATTGAGAGCATAATCATTGGAAAATAGGAGGTTCCGTCTGTGTTGTCACAGTTGCAGGTGAGGTGAGGTCTGGTTAGTGTTGGGGGAATTAAAAACCAATAAGAAATGGAAGATCGGGAAATTTTTACTGTGTAATTTAGTGAGTGGCTTAGGTCATTAAAAAGTCCTGTAGAAGCAAATGGCGGGCAACAACAGCAGCAAAAAATAGCCTTTTGTTAGCATACAGTTACGCAAGTAAAAAGCAAGTTCAAGGTTTGCAAAAAGATCTGCTTTGAAAGTTTAAAACCTCGCACCACCACCATGCCCCCGGGAACGATTACATTTAAACACTGAATACTTTTTGTGCTTCGAGTTGGCGTCTTTCTTGCATAACTTGTAGCCAGACAAAAATCCTCAGCAACAAAAATGCACAGCATTCAAGTTTCTTTCTGGAACTCCTCCCTTGCTTTTGTAGTTTGAAAAATTAGCAGGATCGGCTTCCCCAAGCCTGTGAACCTTAAGCGAGAGCTTGACATTAGTTTTCTGCAATATCGTTTCTGATTAATACTGCCACAACACAGTTAAATTATCTTGATGGACATATCTAGCTCACGCTTGTTTTCGAGTTCACGCTGAGTGCTGGTAATGTGTTTCATAGAGCTAGGAAGTTCGCTCCGTTAATTGGTCCAGCTCAGATCACACATCAAAAAATTAAAACGAGCGCAAAGGACGAGGACACAGAAACACAGTAGCATGAACCAACACGCCCAACAAAGCATTCTATTCCGGTCGCTGAAGGTGCGAAAGTGAACGAGTTTGCATTTATTTTTTCAACGTTAGTACGCTTCGTCTAGTGCTGGGCTTAGTGTAGTACAAGTAGCGTCCTTGTAACGCTTAATGGAAAGAATGTAAACATGAGCTGATTTTTTGCGACCACGAGCGGGAGCTTTGTCCATTTCATGTCCGTTTCAAATTCGTCCACTTCAAGCGAGCTCTGAATGGCCGAGAGCAGACGACGCGCATATCACGCAACGCAAGCGAGGTGCGGTATTGAAAGGTTAAAGGCCTCGCAAGTGCAACATCACTTGTTCAAAATGACGCGAAATTGACCTTCTGACACGGACGGACCCCCTAATTGCGACAAACTCAACGAAATTAACGTCACGAGACAATCAGCTGTTCCAGCCGAAACAAGAAACCGGAAGCAGTCGAAGTCAGTCCAAGCACGGACCGTAGCCGTAAGTGGTCGCAACGCGTCTGTGGATTTGTGGCATCTGTGGCGAATCTTCAGCGGTGCATCTGTTTGGCTAGCATGTCTTCTTCGCGAGGTCGTCGGCCGCCGGGTGCGATCAGCTGGTGTCATGCGGTATGCAGGGGTGAGCCTGCGGGCCGTGGCATGTTTGCGGAGCGTGTTCACCTACTAGAGCTCCGGCTATGTCGGACGGAGGGTCGAGGCCCGTCTGGAGGCATTGCCAGCACTGTCCCAAGAAGCGCGCCTTCAAGACGGCCGACGAGTTCCGCACGCACTTGCGCGAGCGTCACTGTACCAAGGAAGGCGGTTCGTTTGTGTGCCGCTACGGCGATCACGACGTGTGCTCGTCGCTGCCGCTCGAAGGCGTCAGCGACGAGGACTACGAGGCGCACGTCTCCAAGCATCACCTGCTTCGCGAGTGGCCGGACGCGGTGGCCGAGGCGCGATGGACCGTGCACCGCTCGGCGCAGAACTTGCCCGCAGTGCTGAACGACCCGCGACGCAGCCGCCGGGAAGCCGATTTCTTCACGCGCACGTGGGGTGACCACTTCACTGAGGCGCCTCCGGCCGGCGGCGACGGCGCGGCCTCGCGCATCACGCGGCGGCTTTTCGAGCCGTACCTGGCGCACTGCGCGCGGGTCGCGCCGGCCGCCGCCCTCCGGCGACCCGTCCTCGGTCTCCCCGTCCTCCTCGTCCTCCTCATCTTTGGCAGCGGCGGGGGAGCCGCTGTGCCTTCCCGCCGTGTTCCTGGGGCCCGAGCTGCGGCTCGAGGAGCCGGCCGTCTTCGCGCAGGCCTATCCCGTGGTCCGCCGGGCCGTCGCGGCTGCTGCAGGAGCGGCTGACACACTACCTGGACGTGGTGGAGGTGCACCTGGCGCGCCAGGTGTCCCTGCGGTCGGGCGCCTTCTTCCAGGCGGTGCGCTCGCACGACACCCTGGCTGAGCGGCTGTCCGGCTGCCTGGCCGTGGCGGCGGCGCTGCGTGCGCAGCTGGCGCGGCGCGCGCGACCAGCTGGCCGGCGGCGGCCTGCAGTTGCTGCGGCTGTGGCGACGCCAGTGCCGGCAGCGCGCCCTGTGCGCCAAGCTGCAGCTGCTGGCCACGCTGCACCAGGCGCAGCCGACCATCCAGCGGCTGCTGGCCAGCGGCGACTTCGCGCGCGCCCTGGACTTCATCGAGGCCAGCCGCGAGATCCTGGCCCTCGAGCTGGCCGGCGTGCAGAGCCTGCGCCACCTGGACGCCCAGCTGGCCGAGCTGGAGCGACACATCGAGCGAAGCATGGCCGCCGACCTGTCCCGGGGACTGAGCCGCGAGCTCAACCGGCCGCCCGACGACCTCGCACCTCTCGGGCACCAGGTACACCCCGTGGCACTGGTCTCTGCACCCGGGGCGACACACCGTGTGGCCGTTGATACTGGTCGTCCTCATTTATCACTCCTGAATCATCTGCAGGCAGCGTGGGACTCAATCCCATGCTCGATATTTTTCGTATTCCTACGGGACTTCCAGTCCGAAAGCAGTCCTCAGACTGCCGCAGACTATCCAGGACTGGTAAATCGAGAGTTTCATGTTGACAAGGCCCACGTTCTCTTGTCACGTCTCTGTTACTGCACTGTATTCTTGCAGACGTAGGCCTGCTTGGCTTTCCAGTACAGCAGAACCTCGTTAAATCCAGTTGCATTAGTTCCGTCCTGGGCCGATTCAGGTATTGTCACTTGCCCTGAAAGGTGTAGAGTGTTGCCCGCTCAGGTTTGGGGCGACGGCATCACTTGTTGATGCAGCCGGCAACAGGAGTCCATGATGTCCGTCAGCAGTGTCAAAATCATTGGGTCTCCTCGATTCGTCAGTCCCGGACAGTCTGCGGGCAGTTTGAGGGCTGCTTTCAGACCAGAGGTCTAATAGGGAATACTTGGGGGAATCGATTGCCGGATTGCATCTCAGGCAGTCCGCGGACGATCTGTGACTGATAGCCAAGGAGACCCATTGTTTCACAGTCTGGTGCAGCGTTCATGGTGCCAGTACACGTGCATGGCATTCCCTACCGCTCCCAGGTGAAGAGGCGCTGTTAGTCCTTGCACTTGTCAAAAGGTCATGTGGACTGCAGAGACGGGAAGGGCGGTCTCGGGCGGGGCCGTTGCAGGAGGAGGACTGCCTGGCGTCCCTGGTGGCCGGCATGCTACGACTGGGGGTGCGGTCATCCTTTGCCTCGCTGCTCCGGGACGAGGCGTGCACGGCCCTGCGAGCGGCCCTCAAGACCTGCCAGGCGGAGGCCCAGTCTCGGGGGGAGCCCTGGACGGCGCTGCTCGAGCGGGCCCTCACCGCGGCCGAGCGGGTGCTGAGGAGGGCGCACGCATTGGCCGGCTTGCAGCGCCGGGCCCTCGAGCTGGCCGCCCTGGGGGAGACGCCCTTGGTCCAGGGGCAGGGCGAGGAGGCGGAGGCGGCCCTGAGGGGGGCCCTGGCTACGCTGGGCGAGCTGGCCCAGGAGCGCTGCGCGAGGCTCGTGCCAGCCGACGCCCACCGGTCGCCGCTGCACACGGGGGCCTTCCCGGGCCTGTGCCAGCGGGCGGACCAGTGCAGTGAACAATGGGCACGGCTCTGTCAGCACCGCAGCCAGGCCCTAGTGCTTGCACTGCGCACACAGGTGCGTGCCAGAAGACACCTTTGCAAGAGTTTCTGGTGGTCCCCAGGCAGGGGCCCAACCAGGTTATGGGGAGTTTTGCAACTGGAGTACTCCGAGTAACTCTGGCACAGCTTCTCACTGATGCAGCACTGTAGTGACGCTATTGCAGCAGTAGAATGGAAAAGCATTGCTCTGTGGTGTTACAAATGGCCGTCGACTTGAGGAAGTTTACGTATCACTGGCCAATGTTTCACAAGACTGGAGTGCTGACCTGGGCCTGTTGGTAGGACATGGCAAACAATGGAAGCGCTAACACAACAAGGACAAGCATGTGTCTACTCGCTTGTCCTTGTTGTGTTAGCACTTCCATTTGTCTCTTTTTTTGCAGGTCTGATTCGTTGTCGCAAAGAACCAAATAACCGGTCTGAGCATTTCTCCCTAATCAACTAACCTCCTGATGGTTTACATACTCGCCAAGCTTCTAAGGCGAAAGCCTTAGATCTTTACGTTTCAAGCACACACGTTGTGAGGTACAGAAAATTGGCGGGACAAAAAATTAAAAACCTACTGAAACAGCGGAGCTGTGGTTTTTTTGTGTTGGCTCGAATGTCAACAGTGCTTGCCTGAGAATGGCAGTGCAGTTGCCATGCCCCTGCCATAGCAAGAGGGGAGGGAACCTGCCCTTCTGAGACCACTACGCCCTCTGTTGGTGGGTCTGGGAACCTGCCCCTACCCATGTGTGACGCCTGACCTTCAGCAGACGTACAAACAGAATCGACCTGCTATAGCTTTGCTGTTAAAAAGAGTCGTGGTCGAAGTGAGTACACAAACTGGGGATAGTGCACTGCTTAAAGGGGCACTGACACAAAAATTTTGCATCTTGGTTTATTTGTTGCAATAGGTAGCTAATGGCATAGTACTTATCATGTGTGGAAACCTCATTTGCTTCAGCATATGACGGTTGTTTAACTAGGGGTGTTTTTAATGCAGCCAGTCACAGTATTGGTTTTAGCGGGTGCTGAAAATGAGGGATTTTGCATAAACAAAGCTGTCCGCATGACCGTCGAACGGATATCACAGAGCAGAGCTGCCGTACCACTGTCGATTCCGCATTGGCAGCAGTTTCTGCGAGTGCCCCCACGCACTGATCTCGTCAGCCGCTTAATTAAAAAGCGAAAGTGGACGTGACACAGGCGCTGCAAGTGCGAATTGCTGCCACGGCTAGAGAACGCTGCGCAACGCTCAAGACATTGGGTGGGAAAACGTGCGCTGGGAGCAGCCGGCCAGTCTGCCTACAGGTTTGCCTACAGATGTGTTAGGTAGACCCACTCTTGTAAGCAGTGCAGATGACGATTTTTAATGCAATTCACCATCACATGATTATCTCCTTTCTCGTATGTGCTGCCTTGTTTGGGACTTGAGTCCCATTTCGTGCAGCGGCAAAGCTATCGCTCGAGCTACCTGCACCACTTCGTGGCCTGAGCCACCGGCTTGCTCAGCACATTTTTCGTGTCCAGTCTAATAAAAAGCAATAAAAATAGAGTGTCTGGAATCGCTGTAGAACTTAGGTCGAGGCCAGCCGCCCGATAGGCCAACGAAATCACGGCACCTCCGCCACCAACAATTGGATCGTTCGTTGCTCGAGAGCAGAAGCTCCGACCTCTGATTGGAGCGGCGAGCTGGTGAAAAACACCGCCAGTGCGGAAGCGGCGAACACAAACTCGGGTGACATGTTTGGATGTTGTTTATTTACTCCAAATCCTGGGAATGTCGATTGCGCAAGGTCCTCCGCTGGCTGCTCGGTTGCGGTGCGCACACTTTAAAATTTATTTTAAACATGTTCCAGGCCCTATTTGGGTTGTAGGAGGTCTCTGAAAAATGGCAACACAGCAAACACAGGAAAAGGGAAACAGCAGCACAAAAGCAGGGTAGTCCGCTGACACATGTGCAGTACGAGCTGCCTGGAAAGGTGAAGGTACTGACGGGGCCGAACACGAGGCTCCCGGTGATGGGAAGCAAGCCAAATTAGCTTTGGAAACTTCTGTCAAGGGGACATGTCATGTGTCGACAGGAGAAGCTGCGCAGACCAGAAAGTTTAACAGAATATCCCGTTGCACTTTTTGCCTTCACATTTTCAGAAAGTTCCAAGCATCCCCAATTTTTTCCTTTTGTAGTTTCAATACCATTCCAGGACAGTTGTGCAGCAAAAGCAGGGGGGCACAACAGCTGGTGCAGTGAAAATGGTGATAGTTGCTGAGAGTTGTAATCAGTGTGCATTCATTGATCCCACCTTGTTATGTTTGCTTTTGTTTCCGTGCAAGCAGTCAGTTGGCAGTCATCAGCGTGCCCTTGTGTGTTTCCACAGGCTGTCCTGCCTGGCTCTGCCCTGACTTGCGGTGCTCTGTTTGACATCGTGTCATGGCGCTCTTTGCCTGCCATTCAAAATGCCTGTCCGGGGGCGGAATTTTCAGTTTTGTCCATTTCATGTCCGCTTTGAAGTATCCACTTCAAGCGAGCTTTGATTGGCTGAAAGCAGACGACCCAGATGTGATGCAACACGTGAAAGGTCTCAGTTTTTGTGCACGTCATTGGTCAGAGGTCTCGCAAGTAAAACTGCATGACATTTGAAACGGATGTTTCTGAAACGGACACAATTCAAAATTCTGCCCTGGTGGTCATTCTGTTGCCTAGCCGTGCCTTGATCATCCCATGCTGTGTCCGTGCAAGAAATACTGATGGTAAACCTGAGTGTGTGGCTCGCTTGCGACGCAGGCGGACCGTTTTGTGAGCTGCTTCCATGAAGAGCACAAGGCCAAGCTTGGGTAAGAGCCAGCATGCCCCCTCGTTGCTTGCTGGAGCGAGCGGGGCGATATTCCTTACCGAGATAGGTAACAAGTTCAGCACCTCCGGTGTGATGCAGAATGTTAATTGGATGTGTTGAGATGCCGCCCCCCACATCTAATCCCACCTAACGAATACCAAATCACTTTTATAAATGAAAAGAACGCAGAGAGTTGAGCTGAGAGAACGTTTTACAATGAAAAAATCATGGGTCTTGGTTAAAGTATTGGCACTGCTGGGGCTCAAACCTGCGAAATTTATTCCAAAACTAACGATTCTACCTCTAGGTTAACAGAGGAGAACAGCAGAGCTTTTTTAGCTGTTGCTTAAAAGATTACCGTGAAGTTCCGAGAGAACCCCCACCCCCGCAACATCGCCCACCCTTCTTTAGGGGTGAAATATTCAATTTACTAAAAGACCCTATACATCGCCCACCCCCTAAAACTGATGGCTTTAACGCCGATGAGTGAACAAAATAAACGCGAATCCTATTTTCATGTTTGATGCATTCACTTTTTTGTCCTTTCCACACTTGAGCCGAAAGTTCGCCCATGTGGTATTTCTTCTTCATATCTCCATTGGCAGTGCGGCCACTTTTCTTGTAGTTTTTCATACCTGGCCCGCAAGATCGCCCGTCCCATATTTTTTACTCGGTGTCTCTGTATTTTGGGTGGTCGTTCTTTTGGAACTTTGCGTTCTTTTGGAACTTTACGGTAGAAGGAATGTTGGAAGCGAACCAGTATAGATGGTGCTGGGTGCGGACAGAAAATGCCAGGCTTGTACCCTGTATCCACAGCAGTCTTGGGCAGTAACTAGTTACTAGTAACGAGTTAGCGGTAACTAGTTACTTTTTTCAGTAACTTGTAACTGTAACCAGTTACTTTTTACTCTGGAGGAACTTGTAACTGTAACAATGTTACTTTTTTACACAGTAACTGTAATTGGAAATGCCATTACAGTTACTTGCTTTTTTATAAAAAAGTATCCAACAGCAACACTCATAAAGGCACATTTCTTGCTCCACTTTTTCGCATTTCCTTTTTTTTTCATATCTTTTCATTTCACCTTTATACAACACAGCTCCCCTCACAGTTTAGGAGAGGAGGTGGCGAAGAGAATTATCTTCCTTGCAGAAGACCGAGGTCGGTTTATGAGGTGATTCCTTAAATCTGTTCTGACGTAGTGAGTGGAGCAGAAACAAGAAAAAAAACAAGAAACTGGCAATTAGACTTCTGAAAAGGTGTGCTCAAGGATGCCAACTTTGAGAAACAACTTATATTAAGTTACAGTAAGTTTTGCAAAGTTTTGACACTAAGGGTGCGTCAACAAAAAAAAGTTGACGCAACAAATTTAGGCATGGGAAACGATTCTTGGTGTTGGACTTGAGTGTGCCCTCTTTAGCGTTCCCTTTGTTTAGCGTTTTACCACTTTTAACTACACGCATGCCTTCATACATTTCTATTAAATAAACTTAATTATTTGGATTTTGATACTAACAGAACAGTAACGTGGTTACTTTTTCACAGTAACTGTAACAAGTTGAGCCAGAAAAGTAACTCTGTTACTTTGCTTTTAGCAGTAACTGTAACAGTTACTTTTCTGGCTCAACTTGTTAAAGTTACTGTGAAAAAGTAACCACGTTACTTTTTTCACAGTAACTGTAGTTACTGTGTTAGTTTTGGAAACTCTGTAACTGTAACTGTAACACTGTTACTTTTTGCTAATAACATGCCCATGAGTGACCCGCAGGGGGACGGAATCTCAAGCGACTGGGTCCCTTTTTTTGCAGCCTGCTGTTGGATGGGGAGGTGTGGACACGCGTGGAGGTGCCGGCTGAGCTGCAGCGAATGGTGGATGAGTTTGCCGCTCCGTCGGACCACGGAAGTGTGACCGGAAAGGCCAGTGCTGCTGCATCTGCACCGCAGCTGCTGCTGGCGTCAGAGGGCTACAGCCTGGCGGGCAGCAGCCTGCTGCTGGTGCGCATGGTGCTGGAGTACTGCGGCTGCGTGCGGCAGCTGCCCGGCGTCGGCCTCAGCCTGGCGGCCAAGCTGCAGGAGCTGCTGCGCCTCTTCAACTCGCGCACCTCCCAGCTCGTGCTGGGCGCCGGCGCCCTGCACCGGCTGGGCCTCAAGACCATCACGGCCGGCATGCTGGGTACGGCCGATGATCGGCTGCCGGACACGTTGTGCATGAGCTCGGAATTGCTCAGTATACACCAGTTAAGAAACTCCCCATAGGCGCCGTGCATCAAAAGCCAGTCTGTGGTTGGCCCCCCTGTTACAGTGTACTAGAAGGTAAAGGTGTCTTTGGGGGAAAAACCAATGGAGAGCGTGGGACCCTTTCGTGATGAAAAAATTGTATGGAGCCCAGGCATTCTCCCCAGAGAACTCCTGTTGCAGCCAGTGCCCCCTAAAAGTTTTAAAATCAAACTGAACAGTTATTTGACAGGATTTATAAAACTTTATATCATGAATTAAAGAAAGCATGGCTTACAACAGGAGCTTCCCAGTAGAAATTTTCATCGCAAAAGGGACCCCCCTAATCGGCCCCGAACAACACACCTCTCTCTTCTAGCACACTGTATCCCTGTGCTTGGGGCAAGCATGGAGCAAGTTGACTAGTCTGCCATCTGTTGACAGGAAGTTGAAGTGGTGCCCAAGCGCTTGCGGCTGCTGCTGCAAGCCGTCAAAGAAACCCTGTGGAAATGTAGGCAACCATTACCTAATTTAGCATTCACTGATTTGAAAAGCAAGCTTTATTTACGAAGTTTCCTTATGAAAAGAAGTGCTTAGCAGTGCTTGGTTTGCAGTCTCCTCGGTGCCAATGTGCCAGCAGACTTGCCTGTCAGCTCCAACGAAGCAAGGGGGCTCGCACAGCCCGGATTTTCAACCAGAGTTTCACATCTGTTGTATGTTGAAGAATTCTTGCACCCTGACCTTGCTCCCTCTCTCCCTTCCCCACTCTCTCCCCTCTCTATCTCTCCGTCCCATCATCTCTCCCTATTGCTCTCTCCCCTCCCCTCTTCCCTCCGCTCCCTCCCATCGTTCTCTCCCGCTCTATCTCTCCCTCTCCTCGTCATCTCTCCCCTCCCTCCTCCTTTTTCCCACTCTCCATCTCTATTTCTCCCTCCCCTCCTCATCTCTCCCTATTGCTCTACCCTCTCTTTCTGTCTCTCTCTCCTCTCTCTCTCATTGCTCTCTTCCATTCCCCACTCTCCCCTCCCCTCCCCACTGCAGCCCTGGCCGCCCGGTGCCTGCAGCTCCTGCTGGCGCTTCTGCCCCGAGTGAAGGCCCACTTTGAGCAGCACCTGGCCGCCACACGAAGGGACACCGCCCGGCACTTCGACGTCATCGCCAAGGTGAAGATCGGGCCGTGCCCCCCCCCTTACCCACAGCATTGGCGGCCACATTCGTGGACACATGAAAGGCAAACACGAAAATATGAACCAGAGCACACAAGATTGAAAAATCCTGTTTGTGGAGGTGCAATAATGGCCCGCTGTTGCTGTACGTAGAAAGCCACGTTTCCCAAACTTCGTTTTTGTAACTAAGCCACGCATCATTTTGACTTCCATGGAAAGCAATCACGCTGTTTGTTGTGTGTTATGCTTCATATTTTCATGTCTGCGTATCATTTGTCCATCACTGCACAAAGCTAACAAGGGTAACTAGGTTACGAACGTTGCGTTGCACGATAGCAGGCAACCCACTTCAGTGGCTAAGGTGTGGCGCTGCTAGGCACGAGGACGCGGGTTCGATGCCGGCCACGATGGCGCTGCTTTCCTGATGGAGGCGAAGATCGAAAACACCCGTGTGTAGAGATTTCTCCGCACGTTAAAGATCCCCAGCTGGTCCAAATTAATCCGAAGCACTCCACTGTGGCGTGCCTCGCAGCCGAGATGTAGCCTCAGTGCATTAAACCCCACAATCATAATCACAATAGCAGACAACGCTTACCGCTGCACCATAACTGTGGGCGTTTTGGACAGTAAGTGGCTGCAGTCCCTCTTCTCATTGCGTCGGTGCTAGTGTGAGGTGGCGCGGGCTGAGTGACCGCCTGGCAGGGGCAGGCAACTTGGCCAGCATGAGAGCAGTCGCACAGTTGTGGAGACGCCTGGTTCGTGACTGTGGGAATCTAGGCTCCGAGGACCAGGGGCCTCTGTGCGGAGAATCGCTAGCTTTAATGGCGACTAAGAGAAGGATGAAGCAGCTTGAGCTAGCCACTCATTGATGATGAGCGCCGATGCTGACATCACCGGTGAAGCAGCAATGATGATACAAAGGTTTCTACAGTGATGTTATTCTGCACTGCCAGCAATCCAGTTGTGACAACATTGCGGTACAGTGGAACCCCACTGGTACATCCTCTGGACTTACGACCCACTTCTTACGACACATCACCATCGTCCCGGCAAACTCCCCATAGAAACAATGCATTAAAACCCCGATTGATATGACGCTCTGGTGCATGCGGTCCACTTCATACGACGGATTCTGGTGCGGATAAACTGGCGTTCGCCTTGTCTCAACCTTTCTGTATTCTTAACCCCCGTTTGACGCTGTTTGATGCGCATAGGTCTGCAGGCAGGCCAGACCACTTGCTGAACAGACAGCGGGCGGTTAGTGGCGAGTGGGTTAACCTTCGACGGCTCCACGCGGCAGCAAAGCACCAACGGCGAGAAGTCAACGTCCAGGTGGCTGGCGGACCGCGCATTTGAAGCTTACATCGAGACAATGGACGCGAAAACCCATACAACACAACCCCACCGCGATGACTGAACACCCGCTTTTCTCACCTGCGTGATCCACATTTCTTCCCCGCTCTCTCCCCCTCTATCTCTGCCCTCTTATTAGCAGTCTTTCACAGCCATGTTGTCACTCCACTCTTGTCTTTGCTAGGGTGCCTGAGTGGGCAGACGTGCGTGAATCGAGGCACCCTGTTCTTTGCCACCTTTTTTTCCATCGCCGCCTTGTGCCCTTGGCCTAGGCAGCTTCACACTCTCTCCTTTTCCCCTCTCAATTTGCGCGACCACGTCGGCCTTATCTCGCGCGCACGAGGTGCCGGGTTGATGGTTTCGCGCCGACACTGTGGGAAGTTTTTAGCCCACCCGGTGTGTGAGACTGTCTGCTAGGACGGAATTTACCCATGCCCCGTTAGTACGACCATAGAGTTTCATACAATAATAACTAGAGGGGAAACTGGCGCTAATGTCAGCGCGAGCATGGCAGCGGCGCTTACACTTCAATGGGAATGATGTGTAGTTTTTGAACCGGATTGCGTAGGATCGAAACGGGCCTCTGGCTGCGCAAATTGTGTTTTTTGACAAAAAAATTCTTATTGCCCGGTTCTCCATTTACAAATAACATGGCAAACAAGAAAGTTAGTGGCTAAAAACCGGTTTTGTACGAAATTAAACGGCGCGTTTAAATTAAAGCAGGTGCGGAGTCGAGGAGGTTCGTGAAGCAGGCTTGCCATTTGCCACCAACTACAGCAGGATGCGGACTTCTTTAAAAACTACTTGTAAAAGTTTCGGCGCTGGTGGTTTGTAATAGGAAGAGAAAAGTTTTGTGTTCATAAAAAAAAAGAAACCGATTACCTTTGGAGAAGTTATTCTTGCCTGCGGCATTCATCAAGCTGCGTTCCTATCAGCCGCCGGTACTGTTGGTCTACGCAGTAGGAGCCAGCGTTCGCACGAAAGGTGTGGCTGTTCCAAGCGATTCGCAACCATCATCAGCTTCGACAATACATTGCTCTGCCAAATGATCAGCAACGCAACTCCTAATTCGCAGACAACTTCGCCGCACAGAGCGCCATCATTTGTGTTTTCGTGCTCGCTGTGCCGGCAATGAATTGATAACCCACTCAATTCGCAACTCTGGTTATAAAACATTCCACTCATGGCGGTGTCAGTGCGCGCGCGGCATGCAGTTCAAAGAGAAACTTATTTTTGACAGCTTCTTCCAACACCCCGCGGCAAGTGCGTTCATGTAAATCCAAAACGAAAACGAAACTGCCTGCAATCCATAGTAACTTCCACAAGCCCTCGATGCGCATCCGAATCCAGAACTACCCATCACGTCCATTGAGGTGTACGATCGCAGCGCCAGATTTCTCTCTAGTTATTGTATGAAACTCTATGAGTACGACACCCCGGTCGTATGACACTTTCGCACGGTCCCTTGAAAGTCGTATTATCGAGGTTCCACTGTATTAAGGTTTATGGGGACTGTGTGAGCGAAGAAAAGTGACCATGAATTCGGTGCTCTGTAGGGTGTCCGTCCTCACCAGATAAAAGCAGGGTGCAGGGTTGGACGAGTAGATTATCTATAATCACTATAGAACGGCTAAGACAAAATGCGCACTGGACAAAATTTTCCTTGCAAGAGATTTTTATTACAGAAATGTGACATTTATGGACGGAGCGCAAGCTTACCTCTTGAACGATGCTGAAACATATTGTCCCAGAAAATGGGAGAAAGCGTGTTTTCTTCTTGCTGTCAAAAAACAGTTTGGTCACAGTTAAATGTCAAGATTTTACATTGAATTTTTTGCGGCGCAGGAACCTTTGGCGTGGCCTAAAAAAATTTTGACAGGGTCGTTACATACACGAAATCAGTGAGTCGAGTAACTAACAGCAACAAAGCGACTCAAAATTGCAAACAGAATGAAGAGAAATTTTTTCTTCCAATCTCCACTGGAAAAAGCACCTGTCCACACATTGGGCACAGCTCTCCAAGTTGCAAGCTCTGAGGTTTTGCTCAAGCATAGATTCGAGGGTTTATTTCAATGTGTATTTACTTTCATATTGAGTGCACCCTTTACATTAGGAGTAAAAAAAAATGAATTTTCTTAAAGGGACACTAAAGAACAAGTGTCTTGTTTGTTGCGTTCCTCGCAGGAGTATGCAGACCACGTGGCGGAGATCTTCGCCAAGCTGGCCAGCATTGTGAGCAACGTGTTGGACGGGCAGCTGGCAGAGGTGAGCACCTTTAAATTCCCCGCTGTTACGGTCTACTGGAAGATCAGAGGTGTGTCGTGTGGGGGGATGAACCAATGTAGAGCACAGGTGGTCCTTTTCTTGCAATGGAAAAGTTGTGTGTAGCACAGCCGTTCCCTAGAAAACTCGTGTTGCAGCCAGTGTCACCAACAATTTTTCTTGAAACATTGCGCTTTAAACTCTGGAGTTACTTTTAAGGTTCTTTTATAAAACCTTACGACGTATAATTGAGGAATAGGATTATTTCAGAGGGTTCTTACCTGATCACATTTCTATGGGACCCAATTAAGCCCGTGGGTTCGTGACCCACAGGCAGGAACTATTGTGTACCGATATGAAAAGTTTTGCAAATTCATAAAAATGGTCCCAACAACTTAGTTTACTTATTTTATAAACGTATCACTTCTTTACTGAGATAAAAAATAAACAATGGATTTTGGTTTATTTCACTAGGTGGCGCTAGCTGTCGAGCGAAAGTTTTGTGTATTTGTTTCAGTACAGAAGTGACGTATCTCTCAAGTGAGTAAACCAGGTCGTTGTGAACATTGATATGTATTTGCAAATCTTTTCACATTGGTGCACGATGGTTTTTATGTCTGTGGGTCGTTAAGTAGTAATTCCCATAAGTCCCATAGGAACGTGATGAGGTAAGTCCCCCTTAAGCCACCAAATTAAGATAAATTTAAGTCTGGTGACCAGTGGCCGCTAGGGGTACTGCTTACCCTAGGAGCTGCTCAGCAGAACTTTTCGTCACAAAATGGTATGGTGTACTAGAAGAGAGAGGTGTGTCATCTGGGACTAATGGGGGGGGGTCATGAGTCCCAGACGACACACCTCTCTGTTCTAGTGCACCATACCCCCACACTCCTCCCAGCAAGGCTGACATGTGCCCCTACGCAGTGGGAAGTGAAGGCCCCCGTTCCATCGCCGGCCTTCCGAGGGGTGGTGCGACACCTGAGCAAGTTCCACGCTGCGGTGAGCGAGCTGCTGAGCCCCGCAGACGTGGCCACGCTGCTGCAGTCGGTGCACACAGCCTTCCGCGCACACCTGGGACGCCACCTGGCCCGCCTGCAGATCAGCCGCGACGGGGGACCCCAGCACGGGTACGCTACACAGTGGCCACACTCCCTCCCCTGTGATGCGTGCAAGCCCAGCACTTCCTAGGTGCAAGATGCAAAACGCCGAACATGCAGTGCACTCTCTCGTCATCGTCGTCGTCAGCCTGTCTTCGCCCACTGCAGGGCAAAGGCCTCTACCAGGGATTTCCAATTACCCCGGTCCTGTGCTAACTGCGACCAATTCATCCCCACAATCTTGTTGATCTCATCTGCCCACCTAACTTTCTGCTGCCCCCTGCCACGCTTGCCTTTTCTAGTGATCTAACATCTCTAAACTGACTGAAAAGGTACCAAACCACTTTCATTTACCAGAAGAATGTGGAGAATCAAGCCAGGACAACATTGTACATTTAAAAAAAAAAATCGCAGGTATTAAAAAAAAGTATCGGCACTGCTGAGGCTCAAACCTGAGTGTTCACTCCGAATGTAGCAATTCTACCCTTAGGCAGGACAGCGGAGCTGTCTTCGCAGTTGCACAAAAAATGAAGGAAGCTCACACTAACACATAAGGTAGCGAAGCTGTACGCAACCTTCGCGACAGTTTAAGTCCACAATTGCAGCCGATGCGCTTCTTCTTTGCTGCAGCAACGACCTTTACTCTATCACTGTGGCTATAAGAGGGAGCTAGTACCCTCATTTTCTTGGAAGTGATAATCAGTGGGCATTACCTTGGAGGGGCGTACGCCATGACCTATCTTTCTCGTTTCAAGCAAGAGTTGCCACGATTATGGCGAGAACTCGCTTTTTTTGGGAAGGGGGAGGGAGGGGGGGGGCCAGTCCTGGCCAATCTCCCAAAAGGGTAAGCTTGGCTTGCAAATGTGTGCCGATGACGCTGGGCAGTCATCGCAAAGCCCGCACACACGAGCGCTTGGAATTTTCTTGGTTTTGTTAGCTGCCGAGCGTGGTTGCCGTGAGGTCCGAGCTCATGTTCACGCGCTCTGGATTTTCTTGGTATTTTTAACTGCGACATGAAAAATTACAATTTGCTAAAGAGCTTCGCTCTTAAAAAAGATTAGAAGGAATGCTCTAAGTGAAGCGGTAGATGGCGTGCGCACAGGGAATGCTGCGCTTGTACCCACAGGGAATGGAATCTTGCCCTATTGTATGCAGCGGTGTTTGTGGTGCGAGACGCTGACCGCCCCATTTTTTCCGCAGGCTGGTGACGCAAGAGCTGACCTTCTACTCGGAGCACCTGCGCAGCCTGGGCCTAGTGACGACGACTGGGGAGTCGGGGGGAAGTGTGTGGGGCCAGTTTATTGAGCTGACTGCTGCTGCTGCTGGGCCAGGGGCTGGGTGAGCCAGTAGGCAAACGCGGGCTGGAGGGCGCACAGGGCCAGGAGCAGGTACAGGCCCCGGCGCGAGCCCTCGGCCGACGAACTGCCGGACAGCAGCGACAGCCGCAGCGTGCGCAGCTGTGGGGGGGAAGGACAGAAGCGGGGTGGTTATTAGGGCGGACACTACAAGGGCGGGAACGGAAGACTCGCTCACCAGGAAGAAGTCCAGGGTGAAGCACCCGTAAGCCAGCACAAGCAGGTAGCCCGGCCGGTAGAGGAGCATGCTGGCCAGTAGGGCGGCGATCATGGCGACGAACTTGTAGCTGGAGAAGGCGACCAGGTCGAGCACGCGCAGGTTGGACCGGATGGACAGGATGTAGGTGGCCAGCCAGACGGCCAGCACCTCGAGCGTGAGCCACATGAGCGCCGAGCTCGCCTGCAGCCCCAGACGCTCGGGGCTGAACTCGTTGCGCAGGCCCAGCAGGTAGCCCGACAGAAGCACGTACGTCACCACCGCCATGCCTGACGACGACGACGGGGCAGGATAGGACGACAATAAATGCTGTCTATCTCTCCGTCCCCGTCTCCCTTGCAGCTTCACAAAGCACCACACATGTAGGGGAAATGCAAAGACATCCAGTGGGTGTACAAAAATACTCAACTGTAGGATGCAGAGCGAAAATAGGACTACAAAAGAACACGGTACAAGCACTGTCCCATGTTCTTAGCTCGTCGTCTGTCTACGCGCTGGAATGTATTACGAGATGCATGTTCTACCCTCCTGTGTAACACTTTGCGGTAAACGTGGGGTCGCAAATCTTCCCATTAGAAGATAATTCTACTCCTCAAGTCGCAAAAAAAAAAACGTGTGTGAGCCAGGCATACACCTGTATCATCTTTGGCAGAAATGTTTCTCTCAAAACAGCGTATCCATGATGGATTAATTGTAGGGTTTAACGAGCCAAAGCAACGCAGGTGATGAGGCGCGCCGTAGTGCGCGGCTCCGGATTAACTTTGACCACTTGGGGATCTTTATCGTGCTGAAATCTCGTACACACAGGTGTTTTTGCTTTTCGCCTCCATCAGAAAAGCAGGCGCTGCAGCCGGGAATCGAACCCGCGCCCTCGTGCTCCAAAACACCTTATCCATGATGTACCCGCCGCGGTGGCTCAGTGGCTAAGGCATTGCGCTGCTGAGCACAAGGTTGCGGATTCGATTCCCAGCCGCGACAGCCGCTTTTCTGATGGAGGCAGAAAGCAAAAACGCCCGTGCGTACGAGATTTCGGCACACGTTAAAGATACTCAGGTGGTCAAAATTAATCCGGAGCCTGCGTTGCGTCGGCGCGTTAAACCCTACTATCAATCAATTATAAATGATGTATACTACCTACCCTGTGAATACAATCCCACAGCCCTGCCCTCCGCTAGCAATGGTGCAGCAGCTGTCACCAGTACGGGCCACAGTTCACAGGTACCCTCGGAAGGAGCTCAGTTTGCTTTCTGCGCAGGACACATTGCGCAAGTTTTCTTTCATATGCCTCCACAGGGTGATATTTACTTGCACGGACCTTTCCCACTCGTAGAATATAGAGAATCCGCACTTTGCTAGCCGAGTAACTTAAAACAGTGCAAGTCTTGCTTTCATTCAGCGCACTGCTAGCCGTGGCAGCCCAGTTGATCGGACAGCTTGTAAGCATGCTTTAGAACAAGGCGTACTGCTGCAGTGCGCCTTTTAGTGGAATATCGCAGATTCCACATTCTGGTTTCGCCTGTATTCCGATGCCTCGTATTGCCAGGGAATAATCACGCGTGAAGCGAGAGCAGCGTGCGTATGTACTCGGTATGTACAGGTCCGGGGCGTTGAGGTCGTACCGCGGGGGCACCGGCTCGTCCTGGTCGTACTTGACGGCCCAGTCCTGCAACGAAGTCGAGGTTGCTGCTACTGCCAAGGCCTGGCACATGCTCACCGCCGCCACTCACCGTGTGCGCGAAGGGGAAAAGCAGCAGCAGAAGTTTGCGGCCCACGTACGACGTGTCGACGGCGAAGTAGTACTTGATCTTGGAGACCGACACGTACCGCTCGATCTGCGCGCATTTCGGCGAGTGAGACACGGGGACTCGCGTTCGGCTCGGCGTACGGTACTACCTTCTGGTGCACCATGTCCTTTCCCTGGCCTGCCAGCGCGGAGCCGTACTGCATTGCCATCGCCGCCATGGGGTCGGGCATCATCGGGTAGCCGCCCGGCATGCCGTACGGAGGCGGGGCGCCGGGCATGGCACCGTGCATGGCACCCGGCATGGCCCCGGGAAAGCCGGTGTCCTCGAACAGCTGTGGGCCACCGCCTGCGAGACGCGAATCGTGAGGTCGTCGTACCCAGCCTACGACGGCGCACAATGTTGACGTAGCATTGAGCGGAGCGGTGGAAGTGGCGCGCTTACCGTACTGTTGCATCTTCCTCGGGTCCATTGTCGCACAGGCACTTGACGTCCGATTCGTTATCCGCGCAGTGAAAATTTACTTGCGTGCGTTACTAGCGGGGAAACGGCAAGAAATCGCTCAACGGACGCCGTTCATTGCGAACCACAGTAGGCCGCCATATTGGCAGGTGACAGTCCTAAAGCGGAAGTTGGACTGGTTGGACCAACTGGGCATCCGCCGCTTATGATAGAATGTTATTTAAATTTGTTTATTGTTAAACAAATAAAGCTTCATAGAAGTTATTAGTAATGAGTTATTAGTAATTATTTAAAACAATTTTGCAAAACAAACACACATATTTTCTTTTTTTGTTGTTGTTAATTTTGGCTCCGAAAGCAAGTAAACAGTCATATGGTTAGCCAAGCCAAGTAGGAAACAAAATGGTGCTAGTTGTCATGGCGACGCCAAAAACAACACCCGATTACAAAGACAGATTTCTCTCCAGAATATATTAGTATGAAACTTTACGGAGTAAAAACATCGTGACCAAAGGAAAGTTGTTCTAGAAAACATAGTGTGACCAACATTATTAGAACTAACTAATGGGCCCAGCAGTCGTGACTTTGGTACTGTGACTGCGGCCAGAGCAAACATGCCGGGCGCGTACGTCAACACTCATTCAAATGCACTTCGCTTGAATTAAGAAATTGCACACACCAGAATTGTTTCGTTACAAATAAGCAACTGCAGTGCCATTGTAAATTTCATTTAACTGCGGAAGTTTTATACCATTGTCGCAGTTAACCTTTTGCTATCGTGATTGCGGCGCAAGATGCATGGGTCCTCACGGTGGGTGGGCACAGACAGCCAACACATATTTAGTACTACTACGTGAGTAAACGAAAAAATTGTCTTAGAACATAGAGATAGCAACATATCCAGGTTCAAGAAAAATGGTTGCACGTGCAACCCGTATTGGAAGCAGCACGCGTTTTTTTTCTGTATGCATGTAATAACCGCGCGCTGTTACAACGACCGCCGGCACTACCGTCGAGAAGATAAATCCCTCACATTAGAGCCAAGTCACGTCACGTCTGCCGCAGCCAACATCAGACAGGAGTCTTCCCCAATCAGCGGCCATTAGACGGAAAAATGCTAACTGGTTTCAACTGGTCCCAGCTCGACTGGAAATTTATTGTTGAGCCAGTAAAAATTAATATCCACCCTAGGCCTCGACGACGATACGTTGCTGTCCGAACACATACCCGTGCCTCTGTAACTTTTATTTATTGTACATGCAGTATAAATTTAGTATTAAAAGCGCCGCACGGCTGTGCAGCAGTACGCGCAGCTACAAACAGCAGTGCGCATATATGTACTTTATTGTTTTCGCCCACCATTATGCTTCATTACACCTAAGCGAAAATAGGTCGTTCTTGCTTTCGCTGGCCTCAGCCAATCGCACTGCTGTGCATATATCACATGCGGGAAATGTGAGCTATAGGGAGTCGCAAATATGGCCGTTCTGTTTTTCCTAATAATGCAGGTAATATTATTTGAGCGAAGTTGCGTTAAAAGTGCATGCATGGTGTGGTTCTAAAGAGGCAATCTTTCGAATGAACCAAACTCATGTTTTGTTTGCAATACTGCCTTGTAATCTAAGAAAAAAAAATATTTTTGGCCTCCCACCTTAACAGAATACTTCACGATATTGTAGGAATTAAGGAACGCTACAATATAGGCCGACCTGTCACAGCAGTCTAATATAGCGCAATACAATATCCAATATACCAAGCATTTGGGTGTGCTGCTCCGTACGTAAAGCAACAATTATTCGAGGTAAAACGTCAAAAAGACGATAACAAATTGTTAGACCGCGTCCAGCTAGCATTCAGCTGAGATATGGGATTGCGTCTTAATTAAATTAACTTTTTTTACAGCGTCAATATCTTTTAGACGAACGTTCGAAACAAATCCTAAACTACTCTAAGGGAGCTCCAATCTTGCCAAACTTCAACTCTCGTTCGAGATTGCGGAACGGGTCCGCCACGCAAGGTGGTTCAGGTGTTTTGAACAGGGTGCCGTCCGCTCCCCAGAAGGGGCACCTAGTGCAGGTGACACCTATAGAGCCAGTAGACTTATAGTTCATACCACAAGCTGCATGCAGCAATGTGGAGGCTACATTGTTGTCAATACAGCGAAGGTAAGTAATTTTAGGAACCTTACGCGAAGGGGGTTTGCCTTCGCGGTGCCTCAGTGGGGACTCTATTGACAACAATGTAGCCTCCACAGTGCTGCATGTAACGTTCTTTTAGGGTGGGGGAATTTGTTTCTTTGCAAGGCGCTGTAGTGGTGTGCCTGCATGCTCGATAGATAGGTGTCGGTGGGGGGGGGGGAGGGTGCGTCGAGACAGTCATCGATGTCGACCTTTGCAGCCAATGCTTTTGCGCAGGTGAATCGATTCATTTGTTCGCACAATTCAGTGGCCTGCTTCAGTACCCGCCCTTAGTACGAACAAAATTGTTATTTCGAAATTTTTTGGCTTTCAGCATCTGAAGGGACAAAGATTACAGTATTTTTGGCTTTCGGCACCCAGAGGGGCAAAAATTAATCTTGCGGCACCCAAAGGGGCGAAGATACAGCATTCTAAATTTAAAAAAAAAAGGAAAAAACTGCGCCGCCCGGGAATCGAACCCGGGTCGCAAGAATGGGAATCTTGCATGATACCACTACACCAGCGGCGCCGAGATATCGAGGTCACTGAAAGTTCTCCTTATATACAATTGAGTTTAGCCATAGACTCGAGGTATACCTTTTTATATTAACAATGCCGGTTCATAGCCTCCTTTAAATTGAGAATGCGTGCACATCAACCCCGGACATCATTGTACGGTGGAGTTTCCCGAAGAGAGGGAACTCAGGGAAATCTGATGCTTTGGGCGGCCAACAAGTCAAGCCGCAAGTCAAGCCAAGCAAGGTATTAAGCCTTTCTTTCGGCGTCGTGCCAGTCGTGCGCTTCTTGATTGTGTTGTGCCGGTCGCGCGGGTCGCTGCCGCTGTAGCGTCGCTCTTCTGATTCTTTGCAGTAGCTCATCACCATCGTTTTCACACCGCAGATTTTCAAGGTCTAGCACTTATTTCTACAGGCATCATGTCGTAAGTGTATTTTCTTCCGCATTTGCCGCGTAATTTGCCGCACACCGTTTGCCGGTATTCCTTCCAACGTCATGTCTTCGTTCAGTCTTTTGCAGAAGCCTAAGAGTGAGATGACTCCAGAGGAGTTGGCTAAAAGAGAAGAGGAGGAATTCAACACGGGCCCACTTTCGGTTCTAACGCAGTCTGTTAAAAACAACACCCAAGTACTCATCAACTGCAGAAACAACAAGAAACTCCTGGGTCGAGTCAAGGCCTTCGACAGGTGAGGCATTCACGAGAAATGTCGTTTTCTTGTTGTCCAAGTGTCTTTGCAAACTGGGTCAACAGTCATAGTCCCCGGCGTCTGCATGTTGTAGCGCGTGCCTACGTGCGTTGCTACGAGACCGTATTTTCTGCAAGCGAACCCCTGTTCAATGCTCGCGGCACCGCAGGATAAGCAAAGCGATTACTCGTTTTCATTTGTGTCGCAGCAACTTGCCGTTCCAGCGGCTGCGTGTGTCTGAGCTTGTGCTACTTGACGTGCGCGTGTGATGTAGGGAGGCCTGCGCACAATCGCATTCTAAAGGCTATAGTTGTCTTTGGTCTGCCTTAACGGAAAGAATTTGGTGTGCCTCGGCGCTCGATTCAGCCGCCAAGCCAAAGAGGGACAATACGTGATCGTGGACTATATATAAGTAGGGCTGTTCTAAACTCCAGTGAACCGATGTTGCAGTGAACGTTGAAATTTTCATGTTATGCTGAAGTTGCTTTATTAAGATTATCGCTTTTATCGAAGTATCATCCAGTCCTTATCCAAATACCTGCATTTTAGTCTGGACTGCTCAAAGATGTCAGTGGCTCGTTCCGCTTAAGTGACTCATTACACCATTCAGAGCGACGAGTGACCATCTAGGTTGCCTGCCAATTTTTCCCTCGTGCTCAATGTTTTTCATCCGCATTCGGCAGACCCAGCTTACTGCCTTTTCGTGCCCGAGTAAAGGTTTGTTTTACTGAATACATTGCACTTACTTTTGCAGAGTTGTCATGGCTAATTAGGGCCTTCGGGGAGCAGTCAAGTCTAGTTTTTCTGCCATCCCATTCAGGTCATCATGCTAGGTTATAACGAGGGTTTGCTGCTTTAAAACTGGTGGCGTTGGTCGTGCTTGTCCAGATTATTTAGTGCAGAGGATGCCTCAGGCGCAGTTGAAGCAAAATGCAACGTAGTAGCCGAGTACCTGCATTCCTTTAAGTATATATACAAAACTGGTCAAGAAAGGCAAGATAAAAGCAAACAAAAATTATATGACTAGAGGTCGTGCTGTTGTATGCAGAACAATGAATAGATCAGAGAAAAGATGCGTGCCGTCCCAACAGATTGCACGACCAGTGCAGAGGCGGGAAAATTGAATATCCATCATGAAAGGAGCAAAGAATAGTAAGGGAGTAGCATGGCTGGGGTTTGGCAGTATTTTGGGTAAAGCAAGCAGTTGTGCGGCCAATTTTTTTTTTTTTCTACTGCTCTCAACACAGTGCTTTTGAGGCAGTGAGGCTTTATGATCATCTGTTCAGGACTGTGAAAAGCAATCTGCCTCTCAGGATTCTGTGGCGAGAATCCTGGACTACTAACTATTCAGTGAATCTGAGTCTAGGTAAGCAAGGTTGCACTCCCATTAGACACATTAAAATCAACGTGGGTGATGAATCGGTCTCTACGAAGGGAGGAAAGCAGGAATGGAGCGACAGTAACAGTCAGCCTAACACAGCTTGACACATCGTATTAACCATGCAGAGACAGCTTAGCTTGTTGGTTGCGGTTTAATCGTGTCTTTGCTGAACACTGTGTGAAACAGTGCCACTGAGTTGCTGTTAAAATCTCGCATAGTCGAGCAGATATAATATTGATAAAGGAGAAGATAGTTAAACGTTTATGGCTGGAGGCATTGTGTTGCAACTGCTTACAGCTTCTGTCGTAGCCACAGAGAGTCCAGTGTGCATTCTTTAAAAGGTTGGCTAATGTGTGCAGCCTTGTTTTTTCTCCTGTGGTGGGCTTTGGAGGGACTGCAGTTTTCAAGGGTGCGCCTGCCTACTAGCATGCATAGTGTTTGTAACGGTTCCCTGAAGTGTCTGTGATAGTTGCCATAGCAGGCTCAAAGGAATTTGCAGTGAAGCCCAAAAGAATAGCGAACAATGCTCCAAATTATAAAAAAGGTGCAAATAGGTTGCAGAGGGGGCTGGAGTTTTTGACTTGCTGAAAAACAATTGTGTAATCAGACCATTTTAGTTCAGGTGAACTCCACTTGTGTGCCAAAGGGAAAGAACACAGAGCTGACATGGATGTAGATACTACTGACTTTGTGAACCCTCTTGGCAGTGAAGCTGCCTCCCCACCACTTGTGTGGGTTCCTGTTGAGTGACCTTTCCCTGTGTGTTCCTGTGCAGGCACTGCAACATGGTGCTGGAGAACGTGAAGGAGATGTGGACCGAGATCCCCAAGACGGGCAAGTCCAAGAAGAACAACCCGGTGAACAAGGACCGGTACATCTCCAAGATGTTCCTGCGGGGGGACTCGGTCATCCTGGTCCTCAAGAACCCGCTGGCAGGCGAGCAAGGCAGTGATGAGGGCAAGGAATAAAGAAAGAGAGGGCGGCTTTTATTTCTTTCGTCAAATCACTCCTTCTCGGCGATGGCCACCAGGTGCGCATCCACCTCCTGTTCGGTGAGCATCCGGAACTGCGGGTGCTCCTTGGACACCACGCCCACCTCCAGCTCGGAGGCTTCAGGTCGGCCGACAGCACGCTCGACAGGGCGCTCAGGGCCAGCTGTGAAGAGTCAAAGGGGGGGACGGTGTCACTAGAGAGCTCCACGGATGGGTCACAGCGCGGACAACTTTTGAAAAAGACAGGCCTGAATTCACAGAATTTGTTCCAGAATTCACAGGCCATGGCACGAATACGAGATAACAGAACTTGTTGAGCTAGCTAATATGGAAGATTGAGAAAGTTAATGCATCATTAAAGGGATAACTAGCACAAAACAAGGAGGGTACAAACAGACACAGCATTGAGTCGGTCTGCACCGTGCTGGTTACTGTTTTTTTTTTATGGGCTAGTTGGTTTATTCCTGCTCAAGTAAAGGGAATAAAACAGATGAAGGCAAAAGTACATGTACAGAGATGAACTCTGTTAAGACGAGCAAGATCTGGACTCTTGAAACGTGCAGTGCAATAACAGTACAAAAAGAAAAATTTGATACCACGAAAAATTTTCACTTCCTTCAACACACTTCCCAAAAAATTTCCAACCATCATTAATCTTGCAAAACGCGCACTCGTTCACCTCTGACTGGTTGCATCCTTCATGGCATCACGGGAGGACAGCCTTCGGCCAGAAGTGTTGGAAATGATCGTGCGGTAGTGGCACTTGCTTTTTCCGCGACTTAGCAGGTGACTGTCTGCACGTTACCGCAATTACATTTTCTAACTTCCTGACCTGTTGGTTCAAGTATCTGAAAGCTTGAGTTCGCTTTGCAAGGCCAATAACCGCAAAGCAGTGACTTCGGCCTTCATTAGAACACGTACAAGCTGAGAAACCAACACAAGGCATTTCTATCGCTTAGGTTAATGTTAAAACTGCCTCAGCTGTTTGTCCCTATATAAGTAACCATTCATGCCTCAGATTCAATGGCGTTCTATAAGCTTTGTACCAGCAAAATGCAGGTATGTGTCCTGAATGAAAAATAGCATTCATGTGCTGTAGATGTATATGCAGGACAGTACGTATGTTACCGGTACACACATAAACCAAAAAACACTACCCAATTTCCTTTTCCCCTCCAATTCCCCATCCAACCGTCACACAGACGCGCAAGCGCAATTTTGGAGGCGGCGCTACGGTGCCTTTTCGCTCCCTCTAGTTATTCGATGTAAGGCATCTGCCTGTTTGACTTTCATTCATTCTTGAAATCATGTGTAGCAAAGTTGGACCTTCACAGCATTATCAGCTCTAGCAAGGCTTGATCTTTGCGTGTGCGTTGCGCATTCTATCGTAATACGGCCGCGTCTTTATAACGGGCCCGAACATCTCAGATTGTGGTCAACTGAACCTTTGGTACAATTGCCAAGGGTTTGTGATGACAAATCATTGACCTGTTTCACCATAGCTAGATTTAAGCATTTACTACTAACTGGACAAAGGCGTACACGCACTTTTCACTTCATTCTCTAGTCTCATCGTGATGTCTGGGCCATTTTGCTTTGGGACATTTCCTGCCAATGAATATCGCTGGAGCACAGGTGAACTTCAACGGCAACCAGTGCATGCCAGGTTCTAATATGCAGGCTCACAACATAAATCGCCCCCAAGATGTTCTAAGGGGCCATGAAGACAAAATACAAGTTTTGTTCAAGAAAAAGCATGCTTTGTCCTAGAATCTGAATGTAGTTGTTTTACACGAAAACAAATTTTATATCTGCAATCAGAATGAAAAACTACACGCATCCTCCCATTTTTATCACCATAACTGTGAAAATAAAGCTTTGATCAAAGACCCACGTGCCCCGTAAAAAACGCCTTTCGTGGCCGGAGTGAGTGAGCCAGGTGAGTTGCCAAAGACTGGCTCTTTCAAACCGAACAAAGCTGTTGTATTTTGCCTCCCCCCTTCCCCCCAAGTACTCGCCTGGATGGTCTCGGCGCAGCCGTAGTCCTGCCGCTTCTTGAACTTCTTCTCGAGGTAGCTGTTGGCCTCGGTCTGCTTGACGCCCACGCTGGTGGCCCGGTAGCCGCAGTAGTAGCCCGCCGGGTCCGCCTTGTACAGCAGCGGGCCCTGCTCGGGGTCGTACGCCACCAGCATCATGCCTGGTGGGGGGGAAAGGGGGAGAAGGGGGGAAGGGACCCGCAGTTGGCATCCGGTCGGCCACAGCTAGCTGCTACACTCGTAATGGAGGACGGGGGAACACTCTCACCCACGTTTGTTTCAAGTCGAGGGTTTGACAGAAGCCTGTCTGGTCGGGAAACATGTTGCTATAAAACGAAGACACCTTGTTTGCAACCTGAAACGTTGAAGCCACGAAACGTCTCTCTCTCTCTCTCTTTTTTTTTTTTGAAGTTTTTAGCGGTTTCTTTGGCTGGTGTTTTCGTTTAGTTGCAACAAGGCAGCAAGAAGTAACATGCATACTCCAGTTCCTCTTACTGCCCTAAGCAGTGGAGTGCAGCTGACCAGCTCACCATGTGGGATCGCAGCACAAGGCATAATCCAGAAATAGCCAGTTTACTTTCTAGAAATGCGGACACCAACAGCAACATGACACGGGCGTCAGCGCAAGCGCCTTACCACCAATACTGCACCGCAAAAGAATATCATCACAGCTGAACAAGAGGGTGGGTACAGTTGGGCGGGTGAGGGGGACCAAAGCACCGCTCAAATCCCAGGACTCGTAAAGCTGCCTTCTGCTACGTCTGAAGGAACACAGTGCTCCAAGATTTACATGGGGCAGGAGTACCGCAAATGTGGTGCAGCAGCCCTTGTGATCGCTCCAAAGCCTTGCATGACGCAAGGTTTGAAGGAAATGCGAAATGTGTGCCACTATGTTGATTTTTTAGTGCTGTTCAAAAAGCGTCAACTGTGCAAGAGCATTGATTGATTGATTGATATTGTAGAGTTTAACGCGCCGACGCAACGCAGGCGATGAGGCGCGCCGTAGTGGAGGGCTCCGGATTAATTTTGACCACCTGGGGATCTTTAACGTGCGCCGAAATCTCGTACACACGGGCGTTTTTGCTTTTCGCCTCCATCAGAAAAGCGGCCGCCGCGGCCGGGAATCGAACCCGCGACCTCGTGCTCAGCAGCGCAACGCCTTAGCCACTGAGCCACCGCGGCGGGTAACTGTGCAAGAGCAGAATGCACCATCCCGAACACAGCCTAGGGCTTCGGTTCACTGTCGCGGTCACGCAAGATGGTGCTCTCAATTAGAACCTCTCCCCCTCCTGCCATCGCATGGTTGGTGGCGCCGTCAGCCATGAGCAAAGAATGTGCTGCTTCCATTCACATTTATCCGCTCCGAGATTATTGGGAAAAGCAAGGCTTTTCCGTCTGTGCACACATTTACTCTTGGGTGGGCTGCGTCGCCAATGTAGACAAGCCCGGCATGTGACGGAGGCACCCCTGTAGGTCGTGCAACCCCACACCCCAACTTCCACCCACACATCAGCGGTGAACCTCCCTCCCCAGTCCAGAAAGTGCAAAAATTGCAACTGGTGCCATGAGCGAACAGAGAACAAAGGTTTGGACTGCACACACCACAGAATATCGCGTCACATCAGCACAGGTTCCTGCTAAAAAATCACTGTCCAATCAAGCTCCGTGAATATGCACTACTCTGGGTACGTAGCACTGTGCTAGGCTTCCGGGTACACACGCACGGGATTCAGAGAATGCACAAATGTTTCTAGCTGTTACCCTTGCTGGTGCTTGCGCAATGAATCTGCATTCCATATTTGTTTTGCACACACACACACACACAGGAGTGGTTGTTCACAAGGGGAGGCGGTAGCACCTGTAGCAACTTGTGCTATCGAGACATAATGCACAACGCTTTGGTGGGCATAGTCTGTAACGCATTGGTCTTGTAACCGAGAGGACCGATGTTTGATGATGACCCCACGAGCATTTTTTCTGAGCGTAGCTTGGCTCATTGAGCAATTTTCTGTGAGCACTAGGTGTCCACAGCAGCCGTGCTCAACAAGCATCCACAGGAACAAGCCAGCGTCAGCATTACATAACTTTAAACAGTAAGCAACCGGCAAAAAATTAATGCTAGGCTCTCAAAAAGCAATGGAGGGCCTAGATCATAAGCAAAAGCAAAAAAAAATTGCACCATCTTCGCGTAGGGGAACCCTGTGTAGTACCCGAAGCAGCCATGGGGTCGACTGAAGTTCCCATTAGTTTTCAGTTCGTCGTTTCCGTTGACGTCCAGCTTTGCGTGCCTTCGTTGTATCAGTAGCTTCTTGACGTGGTTTGAATGAGTGAAGGACATAAGGCGCGTTCGTAGCACATAGTCCCGTGCTATGCACTGCAAGCTAGCGGTTTCGGTTTTCTTCTCGAAGCTCTAGCGGATACCTTGTCAATTGACGACACCAGGGCCAAAAGGTTTAATTTTATCTAACACTGGTGTGACCCAGAGATGACAGCACTACAAGGCAATTAATGGCCAGGAGAAGGAGGAGTGCGGAAAAACTACTCACTGCAGCCGAGCGGGCGCATCTCAGCGTTCTGCGTGTACACCTGGGAGATGTCGGCGACACGGCGGCACAGCATCTCCACAGGGATCGGGTAGCCGTACTTGTGCTTCCAGTTGGCCGCCTCGTAGCGGGCCCGCTGCACCTGCGACTGGCCGTCCGCTGCACAGAAAGGTGGGGGGAGGGGGGAGCCGCTCAGTGCCAGCGGGGCTTACGGCCAACTCCGCTTGAATTTCTCCCAGGGCCAGATCTGTTTCGAACATACAGTACATCTGGTCAACATTCACGCTTGAGCGAGTTGGTGTTGTTTCTTATTACCATGAATCGTGATCTGTTTTGAAAGTGGTGCTCGCATGCGAGAGCCAGCACGTGGGAAAATTGCGGGAACCTTGGTGCGACGGCACGCGGAGGTGACAGATGAAGAAGAGAAAGGATAAGGGAGATTCTCAGTCGCCATGTAAAGCCTCGTATGCCCTGTAATTACTGCAAATACAGTTTGCTTTTCTTGCTTTCCGTTCGCCTGAGATTCTGCAACAGGTGTTCCATATTCTTGAATTCACAGCGCAAACAACAGACAAGCCCGAAGGGGAGAGGGAGACACACATCAACTGTGCGTCTCGCTCTCCCTGTTGCACTTGTCTGTTATTTTGGGCTGTGAATTCAAGAATACAGTGCACACCACAAAACCAATTGGGACATGACTGGTAGCCCTGTGAAATGCCTTGTAAACCAGTTATAATCGTTTAAAAGAGCTCCAAAGCAGACAATGCAGCACCTGCCAGCAAATCGCACAAACAGACACGAAGCAGAAGTGAGATGCCAGCCGGCCTAGTGCTTGGTCCTCCGGCCAGCCAGGAGAACCAATTGAGCTCCACTGGCCACGCTTCTCCTTAGGGCTGCCATGGGCACAAAGTGTTTGCACGCAGGTTTTCTCCAGCTTGTTGATCACTCGCTCGCCGACTGCAACGTCACTTCAGCCTGCCCGTAACAACCGCACCCTTTGCTACTTTGGTTTTAAAATCCCCGATTTTCGCCGGTCGTTTGCTTCTTGCATGCCCACATTCCAGCTGCCATATTTTGATCTTGCAGCCCTTTTCGGCAGACTATAGGGAAATAGGGTTTCCGAGAGGTCAAAATATTCATAGCAGTAGGCCTTCGAAGGGTGAAAAGAGGAGCGGTAGAGGGGGCCAGCCACTCACCCACCACACCAGTCATGACGCAGCCAATGCCCTCGGTCAGCCGGTACATGTGCGTCACACTACCAGGGTCCAGCAGCTTGTCCTGCAGGAGGACGACGACACAGGCTTAAGCACTGCCACCAGCAGAAGCAATATTCTCTTCCAGGGCAGGTACCATCAAGAGCAAAAGTTTATAAGCCATGAAAGCAGCAATTTTGGTTTATTACTCTGCTGCACAGCAGCCCAAGATATTATGAGTGTCATTTTTGCGATACTTTAGTAATTATACAACACCTTCCATGCCGACCACAGTTTGTGGGCTACTACCGGAAGAGAAATGCCTAAAATTGCCATTTTTGAGGTCCATAAACTTTTGCTCATGGCAGTATAAGCACAGCATTTCCGGTGAAATGGAGAGCTTTAAATTAAATGTGTTGATATGCTGCACCCCGCCTCCAAACCAACCTAAAAGATACCAAGCCACTATTACCTATGAAAAGCATGCGTAGAATTGAGCTTACAGAACATGTTACAAGGAAAAAAGAAATCGCAGGTGTTGGGGAAAAATACTGTCGTTGCTGGGGCTCAAACTCAAATCCCACGATTCTACCCCTAGGCTAATGGGGCAGAACAGCGTAGCTCTTTTAGCAGTTGTATAAAATAATAGAAGGAGTGGCCCAAGCAAAGCAGTAGGTGGCGCTCGGTATACGCAGGAAATGCTGGGCTTGTGCCCACAACGGAATCTCACCCAGCAGAAGGAGAGGAGACCGGCCACTCACCGGCACTTTCTTCTGGGTGACCACCACTGCGGCGTCGACACCCTTGACGCCAATCGAGGTCAGGGCTCCCTGGTTGATGGCCTTGAAAGCATACTCTGCACACACACACCCCACCAGCCCCCCAAACATCCATCAGGCCCTCGTAACAGCGCCCACATACAGCCTGGCCACATCTAAATGTCAGGCCAATGGTGGTGTATTCAGTTCCGGTTTTTATTCGCGTTCCCGCTCCCCCAGGTGGTGCATATACAGTAGACTCCGGTTAATACGAACCCCATGGTTTAGACGACCAACATTTTTACTCTCTTGTAACGCCTACAATGCAAAAAACCTCACTTAAGACGAATTTATAAGAACACATTTTCACGGTCCCTTTGAGTTTGTCTAACGGAAGTCTACTGTACGTGTTCATGCAAGCTTAAAAAAGGTCTTTCGCATGTCGGCGCAGCCAGTGTTGAACGCGCCTTCCCCCAAATTACCACAACTGGCTTGCTCACTGTTTCCCAGGTGTTCAATACCTGCATCAACACACGTGAGAAATAGTCTCAGCAGTGAAATGCCTTTGAGCTGTGTTGGATTTATCGAGAAACTTCGCCCCAATTGTGTGTACCTCATGGCATTTGTTGATGTGCTTGTGAGGGGAAAGTAAGGGGGAGGGGCTAGGAATCGCTGCAACAAACATCCGAGACATTCTTTGCAATCTAATTCATCTTTGCCCTATCCTTTCCTATTTCTACACTGCCTGGAATTCCCTCTGCGGACGCTACAGATTTCAGATCACTCTCGTGATAAGGAAATATCAACTACTGAACAAACATATACCCGTTCTGGCGGGTTGCGTCCCAGGAAGACAAGTGCAAATAACGCAATTTTAACTTTAGCAAACCAACCTTGCGTATACAGCTATGGCGCATATTTTTTTAAGAATTCAGTTTCAATAATGACACCAACGAGGCTACTGGTAATGTTACTCGTAAGACTCATTTTTTGCCCTTACTTCCTCAACAAGTCATGAGCAACACGGGACTTTGTTGAGTAGGACAATACGCGGCTCTTTGGGGGCATTTGTACGACTGGAGAGCACGTCGTAGCGTAAGTGGCGCATCGTGAAGCATCCACTACCAAGGATCCCAATCCTCACACTCCTCGCTCGTGCTGAAATCCTTACGTGCGGTAAATCTGCTCCTTAGTGGCGATAGCTCACCCTACTTCCCCGTCAGGACGAAGATTGCTGTATTCGGCACCTTTCAACAGATATATTTCTCTGAACAGGTCTCAAATAACGCTGTCAGCTTCACGTTCTGTGTTCTAGTAAATTTTTCCACATTCATATTGGCTTCCCCAGCCTCCTTTGATCACATTTTATCCCCCACCCGCTGCATTCCACAGGCTCTGTCCTATTCACGCTATTTTGTTTTTTTGCCGACAACTATCTACATTGAGGAAAATTAATATCTCAGCGACACGAACAGCTGAAAAATTGAAACAGCAGAAAGTCGTTACCCACCTACTTGATACAGCCTTCCTTCGGGAGAAAAAATGGTTATGTGACGATCAAACCCGGCGCTTGTCCCCCGTGCCATGATGACTCTGCGATTGAAGGGAGATGGTGCTATGTCATTGCAACAACGCTGCACAAGCACGGAATGGGCGCGACTTGTCTGGTTAGCTTCACCAGAGACAAAGTATAACTTACCGTTACCGCAGTAACCCAGGTAGCAGGTATTAGCGTGGCGGAGAAAAAAACACTGAAAACCGTCCGCCGATGAAAAGCTACTTCTCTTGCTTTCTTCGGCTTTCCTGCTCGTTTTACGGTTTTGGCTTTGACGCCTTGTGTGGCTTGTGGCATCGGTCGGATTACAAAACATTAGATGCTAGAACACTAAAACAACACCACCGCTCAACCATAAAAACTATAATAGACTTAATTGTCAGTTTAAAACTCATTTAGGTTACTTGTTTTATGATTTTGTTCAAATCTTGGCACGTGGTTATTACGTCATAGTTGTAGCTTGTAAAAACTGGCGCGAATTACAAATATTATTGTACTCTCCTTTTTGCATTTCATTGCAGCCAAGAAATTTACTAGCGAAAAAAAATTTTCAGAGAGAAATTTAAGCTCTGCTTACATGTGGGAACGCGGTAGCATCGGCGCATCGGTAGCATTTCGCACAAAAACATTTATTATTGTATGAAACTCTATGGCCGATGGTAGCATATCGTAACTCCACGGTTGCTGTAACGGATTCTTCTACTACAGTTCAAGGATCCGTTACACACACTCACGCGTACTGCAAGAATACTGAGAAGACAGGAGACAGTTCCCTCCCTTTTAATGCGAACACTACTTTCCAAGAATCAGCGTTTTCCGTGGCTGGGAGTGGGGTACGTGCACCTGTGCTCTTCACGAGCCGTCACGTGCACATGTGATGCAATGTGACGTCGCCGCCGCTCTCTCTCTCTCTCTCTCTCTCTCTCTCTCTCTCTCTCTCTCTCTCTCTCTCTCTCTCTCTCTCTCTCTCTCTCTCTCTCTCTCTCTCTCTCTCTCTCTCTCCATCTCTCTCCGCCGCAGGCCATGGCAATGCACTGGGATCCTACTCCGGGGAACTGGGACAGATTCCCTTGCGGACTCTTTTCTTCAAACTGCGATCATTTTCTGTATTGGCCAACGACAACGCCAATTAAATGCTCTCTAACATAAACATAGCGGAACGTATTGTCCTGTACAGAGCAAAGGATATAACATCCCCCCTCCCCCTGTAACCATCACTTTGTTGCAGAATCTGTGAGTTCAGTGGCAAAGCCAACTTTTTTGCAGCAGTAACCAGGAAGGGAAGAGGGTGCTTCATCTGCTTTCCTTATTACCTCCATTCGTTTGTTTGATGTTTGCGATAAAATCAGTGTCATTGTTATCGGGACAAAACAGTCTCTGAAATGAATGAAACTTATATTTCGTTTTCGTGGCCCGGCCCTTTAACCATCGAGCTCTCCTTAGAATGGTTGCCCAGCCTGCTGAAGTTGAACGGGACAGGCAACAAGTTTTCAGCAGCCCCGGTGGTTTGTGGCGGGCATGCTCAGGGTTTTTCTTGCAGAAAGCTGAAAAGCCCACTGAAGAAACAAAGGCTCCACACGGTGATGCCTTCATGGGGCAGTAAAAATGACGGGTACTGATCCAACATTGACGACTGACTAAAAATGGCAAACACTGGCTTTGTCTGTCATTTTTATTGCAGCATATTTAATTCTGACCAGATGCATTTCCATTCAACATTCGATTTGGGGGATGTCATCAGCGTACAATAGAAATTGATTATCAGGTACGTCATAAAATGCTCTGCCAGTGAAATTAAAGCAATATTAAACAATGGTGCAGCCAATACTTTTTGGTGGTGCATGCCAATGGAAACAAATGGCACAAGGCATCTCCATGGAGACGTCTTGGAGGAATGGCTGGACAGGAGCTGAGTGAGCAGGTCATACAGAGGTACAGGTATTTGACCCAATGAGTTCCGCCTTGCTAAAGACGTGCCGATATATTTGATGTCAGCAGGCAATAGAAGCTTGTTCACGTACATGTGCTGGAAAAAAGTTTGGGCAAGGCAGAAGGTTCGAAATAGGTAACACCATCACACACAGCAGAAAAACACTTCTTGCCGCTTCTTGGCAAAATCTTTGGGACATAGTAGAGACATTTATTTAGGGCCAGACTGTACACAACACTGTATACGATACTGTATTTTTTTTGTAAAGCGAAAGCTTTCTTAGTGGGACTGATCTCCTGTCAAAAAAGTAGTGCATTTCCCATAGACCGGTTGGTCCACCGAAAAGCTCTGACAAGATCTCTGAACACACAACATGTGCGTGAAACTGGGATTCATTGTGTCAAAACAGTTACTTAAAAATTGCGAAAAATGAACGGTTCAAAATGGGACATTACATGCATCAATCATGAAAGAGTACAAGAGTATACCTTTATCTCATAAACCACGCATCGGTATACATCGAGATCATTTGTAGATGTGTCTACTTAGTGTGCCAGAAATGTTGCAGGGGTTCATTTCTTTGGTTTGGATTTGGGTTTGATGAGGGGCACTTTCGGCAAAGGCTTTGATGGAGTTTTGATGCAAGAAAGCTTTCACTTCCTCTCAACTTTCCTTAGGAAGAGCTGATAACATTTCTTGCTCGTAATATGCATAATTAAATTGAATTAAATGGAGAGTGGCCGGGAGAAGAGTGCGTTCCACAAGCAGCGCGATTCAGCACGTCAATTGTGAGGACAGCTGGTAGCACTATCGGAGGCTGGCCTGTGTGAACAAACAGTTGTAACAAAATAATCAGATAAGAGGTTTATGCAGTTCTGTTGAAAAGTTGAAGCTTCTTGAAAAGTCCTAGCAGGTTGTTGAGAAGTTTAGCAAGAAGTTGCCTAGATGTCTAGCAAGAAGTTTTTTTTAAACAGCTCGGAATCACATTACTCCATATACAGGCTTGCTTCAAGGCAGCTTGCATGCATAAATAACTTTTTAGCTTGGATATGTTTGAAAGCAGACAGCTTTGAGATTTCTAACAGCCTTTTTTTGCATCTTATAGATACTCTGCCATTGCATCATCTAGCTGTGGTCTGATTTGAGAAACACTAAAGGTATACTGAAGGACAGTGATAAGAAGTCATCCAGCGTCCATTTGGGAATTATGAAGAGGCCCAGCATAGTGTGTGAGGCCACTAGCTTTCCCATTGGAGATAACGGGGTTGTCCATTGTGAGGAGCTCTGGGCAGCACATTACATAGTGTCGGACATTTCCATTTCCTGGCTGACGCAGCACGTGACGAGCACACAGATGGTTGCACGAGGCCGCCATCTTTGAATTTCCAAGCTGTGGTCTTCTCTGAGCCCGTTTGGATGTGGTGCAGCAGAGTTGCCTCCGCTCTTGTAAGTCAGGCATTTATGTCACGTGAGGTTGATGATGTTGGCGGTCACGCAAGGTCTCGAAATGGTCGATAACTTCTCACCTAAAGACGATTCAGTGGTCAGAGGAAATTTCGGGGCAGTGCGTACCATCTGAGGCCTCGTTGCCTTTGCCCAAAATTGAATCATGCACCACAGCAAGCCGTTATTCTGACAGGTTCGAAAGCAGCACTACTACTTTTGCGGCATGAGGACCCCATGAAAAGAATTTGTCAGTGTTCATTACGGCTTGTGCAAGAGTTCAGTAGCCAGGGTTTTTGACGTGCAATTTAAGTGGCTTTCATTTCATGTTGCCCATGGGGACGCAGTAAATGGATACACAAGGCCCTCAAAGAATAAACTCCACTTACAAAGGATAGTGAGGGCAAAGACAAGGGCAAAGACAAGGCACAGCCAGGCCGTGTAATGTGTATTACATCATGGCTGGTGTCAGAGCAATGACCGACCACCTCTTGGGTTTGGCAATTGATAAAAGAACAAAGTACCTGCTGGTATCTGAACTCTCCTGGGTTGAGACACCCACTACAAATGCGCAAGAGTGCGAGTTTTCCCGATCCATGGACCGCAGGCTGTGAACACCACCATCCCCTTCTGAGGCCCAGACCCGCTGCGGTGGCTCAGTGGCTAAGGCGTTGCGCTGCTGAGCACGAGGTCGCGGGTTCGATTCCTGGCCGCGGCGGCCGCTTTTCTGATGGAGGCGAAAAGCAAAAACGCCCGTGTGTACGAGATTTCGGCGCACGTTAAGATCCCCAGGTGGTCAAAATTAATCTGGAGCCCTCCACTACGCGCCTGCGTTGCATCGTCACGTTAAACCCTACAATCAAATCAAATCAAACCTTCTGAGGCCAAGATCCTCCCTTGCCAAAGTGCTATTGAACAAAGCCATTGTTTCCCTTCCTTCCTTCTTGCGCTGGTTACGTGTTTATGGGTGATGCTCAAACTTCCGTAAAGATAAACCTAAAATTTCCGCTGTCGCCATTATGGTCCTTCCACTTTGAAACAAAACGCTAGCCGTTTCATATGGCCAGTGATTGTAAAAAGGAGCGCCCTGCAGACTGGTTGGTTGCGTGTTTGTGGCTGATGCTTGAACTTCCCGAACGGTAAATCTGAAATTCGCGCTTCGTGTTCATTCTGCTCTGATATAGACGCACTCTGAAACAAAACGCCTTGTCACAATAAGCCCAATGAATGTAAAAAGAAGGATCCCTGCAAGGGTGGCAATAAGTGTGTTAAAAGAGATGGCAAACTGCCTCGAGCAGTGCCAGGACATGGAAGCGCAGGTTTGGTTGTAGCTACCCTCCCCACTTTAGAAAAGCCTACAGGAGAAAGTGCCGATTGTACACCCAGGAGCCACCGAAAAAGCAGCAATTTAGAACGGGCAGCGCTCGACCGTGCGGCCAACGGTGCAGCGGGAGCGCCGACTGTGTACGGTCGACATCATCAGAGCAGATCGGCTGAGTGAGAGCGATCAATGTTCAGATGTGTCAGAGACACACGCTTCCACCAGCACTACCTCGCCATGCGCTATTTATACCTTCCCCCAGAAGGCCGCCTAGCCCGACCAGTGGTGCAAAGACAAATGTCGAATATAAAACTTTGCTCAGCTAGATACAAAATTTACACTAAGAGCCTTTTGCCACGTCATTTGGCGCGTTCAAATCATTGATATTGCGGCATTATTTTGAGGCATATGTTAATAAAACTTTGCTCGTCTTAAAGTTTGTTAAAAGTATAGTGCGGTAGGTACTTGATCTTTACTGCCACCACAATTCCTTCGGCGCTGCCTCTGATACCGATAACAACAAAAGCGTTTATTGCAGTATGTAATTACTTGGTTCTCATACTTGCTGAATTATGATACGATGAGGCTTAAATTAACCCATTATTTATTCAATTGATATCATTGCCTTTATTAGCATGATTCAGGTCTGCCATCGCTTAGCAAAAAATTTAGAAGCGAAGCTACTTTGAGCCAGGGATTACTAAAAAACGAGATAAAATTATTAGATTAGCTTGATTGCTGAAACAATCAAGTAAAGAGCGCCGTTTTGGTCGATCACGGTGGGTGTGCGGTGTAGGAGTACTTCACCAGTGAAACAGTTTTTTATAAAACTGCATCCCACTGTGCACTGTGGGATCAGCTGTGGTCCTATAATTACTCGAACCAGGACGGCTTTCCATCTTATAATCATGATAATCCCGGTCGTCACTGGTTTGACTGGATCATTTCAGTAGCTGTAACAAACCATGGGTCACAGACATTTAGAAAGTCGTAGCCAGTTTCGATCCATATCCGCATGCAGTTGCTCCATGGCTGCTACACACGTGAATGAGAAGCTATAAACCGATTTGAACCCCTGAAATGAGAACATGTCGCTACGAGCAGCAGTGCTTTTTACTAAGGCAGCTTATGTGAACCGTCCACTTGACGTGTTGTTGTGTAGACAGGTAGGTTGCCTGTTACTAAGACGGTTTACACCAAGCTGCAACTTGACGATGCAGCTTGCGTAGGGAACACACGCTAACCGATGTTTGTTTACATCAGCATCACGAGACGGGTGGAACTTTCGCGGCGTGAGATCGACTTGTTTCTGGCAGTGCGAGTCTTGTTCAACGTTTTTTAGTCGATTGGGCTGTCTGGCGTACTTTAATCCGTTCCGTCCCTACTGCTCTGCGCAGCTGACAAGCCATGCCGCGGGGAACGAAGTGCTGCGCACGCCGGTGTACCTGCAGCACAAGATGCGGCAGCTTCGGCGCAAGTTGCAGGAAGAGGACCGGGCCGCACTGCAACGTCGCAGCCGCCTGGGCAACGTTCGTCGGCCCGTGGTGAGCTGCCGGCGGCCGCAGTTCAACTGGAACTGGGGCCAGACCACGCCCGACCAGCCGCTCGCCTCAGCCGGCTGGGCGCGCGCGAAAAGCCACGGGGACCACTTCACGGTTCGCCGTCTGGCCGACGCGCCGCCGCCGCTGGAGCCGGGCCCTTTTCCCGACTGGCTCGACCGGCGCCTAGTGGCCGCACTCGAGGCGCGAGGCATCACCCAGCCTAGCCCCGTGCAGGTGAGTGTACAATACTCGTGGTTACTGGGGAAACGGAACGGGTTCCCCCGCAGGGCTTGAACCACTCAGACTTGCGCAGCTAGGATGCCCGAAATTAATTATAATTTAAGGCAGTGCCTATTCTCACGGCAACCATGAGAAAAGCCTGCCAGGCTTTTGTGGAAACCTACGTAACCTAAACTAACCCAAACCAATGTAACTTAACCCGCCCATCTACACCGACAGTAGAAGTCCTGTTTGTCGATCCATAACAAAAGCCCGACGCAAAATTCGATTACAAAAGCCTGATGGAACGAATACTTGTCAAATTCTGAAAAAGCACACACACAAAAAAAGAGTTTTCCTATTCAGGATTCGAATCAAAGCAGATACTATACCAGTGCCACCAAAGCCATCAGCAGAAAGGGTTTTCGTGGAATATTTTATCCAGCAATGCTCAAAGTGGCGTGCTTAGCCAATCGAATGCAACTGCCATGAGAATTTCGGGTACGTAAATTTCATGGCTGCCGTGAAAATAGAGAGTTCCTATATCTATAATAAACACTGCCTGTTGTGAAGATTGCCTCTTCCGTGCCAAATTTAACATCAGCTTCAGTAAAATACACTCAGTAGATTTTTGTGCGTGTACAATGAATAGTGTGTGTACAAGGTAGTGGAGCTATTCCGTGTTTCTATGAGCAGTGCATTCATGACTGAACCATCAGTGCCGCTTTGAGAGAGGAAAAATAGCAGACCTGAGATCTGCTTACCAGCAGGGAAGTACAGCCTGGTAACGATTTTCATATTTTTGTTGGCAGTGATTCCTTCTCAATCATTTGTTTGCACACGTCGTGTGTGGGCTATATATTTTTGTTCCTTCACAATAGAATGTCTGTGGAGCTCAATGTTGGTTCCATGGTTATCATGGCAACTAAATGCAACAAAAAACCTGTGTGAAAGTGAAAGCACAACAAAGGACAAACACTGACTTCAAACTGAATTTTATTACAGAGACATGTCAAAATAATAAACATACATATACACACACATAATTGATATCGGTCATTTGTTAACTACTGGCACGAAATAGACCAAAAAGTATATAAAGAAGAATTCCCTACTGTTACACTATACATGACGTGTCCAGTTTTTTAAATAGCTATGTTACGTCAGCAGTGCACAAAGACAAAATTAAAGTTTGGTTCTTTAAAAATATTATTTGTCGCAGGAGGGGTAAGTGTGGGGCAAGTTGACTCACCTGCCATCTGTCGACAGAAGGTTGAAGTGGTACTCAAGTTTTTTGTGGCTGTTGCTGTAAGTTGAAATAAAGGAAAAACTGTGAAACACAAGTAAACACTGCCTAATTCAGTGTTTTCTAATTTGAAAAGCAAGCTTTATGTTATTTAGTTGTGTTACTAAAAGTAAGTGTTTAGCAGAGTACTAGAGTGTGAAGACGGGCTAGTTCCGTTTTTCATTCCGTTTCTTCCATTCCATTTCTGTGCGCTGTTTTTTTTTTTTTTTCTTGCCATGGCCCATGTTTAACAGAGTCTAGTTGTTGTCCCCCAGGTGCCTTGCACCAACAAATACACTTTCCCCTCAGCTTCAGTGAAGAAGGGGGGCTCATTGAATCCCGGATTCCGAAGCGGAATTTCACTGGTGGTGTACACTTGAAAAACTTTGTGCGTGTGTGCAGAGCGAGTGCCTGGAGGTGCTGGGGCGGGAGCGGGAGCGTCCTGTGCTGTGCCTGTCCGAGGCCGGCAGCGGCAAGAGCCTCTGGCCTTCCTGCTGCCCCTGCTCCAGGGCCTGCTGGAAGAGGCCGAGGGGCAGGCCCTGGTGGTGGCGCCCGGCCGGGAGCTGGCCGCACAACTGGCCCACGAGGCCCAGGGTTTGGCCTTGGCATGCGGCCTCGGGGCACGCCTGCTGCTGGCCACCAGGCGAGGGCCGCACAGCAGCCACTCGTGGGGGGAAGACCGTCTGCTGGTGAGGGCGTGCCCCTTTTGCAGGGCCGTCACAGTTTCGCAGTATACGCGTGGCAACTCGTAACAAAGTGGCTGCAGCCATACAGTTTCGTACTTTTAAGGACAGAAAGTTGGGCTGGTTGGTTCACAGATGCTGGGTACACGGCACTAGCGCTGAGGACGGAGCACAGAAAGAAGAAAAGCACAGGGCAAATGCTACACCTGTTTTTTTTTTTTTTTTCGTCCTAGTGTGTTCTGCCCTTAGCGCTAGTACAATGTACCCAGTTTAATACTAATATATACTAGAGGGATGTCTGGCACAGGTGTTTTAACCCTTTGCCTAGTGTAGACTAGCTGAGCTTGTCCACACGGGTTGTACCGCTTCCATCGAAGACGAGCTGTGCTCATCCACGCTAAAACAAGCGCTCGCATGTTACCGCAGTCTTGCTATCCTGAAATATGTTTGTTTATTTATCATGTTACTCATGTTTATCATGTTCGTTTATTTTGAACTTTTATCCATTACACACTTGTTTTTTGGCCATCGTTTGACAACTTGATGACAGGAGATGCCAACAGCCTGAGCCCCAAGGTGCTTCGCTCCCATTGACGAGTATACTTGTCATTACATATTATATCAAAATGACCAGTGATGAGTATACTCGTCATCAGTCATGGTAGGTGTACTCATCATCGGTCATTTTGGAGCCCCGACGGCGCTTTTTTGCAAGACACCACGGCCATGCAGTGAAGCCATTTTTGAGCAATCTTTTTTACACAAACAAATAAAAGAACTTTATTTCATCAAAATAATGGTGCCATGTAAAGCCAGCTTAGAGCAACCTTTTTTACACAATTAGAGAAATAAAGGAACGTTACTCCATCAAAATAATGGGGCCATTTCATTCAGAAAAAAAAAAGTTCTAGCAATAGAGCTAAAATCATTTTTCACTAAATTTTGTACTTTTTTTTTTTTCACGGTACGGAAAGGGTGAAAGAAAGCCAAGCTAGTTGGCAGGGTGTCATACTTCAAGCAGCACTAACAGGATGGGGACGGCACCTGTTTTGTACTTCCTTCTTTATCCCCAGCATGTTAGCGCTGTTTGAAGTATGCCAGTGTTTAGGCAAGCCATGATTCAGCGAATGTGCCCCTGGCATGTACAGGGTAGGATCGTTCCACCTGTTCTTGGCATGGCTTGCCAACAGGTGGAAGAGGTGCCTGTGGCTGCAAAAAAAAAACAACAATGTTATCTTACAAAATTATTGAAAGGGGCCATGCAGACAAAATGCAAGTTTGTTTTATTCAAAAGATTTCATGTTTTATAGTACCCCCAATGCTTGTCCGGCTGCAGATGATGCTATATTCACTGAGAAATTTATCAGTTCAGGTTAAAATTTTGATTCTCCCGCCAAATCGTGCGTTTTCAGGACGCCTGCCATGAAGTCAGAAGGGCGGGTATTCAAACGAACTTCCAGTGCAGCATTAGGCTCTGCAGCCTTGCTTGCCATCAGTCCTCCCAGATGGCGCTACCGAAGTCATCCGCGGACTGTTGTCCACCATTGCTTTGTTTTTGACCGTATTCGCACCTGGCTTGTTTTTGTTACGGTAGAAAGTAATAGTTTTGTGAGACATGGGGTATGCTCGATAAAGAAGGTCACGTAAGATAACGTCGCTTATGCCAATCAGCCAGCGTCATGTAAGACAAGCCCAAAGCGCCGTACTGCTGCGAGTTCGAGCCCTAGCAATGGCTATATATTTTTTCCAAGTCCCATGATATTTTTATTGTAAAATGTTTGCTTTGTTCAAGTTTGTGCATTCTGTTTGTAAATAAAGGCGGTTTTGTATATTTTAGGTTAGTTTGTAGGCGGGGCATGGCATACAGTAAAACCTTGTTAAAATAAACACTTGGTTATAAGAGGCATTTGAATGAAGACAGTTAGGTTAATTTTCCTATGTTTGCCATGTTAGCAACATTGAATACAAGAGACCTTGGTTACAGGAGACATGATTCTCAGGTCCCTTGAGTGTGTCTTGTGACGAGGTTTTGCTCTATCAGAACTTTTCATTAATGCTTTGCATCGCACTGGAAGTGCCGTTCTTGTGCCTGTCTTGGAGCGGAATTTCGGTGCAGTGACAAATGGCAGCATTGTATTGTGGCAACAGTGGACACGAACTTTCCATCCCAAGACCGCAAGCACAGTTGCTGGTATACCATCGAGATTACCTGAGAGGCGCTTTATACTCGGGTACAATTTAAGAATGGCAGTTGCTCGCGTTGTGTATTCCTCTGCTGAAGTGACAAACCCAGATATCGGTGTGCGCACGTGTGTATTGGGCTTAATGCGTGACATCGTCTGCCTTTTCTCAACTAGTTTGTTTGTCATCATCGCAGTAGTTTATAAGCAGATTAACTTTGAAAAATTATGGAAACAGCTCGTGTCACATTCAAAATACTCGTGGTAACGCATTCTTCGCATCACGCATCGGGTTCGATCTCAGCCGTGGTGGCTGCTTTTCACATGGAGTTGGAAACCGAAAACCTCCGTGTATTGAGATTTTGGCACACACTAAATATCCCTAGGTGGTCAAAATTAAGCTGTGGCCCTCCACTACAGCGTGCCTCATATTCCAGGCATAGTTTCGGCACGTTAAACCCCATAACCTAATCTAATCTCTTTGCACCATGTGGAAGAACAGCCGCCTCTGGTAACGAAATGTAGGTACAACTTCCACTGTCATTCTTTAAGTTAAGTTGTGTGCTACTCTGAAAAGTGAAAACGCCCCTTGTGTTTGAGATTTCAGCGCACATTAAAGATCCCCAGGTGGTCAAAATTAATCCGTGAGCCCTCTACTATGGCACGCCTCATCGCCTGCAGTGCGTCAGCGCGTTAAACCCTACAATCGATCAATCAATCAATGTGACGATGGTGCTCTAGTTGTAACCTACAAAAGCACTTGGCGTGTTTCTCTCCTGCTGCTCCCACCAGGTGTCCACCCCGGGTGGACTGAACGGGGTGGACCTGCGCCGGGTGGGACGCCTGGTGCTGGATGAAGTGGACACCCTCCTGGACGACAGCTTCCGGCCGGCTTCGCTCCACATCGCTCAGGTGGGAGGTGAACTGAGCGCACAGACACATTTACCTGCTGCAGCCACTTTATATGTGCACGGAGTACAATGCGGAAATTGCACAACAGCTATGGAGAAATTGTGTGATCCCAGATGTGTAAAGTGCAAAATTTGGACGAAAGACAAAGTAGAATGACAGGAACAAATGCTATGTGGATTTCATAAAAAAATATACCCATATTTTTCCATGTTACATTAATAATCGTGCATCTTTAAAAAAATTTCCTGAACAAACTACTCGTCCACTTAGGGTGAAACTTGACACGAAGGTCGCACTTTATGGTCTGTTTTGTTTGACACCAAGAACAAGAGCGCACTTGCCTACCTTTTCAGAAAACAAATAAAGACGATCTTCACCTATGGGCAACCTGGGTGCCATCTTGGCGACCTTGACCGCCATTGTAGTGTGGGGCCACCTCGGATATCCGGATCAAAGCACGCGATGTTGGTTTGCGGCAGAAGTGGCTACCAAACGTGTTTATCGCTGCAACTGACTGGGAGCTGACCAATAGCTGCGACATCGCTGTAATGACATCCTTCAAGCGTTCAAACAACGCCAAGACCGGGAAAGCGAGAAAAATCTTTTGAGCCAGTTTCTAAGTTGTTTGAAGGGCGCAGAGCAGTAATTTTTGGCTGAGGTATACTTTGCGACCCCTACTCTATATACTGGATGTGTTGCTTGACCATGTTGTGAAAGCTTTTGACTCTTTCGTTACCACGCCTATTCAAATCGATCACTGGTGATCAATGCTTTATATTGCCAGTTTCGACATGTTGTAGTCATTTCTTCTACACCTAATGCGCCCCAGTGGTTAGTGTAGGCACTGCACTTTTAGAATCAGTTTAAATTTGCCGCTCCGGCGACATTGAGATTTTTGACGGCATTTTTTGCCAGATTAAAATGCATCTGTTTTTCCGAAAGGAGACATGGCTGCTGGACTTGACAAAAAAGCATGCCACTCGTGGTTATGCTGCATTACCATCAATTTTTTTTTATCAAGAGGCTCCCAGCAAGTCAAATACCAAATTATCTATTTAGCTTTGTAATCCGACAGCGTTGAGAGGTGACAAATGCCTGAAAATGACACCAGCTATTCACTAGTGATCCTTGGGTCAGAGAAAGAGTAGCTTTATTCTTCCAAAACTAATTTCTGAAGGTTTCCCGCATGTCTAACAAGTGGATCTGGCATTTTTAGCCAGTGTCCAGCAGTTTTTGAGGCTGCTACGCAGTTACCCAACTTCAAGCTGATTTTCCATGGCGCCTCTGTTGTCCGCTACTGTTCCTCGAAAAAAGCACGCCGCTCCTGCTTCCACTTCACCCACGCATTACTTCTGTGATAACAACTTCAGCTGAAATTCGAAAGGTAACATCAAGTCATCGGATATCAGTTCAGACAAGGAGAGGGCTTCACTTGGTCTTGAATACCGCCAACTGTTCACCGGCCTTTTTTGTTTTTGTCCGAGATGTATTTCCGCAGGTGTAGTGTTGCTTCTTAGTAGAACTGTCTATTCTGACAAAGTCTCCTATAGGATTGATAGTGTTTCTTTTCGAAAATGTTAGGTGGCGCTGCAATGTAGAAGGCTCGTAGTGCTGAACTCTCTTCATAGCGCAACATATGCTTGGTAAAAGCTTGCTGGGCATGAATCTAATGCATTACACGTTATTCCTGCGAGCAGGGCTACAATAGCGAGTCAGAAGATGAGAATAAACTGCAAATGAAAGTTCTGGCAGGTAAGTGACGATCAGAACGTCAACAAGCATCCACCACCAAGTCTGGTTTTCAACTGCACGTGGATTTCTTCGCATCGCTTGCTTGCCTTGATGTTTGTGCTCGCAGTTATCATTGACAATGTGTTTTTACATCACGTGGGGAGTAATTGATGTCGTTTATAATGTCAAACCACCGGATTTCTTCCGGAGAACCATCTAAAATTGTGAAATTTGAAATGGAGGTTGGTCTTCACCACAAGGCGCGGGCACCACCTGTGCTAGCATTTTTTTTTGATATCTGACAAATTGTTCCGAGCAAATCAATTTTTTTTAATAGGATGGGTTTTTGAAACGTTTACCTTGAAAATTTACATTCTAAATTTTTTCTACTACAGGTGGTTTGTTATACACAACTTCCTTTGTGTTTTTTTCTTCAACAGCCGGACAAAAATGTTGAATTCAATAATTGCCTAACCAATATGTTTAGCAAAGAAAAAATGTTTTGTTAGACTCCTAAAAAATCGGTCAATTTCCCGCGGTAACGAAAGAGTTAAGACTAGAAAAAAGTTTAAAAAAGGTGTTGCAGGACCCTTTAAAATTGTCGACGAGCCGTGGGATTGTGGCAGCTTATGGGGGTGTCCTGAGGTGTTGTTCATTGTTCTTCGTGAAGTCCCACGTCCCCGATCTCGACCCAAAAAGGCCACGGTTCGGAAAACCCCCCTTTTAAACCGGGGCCCTTTTTGTTTTTTCAAAAGTGGGGATTTGCTTTTGTGAACGCCTTTAAAAGCTCCCTATGTTCGATGTTTTTTCAAAAGCTTTGGCGCCATCTTGAGATGGCGATGGCGATGGGCGGGACGAAATTTCCTTGTTTCGGCAGTTAGGTTCGTATCCGATTCTAACGCGCATGCAATTTTTCGACCTATTTTCCGAAAAAAAGTGCGCGTTAGAATCAGGGTAAATACGGTACGTAACGGATTCTCATGCTCTAATTCAACCTGCGAGCCATGTCCGAAGTCTCGTATTGATTTCTACCACAGAAATTTTGTTAAAAGTCAGATCTCTGAGTACGGGACATTGGTTTTTTCACCTATGGCTGGATATGCAGCTTCCTAAAGTAAAAATAATAAACCCCTTTATTTCTTTATTCTAAACCATTAAAATGCAGAAATTGATCGTGAAAGGGTTTTTACAACAAGAACAACAACAGAGTACAACTTAATGTGAAACAGCAGTTGCCAGAAAATCAATTTTTCTTAATAGGAGGGAAACACCCAAAATTATTCTAATAATAGACATAAGGGAGTGTAATACACAAACCCTTTCATGTGTTTTTTTGATACAACCAGCCAACCAAATGCTATTAATTAATTAATTGCCCAACCTAACACACAAAAAAAAGTTTAGAACCAACAAATTCGGTAAATCACACGCATGAAGAACAGTTGCCAGGACATGAAGTTAAAAAAGATGAACCAATTTAATTTTTCGGAAAAGACCGTGTTTATTTTGAAAGACAGCTTATGATACCAGACGTATTCAATGCTTAAACATACTATCAATGTGCACTCATAGACACTGACAAAGGACAGTGACCCAACATCTTTGGAAGCTGCAGAGGGAAATAAACATTGAAGGGGCATACTGGGCGGGCAAAATGCACAGCATGACCGTAGCTTGGAATCAAATTGCAAGTTTGCAAGTTATTCAAGCGATTCGTTTAGTGCCTCACACTGTTGTACAAACCCAAGCCACACTGAACAACCATAATTATTTTATCTAAACATTGCGCACACGAATCAAAACACTTTTTTGGTGACGCTAGAACGCGCGTCAAAAACAGCGTCTTCAACCCTTCCAAATGGGGTCCTGCGGCTTCACTTTACGGCGCCCCTAACCACTCCAGCAATCTTTTAAACCCCCTTTTATGTTTACCGGGATTTTCCTAACTTTTGTTTTTTACGCACCAGTCTTACTGCTGTAAAATGGATATGCTTACAAATCGGGTTTGTAAGCTTAAAGCCTACCTAATTTTGGGCTGCTTGTTTCAGACAACCCCAATCGTAGGAGCTGGCTGGTATACGTCAAGGCTGTTTCGCCAAATAGCTAGGGCGCATGGCCATTCGGTTTTTTCTAATTATTTTAGTTATCTGGGTTTAATTAAAATTGTGTCAGTATGATTCTAAGTTGTCTTTTGAATTTAAAACCCGATTTGAATTTTTCTTAAAGGTCTTTAATAGTAATTAATAAATAAAGCATTCTTTTGAATAAAGCAACATTAAACTGGGTAACACTTCTTATGTTTCAATAGCTTCTTTTTGAATTAGGAAACACTGAAGCGTTGAGTAATACTTCACTTATGCTTACAGGTGACGTCATTTCAACTTACCGAATCTGCCACGTTTCTAATGCAGGGAGCCCACTGCAGGCCAGGTTTGTATACATGGGGCTTGTAAAAAAAAATAAAAGCCGTTCCACTCAAGGTGAAAGCTGTTGGAAATGCAGAGCAGTGATTCGCCATAGCGGGCTGTAGCGTCATTATCCGCTCGCTGCTACCACCCAATGCAATTCAAATTTCCCGCCTCCGCAGTGCTCGCGCACCCCCTGCCTGAAAAATGCGCCAGCGGGAGTTTGTTCTTTTTGTGCTTGCTTTTCCTCCCGCTGTGCCGGGGTTGCACTGTCACTTTTTTCTTTACTGTCATAAAAACCAACCCAATGAGCGTTTTTAACTAAATGAACGCGGCACTGCCGTTTAATTGCGTATATTTTGCCTCAAATGTACCTGCATTTTTTTTGCACTAAACAACGGGGAGATGTATGACAAGCACCAGCAATTCACGAGTTTCGAACTCTTATGACTATATAAACTTTGGCTTTCGAAGCCTCTGGGTTACGCCGCGACGACAGCCGCTACGACGGAACGCCGTGTGGGCCTACTTGGGTCCAGCGAGCGAGCTACGATGACAAGGCGAACCTCTAAAGTGCTCCGCACTAAAAAGGGTCAGGTGAAAGGAAGAGGGGCAGGAGGTCGCAGTTCCGAGCTGCCGCTACTCCTTTTATTCCTTTACCACCTTTTCTATGGGAGTTTCGCAGCTGGTGATATTGAGTAACTCTGGTGCTGCTGTCATCGTCGCGGTGAATGTGCAGTCGGTGCGTCCTGGAGCCCAGCTGGTGCTGGTGGGTGCGGCACGCCCCAGCTGGGAGTGCCTGGAGGAGCTGCTGCTGAGTGCGGGAGCGGGTGGGCGGGAGGAGCTGGTGCGGGTGACGAGCCCGCAGCTGCACCGGCTGCTGCCCCACGTGGAGCACCGGCTAATGCGGGTGCGGGCGGAGGCCAAGGCCGGGGCGCTGGTGGAGCTGGTGAAGCGGCACGCCACCTCGGGCCCCCAGCTGGTGTTCACCAACTCGTCCGCCGGCTGCCACTGGCTGGCCGAACTGCTGCGCTCGCAGGGGCTCCAAGTGGCCCGCTTGCACGGGGAACTCCCCGCAAGGGTGAGTGGGGAACGAGGGGATCGTACAGGGGTACTGCCATTGTGGCATTTTCGGCAAACGAATCTTTAATGAACACCTGGGAGTGCTCACTTAGGGTGCTTCACACAAATACGTTACCCCACCTGATGAAATTGCACCTCATACTTCCCAACCATTGCTTTGCCCTGTGCCAGTTTTGCGGCGAACCTGGTACTGTGGGGGTGTCAAAAAATATTTGGCCACCTTCGCAATTGGGATGCAAAAATATAGGAAACAGCGGAGCTTGTGGCCTTCAGTAGCTTTAACTTAGCCTTTTCTATTGCTTTAACTTTGCATTTTATATAGCTTTAAGTTGGCTTTTTATAACTTCAACTTGGTATACAGATCGGAAACTGATGCCACCAAGCGTACATTGTCTTTCTCAACTGGGAGAACAGCTGCACATCAGAGGCTACATCATCACTAGGTGCAGCCAATCCTGCCACACTTTTCCGCCTGAACATCTGCGCTACTACATACACTCCCCACACCTGCTTGTCGGCTCCTTTCCTCCTTGCCAGTTCCCCTCACACTTCTTGGCCTAGCATCCTCCTCCCCTTGTCTTCGCTGTGCCAATTTTTGAGCGATGCCCGGAACGGCTGGAACGCAAGCTTAAACAGCTTTGCTGTAAACGTCATTATAAACAGAATTCCTTGTCCGTCTCATGAGCAGTGGGAGAGGGTACTGTCCAGTTCCAGTCCAGACGACCACCTTCGGTTGGTGGCTAGGGCTTCCGCAACTGATACCTCGAATGGCATCCTGAAATGAGGACGCCACTCCGCTAATTTTCTGCTAATAAAGAAGTTTGTTCTCTCTCTCTCTCTTTCTCTCTTGGTGGAGGGAAAGGAAAGCGGGCAGAACAGGTCTCATAATGTGGCCAAAGGGGTGCATTTCTGCAGCCTGGTAGTTAAACATTCATGAAATTTTACAGCGTGACTTTAAATGGATGCTGATTCTAAGCTACAGTCAAACCCCAATTTATTGAACTCCAAGGGAATTGCAAAATAGTTTGACACAGTGATAATTCGAAATTTCAAATATGCCAGTCTGATAACTCAAAACATCACTGAGAGCTTTCTGAGATCGTGACGAGTGGTAGCTTACCAATTTGTTCCTCAAGGCACACGAAATACAAAATGCAGTATGATAACCACCCCACTTTATTCAGCATGAAAGAAGCCCATGGCGACCGTCGTGCGAGTGTGGCTCCTTTTCCCCTGTGTGCAGGAGCGGCGGCGACAGTACGAGCGCTTTGTGAGTGGCGAGGCCCCCGTGCTGGTGTGCACGGACGTGGCTGCGCGGGGCCTGGACACGTCGTGTGCCCAGCAAGTGGTCAACTTCGAGCTGCCAGCACGGGCGGCCGACTACCTGCACCGGGCGGGCCGCGTGGGACGCCTCCAAGGCGCGTCCCACGCTAGGGTGGTCAGCCTGGTGGCCTCCAGGGCGGACGCACGGCTCGCACAAAGCATCGAGGCAAGTGCTTCTCCTTCCCAGGTGCCAAATTGTCCTGAGTTTGTCCATTTCAAAGATGTCAGTTTGTGTTCGGTTTCACTGAGCACGAGGACATAGGTTCGATTCTTGGCCGTGGCAGCCGCTTTTCTGATGGAGGCGAAAAGCAAAAACACCTGTGCGTTCGAGATTTCGGCGGACATTAAACATCCCCAGGTCATAGAGTTTCATACTAATATATACTAGAGGGAAATCTGGCGCCACTGTCTAGGGGAGCCGCGCTTCAGCGAGCGTGCCGTCATGTACCGGGCAGGCATGTTCCACTTGTCCTTGGCATGGCTCACGAACAGGCTGAAAAGTTGGCTTTGGCTGCAAAAATGCAACAATATTACTTTAGAAGATTCATCAAATTTGTTTTATTATTATAAAATTAAAGCTCCAAAAAGATTTATTTGTCAGGGAATATTTAGAAGCTTCATGGAAGATGAACAAAAAAACAATGTTACCCCTTTTGGCTTCAAGATGAAAAAGAAGCCATGTGGCTAACCAAGCCAAGGAGGCGAGGAACGTTGCTGGCGGCCCGCGGCGGCCCGCGAATGCAGTGCCAGATTTCCTTCTAATATATATTAGTATGAAACTCTATACCCCAGGTGGTCAAAATTACTCCGGAGCCCTCCACTACGGTGCGCCTCATCACCTGCACTGCGTCAGCGTGTTAAACCCTACAATCAGTCAATTCAAATTGTGTCGGTTTCACTTGTGACGTAGTTCCACTTGTGAGGCCTCTGACCAATAATGTGCACGGAAACTGACTACCTGTTTTGCTTGTGCTGCCTCTCATGCGAGTTGTCTGCTTTCAGCCAGGCAGGGCTCGCTCGACACGGACACTTTTAAATGGGCGTGAAGCGGACAATACTGAGAATTCTGCCCCAGGTGCTGCAAAGGCAGGCTGCTCTGTTTTACCGCATCTAGCATCCCGTCCACGTGAAATGTGTCGTAATCGGGAAAGCACAGGGCAGCACGTGTGCTCCTCTCTGTCTTATCAGCTGCAAGTTATTGTGAGAGAGCCACGACCGAGTAGTGGCCACCATCAGGACTTGGGCCACCACGCTCCAAGGGCGTTCACAATGGTGGCCACTAATGGTGGCCCCTTCAAGGGTGTTCCCAATAAGCTCGCTGCTCTGTTGCCATTGCTTCAGTAGTTGTTTCAGCCTGCAAAACCACCTCATTCCAGACCACAGTGTGCGATGCCTTTTAGGTGTGAACATAGAGTTTCATACTAATATACACTAGAGGGAAATCGTGCGCTAGTGTACAGGCGAACCGTGCTTTGCCGAGCATGCTGTTATGTACTAGCTAGGGATGTTCCACTTGTCCTTGGCATGGCCCCTCTGCAAGCTGAAAAGTTGTCTGTTGCTGCAGAAAAAGACAATATCATTGTTACATGATTATTTAAAGTTGTTTTATGGATATAAAATTGGAGCTCCAAGAGATTTATTTGCGAGGAGTTATTTATAAGCTTCACGCAAGACAAAAAAGAAGAAAAAATGTTATCCCTTTTTGTTGGTTTTGGCTTCAAGAACGAAAAGAAGCCACGTGGGTAGCCAGGCCAAGTAGGTGAGGAATGTTGCTAGCTGCTATGGCGGCTGCACCGTGCATGGGAATAGTTGATCGAAAGGTCAGGCACCAATGGCATGCACACAAAGCCATGTTGTTCTGGCTGTTTCCCTGATATAATATGCACTTATTTAAGATCTATGTGAGTGTTACACGCATTTTAAAAGTAGCTAGCGTGTGGGACATCCTAGGTTTAGCTAGGCCTGCACCAAACCTTGCGTGACCATTGGGCAGCACCGGTGACAGTTTGTTGTTGATGATGATGATGATGATTGGGCTTAATGGTGCAAGGGCTACTTGGACAAAGAGCAATTAATGAGTAAGACGTGAATGCAAGAGAGCCTGTTGTCAGTTTGAAACACTCTGATCGGTGCAGCTGAGAATAATGCCAGGCCAGGTTAAGCCCTTGGTCTCCTGGTGCTGCTCATTCGAGTGTGGCCAGTGAACCAGGCAGGGCCCTGACGCTGAGCTCTGATGCAGAGGGCGGCCAGGGAAGCCCACCCAGTCACGGAACGGGAGGATGCCCGGTGACCAGTGGCCCCTGCCTGGATGCTTCTACCCAGGGCTGAGGAGGAGGGTCCAGTGTGCAGGATTGGGCAACACCCGGGCCTGGTGCTGAGTGTGCCATCCTTTAGCTTTGCTTTCCGACATGGCTGGCCTCTGGGGAGTAGTTTGTACCCTGGCCAAGCTCATTGGGAGAGTGGCCGACAAGCGGAAAGCTATGTAGGGCTTGCACGTGTTATGAACTTGCTTAGGAGGCCAAGGCAGTTGAGTGCAGCGGAAGAACAGGGGTAGCCCGGGGACAGAAGCTACTGGACATGCTTTGGTGAGAGCATGGGGGGGGAAGGATAAAAGGTGAGCACAGGGCAAAACAGGACTTTACTCCGTGCTCGTTGTCGCATAAACATGTGGCTTAGCCAGAGATGCACCCACTTATCTAGGCACGCTTTATGGGCACGATGCCTAGCACTGGGTCTGTTTTGGGGGCTGCGAGCACGTAGCTCGAGTAGAGTTGTTTTATGAACCCGTCCCAAGAGAGAGCAGCCTTTCTGGGGGGCAAGTTGCACTCAGTGTACACCAGGGCAGTGTAAAAGCAAGGCCAAGAGTAGCACCCCTGCACTGGGCCACCACCCCTGCCAACAGGTCATGGAGCAAGAATACATATAGAGGCAAAACGGCCCATTGCAGCAAGTGCGGACAAGGTACCATAATGTCACAGTGAAGACCAACATGGACTACAAAGCTTTCACATCTGCAATGATGAAGGAGGTAGTTGTGACACCGGGCAGACGAAATGATAGCGGCCACAATTCATTCTGTGCCTGCACAGTGAAATGTCAATCACGGCGGCTGCGCAGTTTCTTCTCCCTCGACACATGCGGCTAGCTTAGCCTAGGCCAAGTACTTGTCGCGCTAGGAATCATTTCTCTCCTGTCTTGTTCTTACGCCATGCAGCAGGTCAAGAAGAAATGCCCAACTGAATCGAGCAGGATAGGAATGGGGTTGGTTAGGGAATAGTTAGTTTGTGTCCATGCCGGTGAAGTGTTTGGTCCACATACACAGCAAAAATAACAAATAAGGAAGTAAACTTAAAAGAATTAAGGCAAAATGCAACCTCATGTAGGAACAGAACATGAAACTGTAATTTAAACGACTGAATGAGAAGAGCACAGCTTGTCCATTAGGACCTACTAGCTGGCAACTCTGAACAAGCGGAAACATGACTGATAATTATTCTTCTCATTTTGTTCATTTTGCTGGTATTGTCTGTGTATAGTGTGTATAGTCTGTGTTGTGCCGAAAAGTTTCTTTAGCAGAGCATTTTTAGTGAGGACTGCTTGAATAAAGCAACTTGTGTGGAGTGTTTTGAAAGCCCTGTGTGTGATGACTAAAAATATCGGTCAAACATGGCTGTTGTGAGTGTTTTTTATTTGTGTACTTGTACATGACTATCTTGTGTGGCACATGAATATCACCTGAAACACACAAATGGAAACAGATTATCAGTGTGCAACGGTCCTCGCATGTTGTTCCTGAATTCTGTTGTCAGCTGCTCCGTATTTCTTTACAAACACAGTTTCTTTTAACAGAAAACGTAGTTTATTTTTCTATAAAATCACATTTGTATACATAGTGTGTACTGGAGGAGCTCCTGCAAGGTTTACAGGTCAGCCTACAAAAACTAATGCTAAACAACAACAAAAATGCGACAGCACACAGTGCTGACCGCTTTGATTAGTTTTAGTTTTTTAGCATTTCAGTTTTAGCATTAGTTTTTGTAGGGTGAACTGTAAACCAAGCGAATTATGAACTAGTTAGCTCAGATTATGCCTATTCTAGAAATTCCACAATGCCTAGCTGTATGTGGACCGGGGTCCCTCCAAAAATGCAACTAACCATCCTTTAACCATGCAAGGTGTAATTTGTCAATGCACTTGACTGCAATGCGGCCTGAAAGTGGCTTTATGAATCACAGGGCAAGAAAAACAGCTCGGGAAACTGATAAAGAACTCCGAGGACACCAGCAGGTTGAAAATGCGAAGGCATTCGTGTCGTGTTGGTGCACGGATAAGCTGGTTTGGTGGGTGCCTTGTGAAGCCCTCTGGTTTTGCACACCTAAACTGGCCTGGAAGAGACTAAACCACCCTTATTTACGAAAAGAATGCACAGACTGATCTAAGGGAGCATTTTTCTCATAGAAAAAAATCCCTGAAAGAGAAAAAAAGGGTAGAGCTACTGGCGCTTGAACACAGTACTTCCATGTCAAGCTGCAACGCTACCCTTAGACCACAGGGGCTGAACGGCAAGCTTGTCTTAGCAGTTGGCCAAGAGGATTGTGGCAGTCTTAAAGGGGCCTTGAAGACAAAATACAACTTTATTTAATTTAAAAGAACTAGGCTTCCGTAGCTCACCCAGCTCCATTTCAGCCACAAAAGAAGTTTTTAAACCGAAAAAACGGAAGAAGTATAGAAAAACTTTCAAGTTTCCTACTACAGTGATGTGTTATGGGCACGAGCGACTTCGTGTGGGCCAGCACTGGAAACATTATTTTCAACTGCACGTTAGCATTCAAGTGATGCAAACAGATGGAACTACAGGCCCAACTACAATCCTCCATTTGAGGTAAAGAAGCCATGCAGACGAAATACAAGTTTGTTATTCGAAAGATTTCCTGTTTTACAGTGCTCCCAGCGCTTGTCCGGCAGAAGCGGTGCCTTGTTCACTGAGAAATGAATCAATTTCGGTTAGAATCTTGATTCTCCCGCCAAATTGCATGTTTTCGTGACGTCTGCCATGAAGTCACAGGGGCGGGTATTCAAACGAACCTCCAGTGAGTCATTAGGCTCTGCAGCCTTGCTTACCGTCAGTCCTCCCCGATGGCGCTAGCATACGGAGCCGCAGATTGTTGCCCACCGTTGCTTTATTTTTGACCGTATTCGCACCCGAGTTGTTTTTTTGTTACGGTAGAAAGTAATTGTTTCGTGAAACATAGTCACATAAGACGTCACTTACACCAATCGGCCAGTGTCGTGTAAGATAACCCCAAAGCGCCGCAGTGCTGTGCAGCTGAAAAAAGCATAGTGCGCCCAGTACCAACAGCAATACGCATAGGTACTTCTTTGTTTACATGTATTTTTCACAACTTTTATTGTTTACCGCACCATTCTTACTGCTGTAAGATGAATATATGCATTACATTTAAGCACAAATAGCTCGTTTGGAAAGCTTGTAAGCCCTGCCTAACTTGTGTTTGCTTTTGCCGGCTTCAGCCAATCGCATCATAGGTTCTGTTGCGGGAAATGAGCTTGTGGTCGCATGGCCATTTCTTTTTTCCTAATTATATAAATTATCTGAATGAAGTTTACGTTAAAAGTTTGTTCAGTCAGTCAGTGCTCAGCCTGCACCGACATGGAAACAGGATATCACACAGTTACATGATGCGCCGCAGCCGATGGGGACGGCAGGTGAGCGCATTCTCATGTTTGGAGTTAACAGGCTTGTTGGTTGTTTCTTCTATCTAAAGCAAAGCTTTCTTTGCCTCACTGATGGTAACCGTCCACACCAAAACGCACTGAAGAAAAAGCCAACTTTCTCTGATGATGATGATGGCTGTGGGTGAAGTAAAAGATGGTTGAAATGCAAAGCTTTCTCTAGTCGAAAGCCAATGTCTTCACAGCCCAAAAACCAAATCGTTACGCCCTAAACGTGGCACAGGAAAGCCAAGTTACACAGTGGGTTTCCGCAAAGGCATATCAAGCGCAGGCACTTTATCCTTGGCCGCTTCTGCCCCTTCCCGGGTGGGTACGTGCCAAACACTATGCCGCCATCATCATCATTATCATTCTTATTAGAGCATGTGGGAAAGTTGGCTTCACCGTAAGGTGTTCCGGCGTTAGACGCAAGTGCACATAGTCGTTGCATTGCAAACACTAGTCGGTGCCTCGCCGGCTGCCGTCATGGACAGACAATGAACCAATCGCTTGAGGAATTGGACTTCGATTCAACTTGGTTTGCAGCGGAAGAAAGTGTTGCGTTCCACCCAATCTTTGTCATTTGACTCTTTCTGATGCACAAGGTATGCAATGTGTCGCAGCCATTGAGAGTTTAGGAGCTGCTACAGAAAATTCGGCAGTAAGTGTTGGCCTTCTGTAGGTATGGCACACTGTGCGAGTAATGGGACTCGCATGAAATTAAAAACTTTGAATATACTGAAGCGCTTCTTGCAAGTTGTGAATGCGAAAAAAACTTGCTGCAAAATGTAACTGTCTTCAGGGATCAGTCAAGCTGCCTAGAGCGGCTTTTAGCCCTGAAGAACTCTCCAGACCTTTCTGGAAAAATAATGATTGATTGATTGACTGACTGATTGAGCATTAAGGTCCAATGGAACGCTGCAGAGTGCTCCTTTGAGTGGGTATGTTGACGTCGCAGCCGATTGGCCTTAGGCCTCTGACACGAGCTTCTGTTCCCTTGTGTGTACAAGCACACCACTTCCTTCACGTACCCAGCGCCACCTACCAGTTTTCTACTCTCCTATTGTTTTCAGCAACTGAAAGAACCCTACTGTTCAGACTCAATAGCCTAGAAGTAGAACCGCCGGTTTTGTTGCAAACAACCTGGATTTGAGCCCCGCTGATGCCAATATTTTTTTCCCTTCTAAGGCCTGTGATTTTTGTTTTACTGTAAAATGTACTCTTGGCTCAGTTCTACGCATTATTTTTATAAGAATGGTTTGGTATTCTTTAGGTCAGTTTAAAGGTGGGGCGCTGTGTATCAACATGTTCAATAAACGTTCCACATTGCACCAGAAGTGCCAGGCTTGTACCCTTCTCAGAACAGAACATCGTGCCTCTCACGGCAGATGTCATTGTTTGTGGTCAATCCCACTGATCGGGCATGAGAGCATTATGGCTGTGTGTGCTGACATCACTGTCAAGCGTGAATTAATGGAACGGTTGTAGCTTCCGACAGAAAGTGGCCAATCCACCTAAGTAGGTACGTTATGCCTATTTTATTTTATTTTAAGCCTTTATTTTAAGCAAAAACATCCAACTTGTACATCAAGTTGCATGTACTGGTTGTCAACATCCATTCAGTCAAAAGCCACAGCACAGTCATTAGGTTCTCCTTTGGACAGGTAGGGCATACGATGCTGGAGCGGAGTTCGCAATGTGTGCTTGACTTGCATTGCAGCAGAGGTCCCGAGTTCGATCCAGTCCCAAATTTCCGAATTTTTTTTTAACTCGATCACTTCACTTCTATTTTCGTTGTGCTGTCTGCCATTTTCAGCACCATGTTGCTGCAACAGTTGCCAGACGGCAGCCTTTCTGCCAATGGGCAACGTAATGCTTTCAGATTAAAAATCACGTGCTAGCATTTGGCGACACACCTCTGGGGGGTTTGACAGGCTGTTGCCTGTTACACAGGCATGGGCAGGGGCCCACACGATTGCCACTTGGCGAGTTGGATAATAGTGTTGAAGCACCCGGAGTGTCGTCGGTGCCACCTTCCAACAGGTAACTGTGGCAAGCTGCTTGAGAATCAATAATTATGACCTTGCAGGAGGACTGAAAAAGGGGTTAGGCAATGGCGATTTTTTGATGGATGCGCGTGCAATGACCATATTTGCAAGATTCTAAAGCCCACCTTTTTCAAGAAAAGTAGCCTCCAATTTTTGCTTGCGGGTTACAATCAAGCTCAAAACTGAAATTGGCTTTCAATGTTCCCCACTTTAGTTTTAATGCCAGCAGGAGCTGGATAAGCAAGTTTAGGACGCACAGGGAATTTTCACTGCCGCAGTTGCATGCGTGAAATAAAATTTCTTCTGCTAGGTACTACATGGTGTCACAAAGTTCCTGACACGGCCTAATTTATGGTTTTGTGCCAGTTGCTGCACCTTTAGAGAGAAATTTGAATGCATTTACTGCACTTCCAACTGTGGATTATTCACTTTGATACAAAGCTATGAAACGAAGTCATTGATTCTAAAGCGAAACTCACTACTTGCACAGACTTATTACAGGCCAAGACCACTTTTCAGAAGCTGATTGTAAGAAAGTGTGAATCTGTAAGCGGATTTGACGTCTATTCGTCAGCAAAGATCTGGGGCTCTGACTAATCACTCAGGTTCTGGAGAGTCGACCCCTGTAGCCTGGGAAGAGGGCATTGATCTTGTCTGCCAGCCAGTCCCCACATGCCCTTTGACCAGTAAGAGCAATGAATATGAGAGAGCATATGCCCCCGTTGCTTCTTTTGTTGTTCCGAAGTGCGTTGTTCCATCCAGCACTACGGGCTGAAAGATGGCTGGCTGTGAAGCTGAGTGAAACGAGATAGCACCTGCTAAAAGTACGTTCTCATCACCACAGCGAGTAGTAGTATGTGAAAACAACTACAATTCTACAATCAATGTATCGAAGCCAGTGCAGTGTTTCTGCATGTGGAACACACTAGGTGACTAAAACACATACAAATTGTATGACCTATCGTACAAGTTGTATGACTGCACAAATCGTACATGTACAAATCGTATGATCAAGCGCACAGCAGGATACACATGCAACCTCCAGTCAATACAAAAGTCAATCACGCACTTCTACAACGGTGACACTATGTGGCAAGATAGTGGCACCATTTCTGCATCAACTTGGGCGAAAGAGGACCGCCTGAATCCCGCCGCCCATTTGCCTCACTGCAGCAGCTGGGAGTTTGCGCGGCCCAAATAAATGCACGTGGGAGGCAGTTTAAGTAAACACGTACCGTAAACAAACATTTATTACCATCCCGAGAAGAACCTAAACGCGCGCAATGTTGTAAGAAGGCCCCCCCGTGAAAAGTCCGTGGTTTCACCACCAGGGGGGGGCGGGGCATGTTAAAAGCCACCGAACGGGGCTTCAATAAAAGCAGGTAAAACAAAAGGGGGGGGTGGGGGCTAGGGTGGGGGGAAGGGCACGGCGTCGAGCTTGTGGACGGCCTTGAAGGCCGGGTACAGCCCGTGGCGGCCTGTGCGCCGGTTGACGCCCTTGCTGAAGCCGTCCCAGTGGTTGCCCGCAATGCCCAGCGTATCGCCCACGCGCATGTCGATCTCCTCTGGCGACTGTGCCGTGTGGTTGTAGATGGCCCGCTGGTTGTGCGCATTCTGGCCCCCGAAGTAGTAGATGTCGTCCAGCGAGCGGAAGCGGTCGGCCGCATCCACGTGCGACAGCTGGAGCAGCTCGTACGCCAGCCGGCAAACCTGCGCATGGAGCAGCAACAACGCGCTCACGACCACTGCGGAACATGCTGCCCGCTTTCAGCCGGGGCCTCCGACCACAAGGTACCGTATTTTCCAGCATATAACCCGCACCCCACTTTCCGTCAACGAATAAAAAGAAAATTAAAGCCGTTCTACTCAATGTGAAAAGCTGTCGGAAGTTGAGAACAGAGATTCGCCATAATGGGCTCTAGCGCCGTCATCCGCTCACCACTACCACCCAATGCAATTCAAATTTCCCACCTCCGCAGTGTTCGCGAGCTCCCTGCATGAAACTGCACCAGTGGGAGTTCTGTTCTTTTTGTGCTTGCTTTTCCTCCCGCATGTGCCGGCGTTGCACTGCCACTTTTTTTTTGCTTAACATCGCATACCAGTGACATGGTTCACTCTGTTACAAAGGGCAACTTTTTCATGTCCCAAGAGTAAATTCTTCAGTATTTAGAAGAGACACGATGAAAGAGGGCCCTTATTTGGAAGACCCTGTTGAAAAAGTGTCTTGAAAACGAAGCTAGAGCCTGCATCAAAGAGACCACAGAGGCTACAAAATCTATTGAAGAGTTTGTGTCCACAGATGAGGGCACATCTGTTTACAAACCCTGTGCAAGTAAATGTTGCCCTAGAGGATGACCCAGAGGAGTAGGATGACGAGGGCATTGTAGGACAGAAAGTGTCGGCAGTTGAGGCTGACAAATGTCTTAGAGCACTTTACAACAAGCAGGCTTGCAAATTAAAGTGGTTTACTTAAAAAAGTTGGGAAGGAAGCTGATACAATGTGCAGACTCTAAAACTACTGTGAATAATTTCTTCCAAGATATAGTCAGCATTTTCTTGTTGATCTGTCTAAATATGCATCGATCTAGCCCAACTGCACAGCGTTTTTAGAATTTGTGGTTACAAGCAACCTTGGTTTCAAGAGACCTTGGTTCCCCTTGTATTAGAGTGTTTTTCTGTTGCTTTAGACTCCTAAAAAACCCTGTGCATTTGTAATAACTGTTCATTAGAAACGTGTATGCCATGTTTTATTGACTTTTGTAAGATGATTACTGAAACTTTATATTGTGTACTTGTTTTTTCTTTTTCCCCCGGATTATTAATGCTCTTTACAGAAATGGAACCCCACTGGGCCTGTAAGGTATAACAGACAAACAGACAAACAAATAAATAAGAGACGACATGTTTCCTGGGTCTCCTGGGTGTCTCCTCTTGCGAAACGAAGTTTCCCTGCACTCCCAGAGAGGGCGCCGCAAAAGAGGAGTCCCACCTGTGAGGAGAAGGTGCAGACGAGGTAGTCGCAGCGGGACAGCATGTGTATGTCGAGCAGCACTCCGCGCAGCGACTCGGAGCTGTAGCGCTGCCCGAGGGACGCCGTCTTCGCTATGCGGCTGTCCCCGAAGAACTGGTACGAGGGGTACCTGCACCACAGGGGGAGGGAAAGGGAACAAGAGGGGTTACTCTCTCTCGCCCACGCTTTTTCTCAGGCTCTCTCTTTTCAACTGAGCACTGTGGAGTACCCACACAGCGTGCCATCGAGTTGCAGACCCCCACACAGACCTCCACCCCATGGGAGCATGGTAGGCCGGAGACAGCCTCCTTAACTATAGGTGGTATTCACTGAAAAGTTTAGCAGTCAATTTCTTCACTTGGCAACACTGCAAACGGCCATGAACATAGCCGAAGCGCCACGGACATTAAAAAAAAAAAAAAACACCTTCAACTTGATTCTTATAGGTGGTGCCAACAGAGATGTTATTAATCACACTCACATTGGACTCAACACATTACTTTGCGTTCGCTGGGGTGGAGTTTGGAACGTCCAACACAGATCATGGGCTTAGCACGGACAAGTACGCCATCCCGCGGAGCCCAACGTAACCAGTGGCGGGACACTCACATGGTTGCCCACATCCGTGCCTCGCCAGTGAATTCAACCTATACACTGTTGCAACCGAGTGGGGGCACCCGATCCGAGCTCCGTGGCCTCCGACATACGAGTGGTAGCGTGTATGATGCGAGTGGCCAGCTGCTGTTGCAGCCGTGAAGAAGTCCAGAAGCCGTAGGCTAACGTAACTGTTTACTTCATAGCGAGAGGTGAGCCGAAGCCAAAGAACAATGCCCCGACGGGCGAGGTTACAATACAGGACTCGAGCAGAGCGACAGCATGGATTCGCTGCTCTAACAGGAATGGTTTACAACACTTGCGGGGTCTATTTATACCCAAAAGCGGTAACGGTCAAAACGCCAACAAGCTGGAACACGCCACGAACGTCACAGACACACACAACGCTCTTTCCAGAGTTCGTAAGCCGTTCATAGCCTCGGCGCACGTTGAGTCCGGGAGAGGGGAGAGAGGAGGACTCTGCTGAGTTCGCGGGGCCTCTGTGTCCTTAAAGAGCGTGGAGACGAGCCTCGCCGGCAGCCGCCGAAGTTTTGAAATGCGCCGAAAGCGAAGCGTCTGACGCGGCTTGTCGCAACTTGTCACCGACATGGTGGCCCCTGTTTTCAAAGGCGCACGTAGTGGCTTCGCCGCACAGCCGAGGAGTGACACGGGGAAGTACTGCGGCGCTGGCCGATTCGTAACAACACACATCGGAGAGCATTATCACCTCAACCATCTAGCACCCCACACATGGGACTCGCAACAGCCCAGGGGCAAGCCTGGAGACCAATCCACACAAGTACATATCCACGCCCAACCTGCCTGCACCTAATCCACGCAGCACAGGCCCTACCCCCAAAACTGCACCCTCTGCATAGCGCCAGCCACGTGGGCGCGCCCCGAAAATCCGTATCCTCCAATCACCACGGCCGCCTCGGTTGTCGCTGGACCAACCCCATCCGCCACCAACATCCCACACTGAAGCCAACCACAGTTTAATAAAGTTCAGGCCTCTTCAGAGCAGTTCTGAGCAGCTCGAAAGCAACTCCATGTTTTATTTGCCCATAGAATTTCAATGATGGCAGCAGCGACTTCAATGATGGCACCAGCGTTGGGCTGTCCAAGAACTGCTTTGGCCATGCAAACGAGTCTATCTCTCTCCCTCTCTGTCTGCCCTCATACAAGAAAAAGAGACCACACCTTCGGGCTGCAATGCTCGGCAAGAAGTGTGGCGAAGAAGCTTCTAATTTGGCCCCCAGGGATCGGGCTCAAAACCACTCAGGTTCCCAAGCTGGTCACCCAAAGAGAGGTGACCAGCGTTCCAATTTTTATGTGTGGGAATTTAGTGCTCCAATTGATGCCTTGCCATGGTAAGGGTAAAAAAAGGAAAAAGACCGCTGGGAAAAGTTTTTCGCTCCCTTAAACTCTGCCTATAGTACACTTAACCAGCACATCCTAATCAGCTTGGTCACAGTGCCCCTTGGTCGTACCCCAACAACTTGCCTCATCCTTTCGGTCGGTCCACCTCATAAAGTTCATGTGTAGCATGTGCAGAGATGCAAGAAAACGAGGTGCTTGCTTTTGGGAAAACCGCCTGCCATTGCAAGGGCCACTGACTCAGGTGTCCCACACACCCCGTGGTGGACGTAAGCCACCCTGTGCTTCTCGCACCTCCACATTTTTGCTGCCGGTCCAGTTAATTGGCAACCAGCAACCGACCAATTGCCCTGGGACCCAGGCTTGTCTGCGAGCATCTGTAGCAACAGCCATTCAGGAATGGACGAGGCAAACATACCTGCACCACAGTCCATTACATGGTGATCGGTTATAAGGGATGAGGGAAGCCTCCTGTGAGAAAGCCCCACGAAGCAACAGCCACACTGGCATCTGGCCCTTTCGCGCAGCCTTCAACTGCGCACAATGCGACTCGCCATCAAACTTTCCTGTGGAGCTTCAGAGGTCTGCTCCGAAGCCCCATTACAGAACACAACCGTGCAAGTCAGAACATGCCATGGCGCTCATGCGGCATCAAGACTCAAGACTGGTGTGTAACCAGAACTGTCTTGCATATGCCGCATATGCATATGCTGCAATTCAGTCAGCCATATCAAGACCACACATATTATGCGTGGTCTTGATATGGCTGATTGAATGATTGATTGTGGGGTTTAATGCACCGACGCAACGCAGGCGATGAGGCACGCCGTAGTGGAGGGCTCCGGATTAATTTTGACCACCTGGGGATCTTTGATGTGCGCCGAAATCTCGTACACACGGGCGTTTTCACTTTTCGCCTCCATCAGAAAAACGGCCGCGGCGGCCAGGAATCGAACCCGCGACCTCGTGCTCAGCAGCGCAATGCCTTAGCCACTGAGCCACCGCGGCAGGTGGTCTCGGCATGGCGGCTGGTTGCGGCGTCCGAGTGATCGCCTCTCCGACTCTGGGAAAGTGCTTTTGCTTGTGCGTTTGAACTCTGCTTTGAATTTGTCTACGCTTGTTTTGATGGTGGCTGCAGAGACTATGAGAGGCTTGCTTTTTGACAAGACAGTGCAAGCATCTTTGGGCTCTGCGAAAAAACGTTTCTCTGCCCACTTCAGTTGTCATGTTTTGAGCACGTCAGCGTGCTACTACCTGTATCATTGCTTTTCTTTACTCACCATGTATTAAACAAGTTAAAGTTGGCTCTTGGCTGTTCACGCAGAACGGAGACAGCTCTTCTCCAAGCTGCTGCCTAACAATGCTACCACGACAGAATGGGGTGTCGTTTCTACGCCTTCGTCCTTGTGACACCCTGGAAGCGGGGCAAGCGGAGAGAGAGGAGGGGCTCACTTGGTGCGCGCCTCGTCCAGGCAGCTTGGGCTCGTCGGTGGCGAGGTAGACGCGGCGCTGGAGCGGGCCAGTGTTGCCCCCCCGGAGGGCGAGCAGCTCGAAGTAGTCGTCGACCCACTCCATGTACTCCTCGAGGCCGTGGAAGGCGGCCTCCGTGCCCACCTTGTCGGTGCGGCGCACGTGCACGCCCACCACGGGCCCCCGGAAGCCCATGTCGTGGGCCGCCTGGTCCAAGAAGCGCTGCAGGCTCGCCTGGGGCCGCACCAGGAAGCCCAGCACGTGCGACACCCACCACAGGGACGGGTCCCCGTGCAGACGTGTCAGCCGCGGGGCCAGCTCCGCGGGCACGGCCAGCGGAAGGAAGGCCGGCCGCGGCTGCACGCTGTCGATGATGGGCAGCTCCACGACGGGCGAGGCCTCCGCGTGGGACCCCCAGCCGACGCCCTGCGCGCCGGCCTCCGTGCAGCTGTTGCTGACGGGCCGGAAGACCGTCTCCCAGCCGCCGGCCGCGTAGCGCCAGCCCTTGGAGTTGAGCACCAGCGTGCGGCGCGTGGCGTAGGCCACGATGAGGCAGTAGGTGGCGTGGTGCACCTGGCAGCCGTAGCCGCACCCCTTGTTCAGGTTGCACACCAGCTTGGGGGCGCGGCCGCAGTCCGCCGGGTGCTGCAGCCGCGACAGCCGCCCCTGCACCAGCTCCGAGAGCGCCCGCGACTCCGCCTGGCGCCACCTGTCGTACCCGTCTGCCCGGCGCATCTCCTCCAGGTCCAGCTGGATGGTGCTGCGAGGCAATATTCCGTTCCGAGACGGGCACAAACCTGGCTCTTGCCAGGGGCTACTGGCCAAGGCTACTAGCCAGACTGAACTCCACTTATCATTATCATCACCGTCGCCAGCCTATCTACGCCCACTGCAGGGCAAAGGCCTCTCCCATTAATCTCCTATTACCCCGGTCCTGTGCTAACTGCGACCAATATATCCCCGCAAACTTCGTGATCTCATCTGCCCATCTAACCTTCTGCCGCCCCCTGACACGCTTGCCTTCTCTAGGGATCCACTCTGTTACCCTTAATGACCAACGGTTATCTTGCCTGCGCATTACATGCCCTGCCCACGTCCATTTCTTCTTCTTAATTTCTACTAGTATGTCCTCAACACACATTTGTTCCCTGACCCACTCCGCTCTCTTCTTGTCCCTTAATGTTACACCTATCATCTTCCGTTCATTGCCCCATTGCCTGCTGAGTCGTTCTCAATTTAAGTTGAACCCTTTTAGTGAGCCTCCAAGTTTCTGCCCCGTAGGTGAGAACTTCACTTGTACTGTTTGGATAAACAAGCCTGTCCCCGCCAAGCAATAAAGCCACATCTTTGTTACCACCCGTGAGCACTCCAACCCGTGTGCAAGTGCTGAGACGCCACTGTGCGACTAGAACAGCTGAGTGGTACTCACTCTAGCGTAGCTAGACGGGGTTCTCCTTAGATCCCATACGCTGGCCCACATGCCATACCGAGAAGCACGAAATCTTTCTGACATCAAAAGTGCGTCAAAAAAATCACTAAAGGTGCGACCAACCTTCACTGAAAGTGCGTCAAATCGATCGTCAAGCCTTCCAAGAACCAAATCGCAAACGAAGAATGAACCCATGCGAACGAAACACACCTACAAACAATCCAAATGTATACCGATACATAGTTTATGAGATAAACATACACGACTGTACTCCTTTATAATCGATGCGTGTACTGTCTTATCTAGAAGCGTTCCTTTTTCGCGATGTTCAATTAACCATTTTGACACAAGGGAAGCCTGCATCCACACACGCGCCGTGTGTCCAGAGAACTTATCAGAGCTTTTCGGTTGACCAACGAGTCTACGGGGAAATGCATTACCGTATTTACTCGAAGTCTAAGCTGATACTTTTTTAGTCGCTTACGAAAGTTGGGGGTCGGCTTAGATTCAAGGATGCCGCTTTCCTGCCACCACTAGACACTCAACGCCATCTCGCGGCCACAGACTTGCAGCTGGCAGGTTTTCAATGGGCTTTCAGAACTCTATGGTTTTCAGGCTCCATTTTGCCTGTTTGAACGTTGTCAACCATACGTTGTGAACCCAGCTCTCAGCATTCTGCATACCTGCCAACCTAGCAACATGAAAATTCGGGAGATCGCACCAGGGGGGGACCGAAAAGGATCTTTTTTTTTTTTTTTTTTTTGCAAATTACTAAGACTGGAAACTGGAATCCGAAACGGGTAAGGATGTTTATTTTGAGCTGCTTTGTTCTTTTCGCGAAGTCGCGAAGCACGGAAACTCAGCTGTGTACGAGTCCAGAAATACTTGCTAGTACTTCTTTGCTTTTGACAGTGCCATCGACCTTACAACTGAACTCTGGAAATCATGCAACTGATGCCTAGGCAGGCGGCGTAGGATTAGCGTACAAAATGCGCTCGCACTTCCGCCAAACCCGGTCGTGCTCCAAACGACGACTCCTATAGCATGATGCCTGCCTGCCGCATTCATGAAAGACCTGTTTTCAGTGGTGGTAGATAGCGATCCTTGCGGAGGTCGCTCCCAACAGATTTCCGCACACACGGCCATGGCCGCCTCGATCGGCGCCGCCGCCGCCATGGCGCGCATGCCCCCCTTGCCCCTTCCACCGAACCTACCGATCTCCATTGGCAGTTGGCTATCCGAAGTGTCTGGCGTTGCTACAAATTTCAAGTTGACAACACGCCGCATTAACGCAGCAAGTACTCGCATCAACGCTTCGTGCCAAAACTATGCGTGGAACGTCAGCTACGACAGACAGACGCGAAAGTTGTGGTACCTTTTCCCTCGCCTTCTTTCGGTACGCTGGCGAGCGCGTCTCGCGGCCGGCCTTCGCCCAGATGCGCGGTACTCTGTAGCAGTCTATAGTGCCTAGAATATACTTAGCGGTACTTTACGGCATGGTTGCAATAAACTAGATGTTTTGTGGGGAGTGCTCTCCCGCAGCACCACAACTGTCGCAGCAGAAAAGACTAACATGCCGCGTAATTAAAATAAAATAAAAAAAAAAAAAAAAAAAAAAAAAAAAAGCCTTTACTGTGCTGTCCACTTTTCGGGAGATTCGAGATAGCTTTCGTACAATCGGGAGATTAGGTCAAAATTCGGGAGTCTCCCGGACAATTCGGGAGAGTTGGCAGGTATGATTCTGTGCTTACTTGCGTACGTCGTTGCGTGACCTCAAGAAGCGCCCGTGTTTGCAGCACAATGGTGCCCACGAGGCGGTGTCACTACACCATGGCTTTTAAGCGGAAGGTAGTCTTGGAGGCTGAGAGAACTTCAAACCTCGTACCACAGCGCGACTTCGGAGTCAATGAAAAGGACGGGCACCAATGGTGGAAGCAGCGGAACGAACTTTTTCAACTGCGCCGCCGAGCGAATGGCCTTATTTATTTATTTGATTATTTATTTATTTATTTATTTACAGGTTACTGCTAGCCTGGATGCCAGGCTTTGAGCAGGTGTGGGCGATACAAGAGAGAGAAAAAAAACGGGATAACATACAAGCATAAAAACACTTCTAAGGGAAAAAAAAACTGTACAAGTGCAATCGGTAGGATAACAACTACACAAGAAGACTAAATCATGCCGAATTCAACAGGCAGCAGGTAACAGATTCCACTCATGGCACATATGGGGAAAAAGGAATTTTTAAAGACGTTTGTTTTACACGAAAATTCAGCGACTTTCATCGGGCGATTGGATCGTGTTGGGCGGCAAATACTTGGCTGGATGTATGCTTCCTTTTCAATATGAAGTCTATCGTTATACATCAAGTAAAAATATTTTAGCCGATCATGATAACGTCGTACCGCAAGGCTTTCCAAACCGGCCCTGTGGAGAAGACTCGTAGGAGATGTTTTCCAGCTGTATGAACTATAAACAAATCGCGCGGCTTTTCTTTGTATGCTCTCAAACTTATTGGTATTAACTAGAGTGTATGGGTCCCAGATGATTGAAGCATATTCTAATAGTGGTCTGATGTAAGTTTTGTAAGCTAGCAGTTTGGTATCCTGAGAAGCTTTGGGTAACATTCTCCTTAAGTATCCGAGTTTTCGCATTGCCTTTTTCTGAATGTACGTGACGTGCTCGTTCCATTTCAGATCGGATGTGATTAAAACTCCTAAATATTTGTAACATGATACCTCAGCTAGACTATGATCGTTTATTTGGTACGTGTGCTTCAATGGGGCCTTTTTGCGTGTAATGGTCATTGTAATTAAGAGCCATCTGCCACCTAGTACACCATGTTTGTATTTTTTCAAGTGATGCGTTTAAGACGACCTGATCGTTATGGTCGTATATTTCATTGTAAAGAACGCAGTCATCTGCGAAAAGTTTAATTTTTACCTGTATGTCATGTACAATATCGTTAACAAAACCGAGAAAGAAAAGTGGCCCAAGAACAGAGCCCTGTGGGACGCCAGGAAGTACTGACGAGGCCACAGAACATGCGCCGTTAACGGTTACGCTCTGTTGCCTGTAGGAAAGGTATGATTTAATCCATGCCACTAAAGTTTCATTTTTCAAAATAGCCGTCAATTTACTCAGTAATTTTGAGTGCGACACAGGGTCAAACGCCTTCTCAAAATCTAAGAATATGATGTCCACTTGCCCTCGTTTGTCCAGTGTTGCAGCGAAGTCGTGAACCGTTTCCAGAAGCTGAGTTACAGTGGACCGTCCCTGGCGGAAGCCATGCTGTCGGGTGTCCACAATGCAATTGCTCTCAAGAAATTGTGAAATGTGCTTAAATATAATATGTTCGAGAGTTTTGACACATGTGGAAAGAATAGAAATCGGTCTGTATGACGATAAGTGGGGACGGTTTTCGTTACCTTTCGGTATTGGAGTGATTTTAGCATACACCCAGTCCTCGGGAAGTTCAGAGCACTCAAGAGATTTGTTAAATAGTAAACACAAGTACTTCGTGCACCACTCAGCATGTCTCACAAGGAAAGCGTTGGGTATGCCATCAACACCTGGGGACTTTTTAACATCTAGCTGGAGCAGAAGGAAAAGGACACCTTCTTCATTGACACACACGTCACTGATAGGAGGCACTTCAATGAAAGAAGGAAATTGCAGGATGTTTCCATCGTCATCAGTAAACACTGAACAGAAATACCGGTTCAAAGCATCTGCAACATCTAGGCTGTCGTCTACGTAAAGGCTGATAACAGAGTTCTTTTTCGGTGGGAGATAACGCCAGAACTTGTCTGGAGACGAAATCATGAATTCTTTTAACGACACTTGCTGATAATGCTCTTTTGCTGTCTTAATTTTGTCTTTCAGTTGCATTCGCAAATCAGGCATTCTATCAACGGCAGCTGTTGATGGGCGCTGCTTACATTGCTTTCGTTGCTTTTTTAGTTTTCGTCCCATGCGTACGATTTCTTTATTCATCCACGGATTATCCTGCCTCAGTACTTTCCTCCGGAAGGGTACAAATTTATTCATTGTGTCAAACACTAGGCTTTTAAAGAAACCCCAGATGTGGTCAATCGAATATTCTTTTGATCCGCACATAGAAACAAATCCAGGAAACGAGCTGTCAAGCACATCAAGTATGTCTACATCACTAGCACGTGTGAAATCGGGTATTAGACGTTGTTCTTTTGTAGCTTGAAGAGGAACATTTAATTGCATAGTGAGGCAGGCGATTTTGTGGTCCGATATACTCTGAAAAATCTCAACTTCGGGATTTCGTCGCAAAATGCCGTTATTTACAAGGAACAGGTCTAATACGAACTCAGCTTCATTTTGCACTCGAGTGGGTGTAGTAACCAGTTGCGTTAAGCCATGAAGCACTATGCAGTCAACAAACGGCTCCGAACCAGCAGTAAGGGCTTCAGGTACGTCGTTTTGCCAGTCTACGGAAAAAAAATTAAAGTCACCCGCAAGGAGCATATTAGAGGAATGTTTGCCGTAGGAGCACAAGAACTCGTTAAATATTTCGACAAACGTACCGCAGCTAGGAGGGCGATAAAAGGCGCCAATAATGATGTGAAGTTCTTCAAATATTGCTTTAACGACGACACATTCTAGTCCATCCACTATCGGGTAATCTGGCTACACGTAAAGATTCTAAAAACAAAATAGCAACACTTCCCCTTTGAGAGCCTCTGTCCTTGTGGCACACCTTGAATCTGGGTGGTGTTATTTCAGAATCGTCAATATCACAATGTAGCCAAGTTTCAGTTATCAAAATATGTGGTTTATACGTGATAATAAGGCTTTCTAAGTCCGCAGTTTTGTTTATTATGTTGCGAGCATTTAAACTCATGCAACGGAGTGTCTTCTTTTTACGATCTTTAGTAGTTCATTGCGCCGAGTCTGTTCTGGTATTGTGCCGAGAGATAGGAATTCTTTTCGCTCGGGCATTGTCCCTTTCAAACATGTCATCGTCAATTTTGATTTTGTTGTGCATGAGCTTTACCTTCTGGCCCGCTTTTCTGTCTTCTTTGGTACTATCCCAAAGCTGCTTTCTTATTTGCCGAGTGTAGATCTTTCTTGTGCCTTCACAGGACGCAATAAAAGATCTACACCACAATGTGGAGAAGCAAGCCGCTGACAACCCAGCAGCAAAGAGAGGGTGAAATGCCTGTGACGACAAAGATAATACAGTTGAACCTCGTTATAAGAGACATGGATGTAAGAGACAAATGGGTATAAGAGACACTATTCACCCACATGGTTGGCTGCCCCATCTTTCCCATTAAATTAACCTCTTTTATAACAGACATTGGATGTAGACAGTTGGTTATAAGGGACAAGTCATCCTTGAACTTTAATTAATAATCTCGCTTGTAACAGACATTTTAACTTCAGATGCAGTGCCACCAGTCACTAACTGCAGTTGCTTCCATTGTGGAAACACAGTTGGACGACAGACGCCTGCAGCCGCTATTTATTATAACTTCTGCAACACACAGTAATTCAGTCAGCTATGAAATGATGATGAGAAGCCCTGCCAATGGAAATGCAACTTACAGAACTGGTTGAAGCTTACCGTATTTTCCGGTGTATAGGTCGCGGTTTTTTTCTGAAATTTTCGTTGGCGCGACTTATCCACCGGTGCGACTTATGTATGGAAGTATTCCGGTTCGCGGCGGCCGCACGTGGGCAGTGCACGATAGGAGACACAGCTCTATGGTCAAAATGAATCCGAAGCCCACCGCTACTGTGTTTCTCATAGCCCATATGTTGCTTCAGGACATTCAATCAAAGAATTAGCAGTTTATTCCAATCGAAAACAATGATAATGACCTGCGACAACCGCGCGCCACTTTCTGCCATACGCAGTAACTACAGATCAGAATAAATTCAAAGTAATATCAAACCGGGTAGCAAAAATAAAATGCAGCTTATAAATTATTACAGAGAGTTACTGTGAAGGAGGTAAACGTGCTGCCAATTTTTAAAATGACAGCTTGCTGATAAGTATCAATTTTCAGGCCGCTTCCGGTCGCGTCACTTCCGTCCGCCATGACACCTTTATTGCGCTGATTTACGACAGCACGCAAGAGACTCGCGACGTTTGAAGAGGTGGCCAAATGGGTCTCCGACTCTTGGGACTCCATTTCTACAAAAGCAGTTGTAGCCGGGTTCATAAAGGCCGGAATGATCCGTTCCGCGAGTGGTGACGATGTTGGCGAAGAAGATATCAGTGAGTCGGAGGGTGATAGCGACGTGCCGGCGGAACTCCCACTTGAAGTTGCTGAATTGTTTGTTAGCGAGTCGGAGGAAGAAGACTTCGATGGTTTTGCCTAACGCCGTTTGTAAGTACATGCCATCTGTGTGTATCAATAAACCATTTTTGAGAACTTTGTTCTGTCAAGACTTTGGACGGGAGATGCACGTGTCTAGCCCTCCTCACCGGGCGATGCGTTGATAGGCGGCGGCCGCCGCAACCATGTACTTTCGCCGCTCTTTCTAACGATCTGATTCACTGTGAGTTTACCTAATTAACAAGTGCGTCTTGTACACCGGTGCGTCTTATACACCGGTGCGACTTATATACGTTTTTTTTCGGAACGATCTGATTCACTGTGAGTTTACCTAATTAACAAGTGCGTCTTGTACACCGGTGCGTCTTATACACCGGTGCGACTTATATACGTTTTTTTTCGGAAAAACTGTCATTTTTAGGGGGGTGCGACTTATACAAAGGTGCGACTTATAGACCGGAAAATACGGTACTGCCATCCATTGGAGTGCGACCGCACATGCGGGCTCTCCCACTCGCGTAGCTCCCAATCAAGAAGCATCGCAGACGTTGAGTCCTGCAAGCGTAATGAATAGCCTGAGCACACAGCGGAAGAAGCTGTGCGCTCTGGCTATTTATCAGGCTTGTGAACTCAACATCTGCGATTCATCTTCCACAAACAGTGAAAGGAAAGAAAGCTTGTAGAATCGGTTGTAAAAAACTGTAAATAGTCACGAAGCGAACAAAGATTCAGAACTGTTTCATAAATTCTGGGGGCCAAACATAAATTAGAATGAATCTTTTGCAACATGCTGTAGCATTCTTGTGAGCTTATTTTAGTCACACGGTGCCCACATTGAACTTTGGGTTGATCAGTCAGTGAAAACATGGTTCCCTGCTTATAAGAGACATCTCGTATAAGAGACAGAAACTGCTCCATGGTACGTGCCTCTTATAAAGGGGTTCAACTGCACAGGCAAAGGTGAGGGAGAAACATTCGAGGCGTCGTGTGGGCTCCGTTCAAGGCCAGCAGGGGCTGGGTCACTCGTTTTAAGAAGCAGTTCGCGGTTTGGGTTCAGCCTGCGAGTGAGACTTGAACATGCTGCGACAACCACCGCAAAAAATAAAGTTCCCGTCCTAGTCTCAGTCCAGTGCCTTTTTTCATTCGACTTACATTCGAGGTAAGTTTTTTTTTATTTTCTGACCTTCTGAATTTGGGGGGTCGGCCTAGAATCGAGGCCAGCCTAGATTCGAGTAAATACGGTAGTTTTTTGACAGGACGTCATCGGTCCAACTAATACTCCTGTCACACAGAGATCTAATGACATTCGCAAAATGTCATTCGCTCTAAATGTCACTAATTCGGCACTACACGCGAATACCAAATTACATTTGAGGCGAATGACACTTAGCGGCTAACTGAGGTTCGGGAGCTCATTCAGCAGCCAAATGAGCAGCCTCGACAGCAGCGGCACGTCACTAGAGAAGAAAATTCAGTAATAAACCAAGGAAGACTGTTTCTAAAAACTGTTTGTAAAGTTATATTTTTCCCCATCACGTTGTTTTTCAAATAAAGAAAGACAAACAAGTACTACTAACAAAAACAAAATATCGTCCCCAGTGCGCACGCTACCCTAATACTAAACCGGTGATTTTCTTATTTTTATTCGAAAGAAAGTAATCTTTTATTATGCTTTCAAAAGATATTACGTATGAAAGCATTCCAGATGAAATCGAAATATAATTTTGCAGTTTTACGAGCTTGCTAACCATCACCGCTATCACTATCAAACGATATTTGTTTCGCCATATAGACCTGCACGGCCAAGCTGAATGTCATTAACAGCTAATGCCATTCACTTTGAATGACATTACATTTGCCGGTGAACGGGGTATAAGAAAGCTTTCGCTATGAAAAAGAGTGATCAGGCACGAAGTGGGCAGCAGAAAAGCAATTACCGTCGGTACACAGCCAGGTTGTCGATGATGCGCTGCAGGCTGGCCTGGGCCCCCTTGTCCAGGGTGGGCAGGAGCTTGCGCAGCTGCGCCCGTGCATAGAACCACTGCTCCTGGACCCCGTTGGCCACCCGGCGTCGGCGAACTTCGTACTCCTCGCTGGGCTCACACCCCTTGCTCAAGGGTGGCAACTGCTGCTGCTGCTGGGGCGAGGGCCGCTGAGGTTCCTTGTGACCGGGCTCCCTGCACCATGGCAGCACATCATCATCATCGTCATTCATCATCATCATCATCACCCTGCTTAGGTCCACAGCAGGACCTGAATAGGCTGTTGTTGTGACTCTCCCATTGGCCTCCAACCACTCCTGTCCTGCGCTGCTGAAGTCCAAAGTTCACCCCCAAATTTATTTCATCCCTCCATCAGATTAATGCCCTACCCCTTCTTCTAGTCCCATCTCTTGGTATCCACTCTGTGACCCTAATTGTCCACCGGTTGTCCTTTCGTCTCACTACGTGTCCTGCCCAAGTCCATTTCTCTTTATCTGAGCTATGATATCTACCGTAATTTCGCGCGTATAACCCGCACAAAAAACGCGAGAATTTCGGTGGCAAAGTAGGGGTGCAGATAATATGCGGGTTTTTCCTTTAGTGCAGCTTCACGGCAATGAGCGTTGTGCCGTGCAGCTCCTGCACAGTAACACTGACTAAGCCTTCCATGGCAGCGATTGCGCAAACATACAAGGACAGGGAAGAAGAAACAAGGACAACCACACCCTAACAACTGAGTTTTATTAGTGAATTGTGGCTTTTGCCTTGCAGTCAGTGTATTCTACTTGCTAAATGTACGCTTTTTCTGTCTACGTAGTATGTGATGTGTAGCTTGGGCAGTATATATAGCTTTGGTGCAGCCTTTCCTGTATCAAATGTGCGGGCAATACGCGAGGGTTTTTTGTTTACTTTCCGGCGGGCTGAAAGTGGGGTGTGGAATATATGCAGGGGCAGGTTATATGTGCTAAAATACGGTGCTCAAGTTTGTTTCCCGATCCAGGAAGATCGCTTTTTAAAATTTTTATTTATCTTTACACACTGCAGCCCATTAGCGCTATCGCAGGAGTGAGTTTGAACATTGAATGCAGAACACTTTACTGCACAAATCACCACAAAGATATTCCGCAACACATAACAACTCACCGATGTTCCGCAAAGATCAGACACAGCAGGTAATAATGCATACAACAGAGACCGAATTAAATTATATGAAGATTCCTCTAAAGGCAATGACCTAATTGCACCTGGTACTAAATCACATTTCTTATTTGTTTGGGGAACGAAGCTGTGCTTAAATAGATTAGTATGTGGTTAAGTTTGTGGCTATTTTGAGTTGATGTCAGTTTGCCAGGGGACAGATACTATTGGCGGTGAGATCTTTGAGTGGCGCCCCCTGGCTCTGACGTCGGCTTAGGGATTCGCACCGCTCTCGTCTGCTACGCTCCGCTTGTGAGGGGCAACAGTGCCTGGGCTAGAAATCGCCCACTTCGTTGCTGTAGTGTGTTAAAAAAGCGTATTTCTAGCGACTCAGTTATTTTTCCAGCTTCTGACGCATCTGAATAATTTGAAGCTGTATCCCCCACAAGTTTGCAACACACGAAGAGATAGAGAACAACTTTCTTCAGAGTATCGGTCAGAAGATCGTGTGCAACTCGTCCTTTCTTGCTTATTCACGAGGATCAGCGATCAGAGCTTCTCGATAAGTATTCAAAATGCGTAGGCTTCCCTGCAGTATTTTTGAGATGCTCCTATGAAGACTCAACAGTCTAATACTACGTACCAAGCAGCGGCCTCTACACGCTCATCGCACAGCAGGAAATAAAGCGGCTTTCTTCTGTTTCTTTCGTTGTTGTCTTGTATCCGATTAATGTTTCTTGCTTTTTTTTTTCTGCCCAAAGCATTAATTTTTCTGCGCCGTCACCAACTTCTTATTAGGAGGTTTCGGGATGTTTGGGAGGCTCACAAAGGTCGTGTGGATATTTCCTTCATTTTGTATGGCATACATTCCCTTCTTCACAAATTGGCTTTCATTACGGCTGCGTGCAAGAAGGTGCATATCCGCAGCGTGCTTTGTTTATTCACATGCAAATACAATGAGAAGGTTTGTGCTACGCCACCGCGATCGCGCCCTAAACAACGTGGTCCACAGTACTCGAAGGCGGCTTTTGTGCTCCGAATTTCTATCGTGATTATATCGTTATCATAACGAACTGACTCTCAACTCGAACAATGATGACATGATTACGGTGTTGAAGGCATGATATACTCGCTAACTAACGTAATAAATAGTATACCTGCATATATTACAAGACTCGAAACCGAAGAAGAATTCCAAGTAGCTCTTTATTGTTTTTCAACCCTTCCAGGCGTGAAGAACAAATCCTATGCTTCTCGGGATGGCGTTCTATGATTTGAAGAAAATTACTTTTACTCTCTTGTCCTGGACTGAGGACCTGGCCCACTAACCAGATCGATTTAATTGTTAAACTAAGTTTTCCACTCCTCCCCTTACTCCTCCTCCTCCTCTTGAGTGCAGTTTTCCTATAACGCATATCCGAATATCGGGAAGATATGGCTGTGCAAAATGTTCCGAAATATCCCTCCAGGTCTTAACAAACATATATGTGTTACTATAAATTTAACGAAGACATGACTCGTTTTGCTCAATAAACCTCCGTACTGGTTAGATGCCTGGTGTAGAATCAGCACGCGCGTATACACACACTGGGTTATTTGGAACTCAACCTACAGTTTTTGCAGTCTATAGTGCATGTCGGCAAACTTTCATGACTTGACAACGTAAAGTGATGTGACAAAACGCGTTCGAGCGTTCGGCAAGGTTGCAAAAACTGTTTTACCTTACATATGATTACCGGGAATCGTGATGCCTTCTGCCAAAGCCGACAGCCCTGAAGGCCTAGAATTTGTTTTGGTCTTCCATTTTCGCTGTTGTCGGTTATTAGCAGCTGACTGTTCCTTTTGTTCGAATGCTTACATGAGAAGCTGACGCCTAGCTCCGACTCTTCGCGCTCCGCACAGGACCGGCTTCGCAAGGAATGGGGTGGCGCCGGCAATGTTTCTCCCGTAGCGGTATCCAAAACTATACTTTAATTGACACCATGAGCTAGTGTATGTGATTTTAAGCTTATTATTATGATAAAAAGTTACCCAGACGCCAATTCTGGTAAGGACAAGCATCAGACGTTGACCGAGCACAAAGAAACAGCAGGGAGAGCGATCCTGAGTGAAGCCGACGACAAATGCGAGAATCCCTATGCCGACGTCACGGAGGCGCGCTTCGCAGCGCCGCCTGTGTTCGCGCTCACCGCCAATACCGTAATAAGTAGCGTAGAGTGTTTGTGACAATGTACAAAAGTCGTAACAATATATACATTTGCAATCACAGCGTTCGGACAGGGACAGTAGTTCTAGGTTAGCAAGGTGAGAAGACGGTGAAAAGCTCCAGTCAAAATTTATTTATTTATTTATTTGGATAAGGGCCCCCAAACAACTTTGCCTTTAGCATGGTGCACAGAAGAAACAAAGCAAAGGAGAGGAGAGGAAGATGTGTACAATAAAGAAAGAAGAGCATTCGAAATGAAAACAATAACATCAATGGAACATTACATGGCTGACTCACACGATTCTGCAACACAAAAGAACGCACTCAGAAGATGTGTACAACAGAGAAAGATGAGCATAAGGAATGAAGATAACATCAAATGGAGAGACATGCCACTCAAGCCACCCCACTTTCAGTGCACTCTCATCAGCATGTTCGAGAATAAAAGGCCGGTACGCCAACTACAACGTTAATAAGTAAAACATTATTGTTTCAGCTTTCCCACGGGAGCTTTGGTCACATTTCTTGCTTTTTTACTTCGTGGTCGCCATACCAGCCTTTTATTCTCAAACATGCATTCCAACAAGACGGGCTTCCGTTGCCTACTTGTGCACCTCCTAAAAAATGCCTCCCAGTGCACTCATTTTCTGCAACTCCCAAGCACATGACACAATGATGGGGAGCTATTTGGGACGATAAGGAAGGCGGAGGTGGGGTGTTCACATTTTCCGCCTGTTCGAAACCTCAGTAAAGAACGAAAGTACAGTATTATATTTTTCCAGCAGAACATAACAATGAAGGCGAGGATGCTGTACATGAATATAGCATCGTGAAACTGAAAAGAACGCCAAACAACAGTACATTGCGTTGAATAGAAAAAGAGTTCAAAAAAACAATCAGCACACTAAACTGGAAGAAAAAAAGTATATACACAGAAAAAAGAAAAAAAGAAAGATTCAAACGACATCAAAGAACTTCAAGAAATGTTTTGAGCGCACGTTGAAAGGATTATGAATCGGACAGTTCTGCGATGTGAGCAGGCAACGAGTTGCATTATGCGACTGCAAGAACTAAGGGGGAGTTTTTATATCTTCCTGTTTTAGCGCAAATTGGTCCAACTTTGAAAGTGTCGTCTACCCGGGAGGAGATATGAGGCGTTGGAGTGATATGAAGCTGGGAAAACGGCGTGCTGCTGTGGTACAGCAAATGAAAAAAAGATAGTCGAGCCAACTTGCGACGCGTGGCAAGCGAGGGCAGATTAAGCGAATCCTTTAAAGAAGATACGCTATGGTAGCGCGAGTACGCGGATGTGATGAACCAGGTTGCCTTGATCTGGACGGATTCCAAGAGGTTACTGAAGTTTACACCATGAGGATGCCATATAATAGAATCGTATTTTAGCGAGGGACGGATGCATGGAACTGGGTTTCCTTGGTGGCTGCTAAATGTAGACGTCTCTTTAGGAGGCCAAGTTTTTTAAGGGTTTTAGTAGTTATGTGTTCTATGTGGTACATCCACCTTAAATTCACCACAAAAAACACACCTAAATATTTGAACGATTGAGCTGAATCTACTGGGAAAACCATTTATTTTGTAGTTAGCAGAGACAGTCTTGGAGACAGAACTAAACATTATGTGTTTGGTTTTTTTCTACATTAATTTCCATTCGCCAGTGGCTACACCATTGCTCTAGCTCAATGGGATCAGATTACAAGATAATTGTGTTGGCTGGGTTACATATCTCTCTATATACTACACAGTCGTCCGCAAACAGGCGAATTGGTGATTTGAGGCTACATGCTATGTCATTGATGTAAATCAGGAATAAAAAGGGATCCGGCTTTTCGGCATCCGCATTCCAGCATTGATGCACTTCCGGCATGCTGACGCAAGCTTTTCCAAGATCCTCAAATGGTTACTTACGGTGTTGGCAATTCTGTGGTACACTCTCAATGAAAAAATATGAGTGGTCTGGATTTTCGTTTCTTAACTGTGTGTGTGCTTCGTGTCAAGTCTATGAACGCAAAATTCGGTATGTAAATTCGTCAAGTACCAAAAAAGGTTTATAAATTTCACTCCGAGTGCTTGTGCAATTTCAGTCGTCTGCTCGACAGCTATCAAGCTCGAGAGAATTGTTTATTTCACTGTGAGATGGCGACGGTGTGAATGCACCGGCTCACGGAGGGCTGCGACATCGAAATTGTTTCTTCACTACTGACCGCTAACTGAAAGGCATTGGTAGCGAAGAAACAACGGGCGCATGTCAATTCGTCCTCGACACTGAGCGCACGATGCCGCCGGCCAATTTTCATTCACAGCTTGCTGCACAGCCACCATACAGTCCTCTCAGAGAGGCGGAATGCTTCTGCAGGCATTTCAAGTAGGTCAACATTACTTCTTGCCATCCTGTTCCGCCGGCAAGCCATGAACAAGGCAATGAGCGGTGCATTCGAATCAGAACTGCCAAAATCGTCTGCTCCGAGAAGCCGTGGTTCGACACAGTAGCTCCACCGTGCTGGAGTCGCATCTGGTTGTTTGCTTTTAGCCAATCAGGGCTTTCTTAATACACTTTGAAACAGACACAAAATAGACGAAACTTCAGAATACCACCCCTGAACAGCTATGGTTGGCCCTTTCGAAAAAGCACACTTTTCAAATGTTGCACCAACGGGTTTACCACATGTAGCGATTTTGGTGAGCGATGCGAAAACGTAACTCAATGGGCAGTGGGCGACAGGCAGTGTGGGAAACAGCGACAAGCGAAAAAATTAATACACTGCTGCCGGGGCCTTGACCGTGACAAGCCGTCGCCGTCACTCGTGTCTGGACTGCCAGCTGCTGCAGCCCACAAGTGAGCGATAGCGACGGAGGCCCCCAGCTGCAGTGTACTAATTTGTTCACGCATCACTGCCGTCCGTACCACCTGCTTACTGTACCCACTGAGTTACGTTTTTGCATTGTTAAAAAAAAACGCTGCACGTGGTTTTAACCCTTCAACGTTCACCTAACATCATTGCAAGACAAAAAATGAGACGGCCAAACTTATCGATACTACACGCAAAAGATGGGATTTGAGGGCTATGGCTGTTCAACGTGTGGCACACATCCCACCACCCAGAAGGCCTCCCTGGATGCCCCGTGAAGGCATTACAGAGCCAGCTTCAAGCATGCAAACATGCCCACAGTGGCATCCTTTTTGTAAGATTGCCCAGCTACACTATGCCACCTCTTCCACACAATGTGTGACATTGTGTGGAACATGACAGCTATAGTGACGTCAGTGCAAGCTACGTATAAAGTTCGTTCCTATTTTAGTAAACGCATCTTATCTCACTTTACTATGCATTCTCACACAGTGACATAGCATATGGCATATCATCTTGGGGAAATACATACAAAACTCATTTATCTCCAATGAAACATATTCAAAATCAAGCTACTCATATTATAACCTTTAGCCACTTCTAACTGAACACAGTTGTCAGTTCCACAACCTGTTAAACATTCCCATAGCCTATTAGTTTATAATTTCATTAATGGAAACTTCCCCCTTCAAGTCAATTAGTACTGACCAATTTCCTTGTGGTAACTCCACCCGATTTTCTTGAAACATGAACTATTTATTGCCGAAAGGAGCAACGAACTACGCAAAGGTTTCAACCAACTTTTCAGCGATACACTTTTTGAATACGCTACCGCTTTCTATTAAAACACCCTGTACCGTCTATACATTTAAAACCAATTGGCGGGCGTCCTTATTCCAAGCTGAATTATTTGACTTGGTTGTATTATTTAGAGTTTTGTTTCTTTATTTCTTGCATTACTAATATGTTTCTTGAATACCGTGTTCTTGCATATATAGCGTAATTTATCTTGCTGATATTAGTTTTGTTTATTTTTTCCTTGCATTGCTAATGTTTCTTGATTATTATGTTCTAGTATATATACCGTAATTTATCTCGCTGATATTATTTTGTGTTTTGTTGATTAATATATTTCTGCATATAACGTGTTTCCAACAGTGTAATGAATAGCAGGAGGTCCCAAGTTCAGTCTCTGGGACCTCCTTCTGAAATCTTGTATTGCACAGAATCTTGTTGTAGCACAAAAGAAAATAAATTCAAGTTCAAAATTCAGAAAACTCCTCAGGAAGTGAGGCATTTTCTTGTAACACAAAGCAAGTGTGTCGACCGAATTTGCAGTAACATGTGCCGTACCGCGAACAAGTCCCCAATGCAGGAATTTTTGAAGTTTTTACAAAGGCGATGCAATACCAGACAGAAGTACAACAGGTGCAAAAAATTACTATTTTACGTACTATGGAAAGGACAAAAACACAGCATCCTTCTGACCTTTTTATCGTCCCAAAATCCATCATTAACGGCGCGTCACATAGCTCTTCCCAACTTCTGCCATTGCCTCCGTTACTGCCAAGTTTACCTAGTGTTACCTAGTGTATTCTTCCACGAACGCCTGCACAGGCAACCGTCCCGAAGTCACATAAGTGCGCGAACGACAGCGCTGGCGAGTTACAACTTTTGGGGGACAGAATAGAGGTCGGGGGGCGGACTAATAATTGCGCCTGACAAAGTTGCCCAAACATTGCTCAAACACGCGTCGATGTGCGCTTTTTTCCTTGTTTGCTGGAGCAACACTTCCTGAAGCAAACGCGAAACCAGAAACTAATAACAAATCTTCGAAACGGTGGTTAAGCGCTTGTGTACGTCGTTTCTTTACTCTGGCCCTTTTTTTGCGATGTTTCGTTCGGAGACGGTCCAACTTGCGCAACCATAAATCGTGTCAATGCAAATCGTCCAAGGCAACAACAGACGGAGATCGGAAGAGGAGCGTTCCTCTCGCAACTTTGTTTTGAGACTTTCACACGACACAGAAAAAAGATGTTGCGCTTACTTGATGGCGTTGAGTAAAGAGCGCAGCTCGTCGTTCTGCTGCTTGAGCGACTCGAGCTCACCCACGGCTCGGGTGAGTCGCGCCAACACTTGTTCGTCCGGTTCGTTGTTGTGGAAAAGGGGGCCGCTGATCATAAGCACGACCAGCAACCACATGACCAGAACGCACGCGATGAGTTTGCCCAGGCCCATGGCGCTGTTCGATGAGCCGTGCTTGCGCGCGCAAGCTCGGAAAAACATGAATAATAAAGAACTGACACCACACCTCCTGCAAGCAGCGTCGTTACCTTCGCGCTAGAACTCGAAACCGCTCGCTAACCATGTCCGACGAACACGGGTTACCACGTCAGCCGCTGCACGACCTCCGCCATTTGCGGCCACGCTGTCTGCGGCGACATTCTCCTATCGCACTGGCGTCCTCGACAGCGACGCATGCTACACAACAATTGCCTCCGTGGCTCATGCGGCCAGCTGCAGCGAAGACAGCGAACCCGAGTTCACCAAGTAATCGAGACCTCCCACTGAGACCAACTCGCCCCCATTGCGCGACCACGAATCCACTGCCGCAGACAATCCATAGCGAGCCAAGCCGGCAGCAGCAATGGCGCAAGCTTCGAGCGCGAATTCGAGCGGTGTGCAAAATTGTAAAATTAAACAAGGAAATACTCTGTTATATATATTAAAAACGGGGAAATTCGGACGATCTAATGCCTGATTTGTCTTGAACGTACCGATAGCAACGTTGAGACAAAGCGTGTTGCGGTTGTGCTTGGTTTCCGAATGCGCTTAATTTTACGCGCTCGTGCACGCGGGGCATTTCCATGGCTGATTAAATTTACCCCATGTTCCACAGCGAGAATCATCATACGTTCCTCTTGCTTTAAATGTGGTTCCGCGTGGTCAATTGCTTTACAGGCTGTTGGGAAGTCCAGGAGGCGCGTTAGTTCCTCTATTTACGGTGACCAGGAGTTTTTCTCCAGGGGGGCGGGGGTACTCCGGGGAGGCTCTTGCGTGTTGTTTTCTATTAACTAGACCATCGTAAATAGATGTAGTAACGTTGTACGAGACTAGAACACGCATGCTCCCTCAGCTATCCCGACAGCTTGTGCTCTGCTGTGAGGTGCCGCGCTGATAGTTTTGTGCATTAGATATCTACAGGATCGGGAAGCAGGAGATCACAAGGGAAAAATTCTTCGATGATACCAAAGGGAGTGCATTACTTTTTGAAGCCCGTGCGTGTTGTTTGCGGACAAAAACGCTTATCCGCGGGCCGGTACAGGAAGAACTGTGCGCAGGCTGCGGCTGGGAGCCAGAAACCACGCGACATATTGTAACGGAGTGCAAAGGTATCCGTCCAGTCTTCAGTGAGGGAGCCATCCAGATTCCGGAAACCCTTGGCTTTAAGGTTAACGGAAAAGTGAATTGTACAGCAGTAGAGGTTAGTAAAAGAAGGCTAGAATGTTGGTGGGAAAAGAGCAGAGAACAATCTGGGAAGACATGCAAACATACGCCGAGAGTTTTCATTTTCCCAGGGAGGGCTCGGCCCCCCTTGACTTGCATCCCATGATGATGATGATGGTAAAATGTGCCCATCATTATGTATATGCAACATACATACATACATACACACACACACATACATACATACATACATACATACATACATACATAAATACATACATACATACATACATACATGTTTCTAGTGCGCTTGAGAATTCGTAGGAATGAATGTAAAATATGAAAGCTGTCCACGTCTGCACCAATTCAATGATGCAGTAAGCGTTTAGCCCAAATTAAATGTCAAAGGGACAGACAACCGATTTTTGTCGAGTATATATTCTCTATCCCAATGAAAGGGCATCATTTAAGCTTGACGAGAAACGGTTTATAACCGGGCTCTATAAAAAACGCTGGCTTTCATATGTGCTAGAGAACATATACGCGACGAAAATCGGTTGTCCGTCCCTTTAAGGGAAAAGGTAGAGGCAACTGTAAACTGGTAATGGCGCTTGGGGGAGTAGAGGGGGGGAAAGGATCAGCATCTCCGGGGGGGGGGGGGAACGCCCCTCCGGGAAACACCGGAGGGGGCTCGCGCCTCTGAGCCCCCCCCATAGTCTCCGCCTATGCATGCGAACAAAGAAGTCAGACTGACACAAAAATTTCATAAAGTTTTTTTTTTTGGCGAGGTGATTGTACAGTGGCGTTACGACTAAGGTCACTGTGCAACGCCACCCCGTTACAAAGGGGAAACCGCTAAGCATCATCATCAGTATACATAGCATCGCTCTCCTGGTCCGTTTTATTTTGGGTTCACCTGTACATCATCTGGAGCTGCCACAGCGATCAGATGTTGGCTTAGCCTTTGTTTTCAGTTTTGCATGACCGAGGACGTCTTTAAAAGGGGTTTCGCGACTTCAAGCGGTTGTTGGGGCGATTACAGCGCACAAACCTGGCATACAAAAAATAGGGAGGGAGGGGGAGGGGGGAGTGTCCCCCCCCCCTGGCTACGCCCTGAGGCGTTGTGCTGCTAAGCCCAAGGACTCAGAATTGATGCTGACCATGGTGGTTGTTTTTCTGGTGGAGGTAACAGCTAAAGCAGCCTCAGCAACCGAAGCAAGCAGCCATTAATAGCAATTGACTAACGCCGGATAACTTATACGAGAAGTTAACCTCCAGACATTCTTCAAATTAAGCTGAAGGTGTTGTGGAGAACGGCTGAGGGGGAAAATTAAAGACAGAAAAGATTAAAAAAATGGAGCTCGCGTCGTTCCTCTTGAACTGGACATTTTGACTCAAATTGGCCCTTTTGACTCTTTGGGCCCCTTGAGTTGTTGGGCTACGCTCTTGGCCTGAAACGCGCAGGATTATGTTTGCGGGGAGCGACGCATTCCCGCACGCATTTTCCCTCTTCCACACCGGTCCTACAGCCTTCATGCGTGTACCTGACCACTATCGTACCGGTTTCGAGATAGGAAAAACGCTCTCGGAAATGCGTCGCCGCACAAGTGTCTGCCCTTGACCACGATGATGATGATGATGATGATGATGATGATGATTAAAGGCCTCTCCTTTGATTCGGGGTGACGGCGTGCGCCATCTAGCCTATCTTAGTAGTTTGAATTTAAATTTAGTTCCTCAACTCGGATTTCTTTTTAATTCTGCCCTTCCGCTACCCTTGGATGGGATGTTATTTTATAGACTTCCCTGCTTTTTTTCCACCAATACTCTAGCCGCTGCTTTGTAATAAGCATTGAAGGACTCTAATAATACCTACTGCTGACCAGTTAATGCTTCCATCAATTGCGAAGCCCAGTGCCTCAGGAAGTAGGACTTTCCCCCCAAGTCTATCCGGCTGAATTCTATTCTATCCGACCCGCAAGAGAAGCGCCGCCAGGCGTCACGTGCTAGGCGCGTCGTCTGCTAGCCTCGCATATCCTGAGACCAGCTCTTTATTGCTCACGGAATGAATGAATGAATGAATGAATGAATGAATGAATGAATGAATGAATGAATGAACAACTTTATTTTGCCCGAGACAGAGAAAAAAACATGTTTAAGGAATGCTGCATGAAGGCCTACACATCATTGATGAGCAAAGCATTGCAGATCAGTTTTATGTTTATTTCACGGGTGTACTGCTTACGTCATATAAAGAAATCCCTCGCTCTATTTTATCGTCCTTCAGAGAAACTGATATTGTATCTTAACCTGGCGCATTTTCTGTGTATTTGAACCTCAAGACGAAAGTGTCAACTGGACCGAATGAACTGACATCGTCATTTTTATTCATGACCTTTTTTCCATGCATTGCTTTTATCTGGCCCTGCGATAGGAGTATAGCCCCTGTTGTTCCAGTGTTAAAGGAGTACTGTCACAAAATTTTTGTGTTCCGTTTTTTTCGCTGCTTATAATAGAATGGCACATTAGATTGACGAACGCAGCATAAATAATTACTTACAGCTTGGTTTATTCGTGTCAGTTTTAGTTTCGGTGAAGCGAACACCGAGGAAGCCGCCATGACGGGAAGGCGCAGTTGACGTCACTATTCTCGCCGCACCACAGCCGATGGCGGTCTGGGCGCGTGCGCGCGCTCCAGACTGGTCCGATTGGCGTAGGCGCACGTGACGTCGGTCCCAAAAACTGTGACGTTAAGCACAAGGCGGAAAAGCGCGCGCCAACAGCACCGCGACCGCCTCGATACATCACAGGCGCCCTGACGTCGGCCGTTTGGGTTGAAGCGCAGGTGACGTCATGAGCTTGCTCGATGTCGCGGATGAGATTTCTCAAGTGCGCAAGGATTAAAATTGATTTAAAATATCTTCTACTGAACGGTTACGGTTTAAGCTTCCGAGGGGGTATCTCCATATACAAAGGAAGCGTTTAATTTTGCATAGTTATCTAAGCTTTGAAATTCGTGTTAGTACTTCTTTAACAAGAATAGGAGCTATTCCACTCCATTAGAGTGGCACAAAGACATCGAAGTGACACGGAAGTTAGGCTGAAGGTATATGAACAAGCTTTATTTTCCCTTCAGCGTGGACAGCGGTCGTCCCTAACAAAGAGTTTCGCGTATCGGACAGGATACGTAGATGCAACCGTAGCCAGAAATTTTGCCGTGGTTGAACACGGTTGAACCAAGTTTGTTGAGTAAAAGCTCGGTTTTCGGGCCAGAGCGCGCAGTGATGCACAGCTGCACGGCAAGGAAAGCGACAGACGCTGCTTCCCGCAGTGCCGCTGCAGCTGGGGCGAACGCGCAGTGGTTTCTTGCAGCCAGCGCTTTCTATATTTTCTGATGGCGTGCGCCTTACTCTCCCCTTCTATCCCCCTCCTCGCAACCCTCCCCTTGGAACGAACGAGCGCTTAAACGCTTTCACTACGGAAGCCGTCGCCGCAGCGAATTGGTTATATAGGTGGCCAAAGCGTAGTCGGTGCCGCTTCCGTCGGTGCGGAGAACTGCGCGGACGCAATTGCTTGACCTTGAGCGCGCGAGGCACTTGCTTGAAGGTCAGAGGGACGCTACCAGTCGTCTACTGTGTTTGTACCGGGAGTAAAAGGGCGACGAGACATTATTTGTTTCTACTTACTGTCCTATTTTACTGACTTCTTCCTGTTGCAAGCTTCTCGAACGCATTGTAGCTTATTTCATCACCTCCTTTCAAATAACAACAACTTCTGATCTAATTATCAATATAACTTAAGGAAACGTTTTCCAACGATCACGTCACTAACATCCATTGTTCATTACTGCTAGCATTCCTTACAAAGCAGGTCAAGTTGATAATATTTCTCTATATTTCTAAAAAGCTTTCGACTTCGTTCCAAATGTTTACTTATTCTACACAAGTTGAAATTGATTGATTGTATAGGGTTTAACGCGCCGACGCAACGCAGGTGATGAGGCGCGCCGTAGTGGAGGGCTCCGGATTAATTTTGACCACCTGGGGATCTTTATCGTGCGCCGAAATCTCGTACACACGGGCGTTTTTTGCTTTTCGCCTCCATCAGAAAAGCGGCCGCCGCGGCCGGGAATCGAACCCGTGACCTCGTGCTCAGCAGCGCAAACACAAGTTGAAATTAACGACTGACCTTCCTGAATTTCAACTAAATGAATTTATCCCGAGTTATCAAACCTCTACAAATGTGTTTGTATCGATGAACATTCCACTGAATCGACGAACATTCCATTTCCTTTGCCGTGTTCCCATCCGCCGCCCTCAAAAAATAATAATTAAAAGAAAACCCGCTCCAGCGAAGGTTTAAAGCCAATTAAATATATATAAACAGAGCAATCAATGATTAGATTTAGGGTGATTACCCTTGCAAGTAAATCTGCAGAATCTCGTGATCCTGCTTCCCCACACTCGCGCACGCGCTTGTTCCCGAGGGCGTAGGCACTTCGCGTCGTGAGTAGCACATTCGGTGGCGTGAGCAGTTTTCAACGAAGTCTTCCAATGCCTCCGGGCGATGGGAAATGGACGGTGATCCCCGGCTGCCAATTCTCGTTTTGCCGCCAAGATATATCCCGAAGATTTCGCCAGGGGAACAGCGAGAGTGCTTTTTCAAAGCGAAATCTTTCTTAGAGGAACCGATGGCGCCCTGTCAAAAAGCTAATGCGTTTCCCCATAGACCGGTTGGTCGACCGAAAAGCTCTGACGAGATGTACGGACGCAAAGCGTGTGCGTGAAACCGGTCTTCCATTGTGTCAAAACTGACACTTGAAAATCGCGAAAAAGGGGCGGTTCTGAAGAACGAGTACAATAGTGCACCTTCATCTCATTCACCAGTGGAATGCATGCACGCAACCAAGTGTGCGCCGCCATGTCTGCGGCCAAGCGTCTGTTGCTAGGCGACGTTGTGCGCACGGCCCGCAGATCAGGCACCCCTCTTCTCCTCCATGCAACCGTGTGAGTGCGCCCACGGCCGGGCTAGAGCAGCGGCGTGCGTGCGTTGGTGGCGGAACTTTACGTCGAGACTGGGCTGCATTGTTCTCGCCGCCGCTGCGGAGGCCGTATCAACACATCGCGCGCTGCCAGTCTAGCCCGGCCGTGGTGCGCCGTCACTCGTTAAGTCGGGCTCCGCAGGATGGCGGTACTTGTCCATGCTAAGCACGACTGTGAAACACATGACCGTGTTTCACGTTAGAAACTGTACTTCACCGAACGCAAAGTATTGCCTCGAGTTCAATGTGAGTGCGATTATTAACATCTCTGTTGACGCCACCGTTTAGAATCGGATTGGAACGGAGCAGATGACGCACGCCGGTGTTTTCTTCGGCGTGCGGGCGCAGTGGCCCAAGCCGCGCCGTGTCCGTGGCGCATCGACCATGTCTGTGGCCGTTTCCAGTGTTGCCAAGCGAAGAAATTGACCGCTAAACTTTTCAACGAATACCGCATATAGGTTTAAAGCTTTCGTATGGACGCGTTTACTTAGTGCGCGAAAAATCGTCGCATGGGTTCGTTCTTTGTCTGCGATTTTAGAAAATTTGAATATCGATTGGACGCACTTCCAGCGAAATTTGGACCCACTTTTAGCGAAGGTTTTGACGCAGTTTCGACGCAGTTATGATGTTAGACAGCTTTCGCGCTGCTCTCAACTTTCTCTATACGAGGGGATGGTAAAGTTTTTTTTTCGTTGCATGACGTCACACCTGTTCGTAATCTCCGACCTAGCCCGACATTCCTTCCAGCCTCCATCGCCTTCTGACTGTTTTTACCATGGCGGTACCGCTTACAGCAATAATAGACGCCACTTTACGAAAAACTGCGCCTGGACCGGCATAGATGCCAAAGTTACATCCTGAAAGTAATTAAACGATACTTCTAATTTCTTTTGTCCAAACTGCTCAGATGTAATTAAATTACATTACAAAGCACTGGTATTGAAAAGCAATTTCAGTGCACTTACCCTTGCTTTTGCAAAGTATTGCGTTTCAATTCAGGTTTGGCCTTGATAAGTAAACACATTACACAATTCAGCGTTTGTGAGGTATTTAGATCCCTTTCCACCGAAGCAGCAACTGAGACTCATCTTTCGTTCCATAGCTCGTTGATCCGACCCAAGTTTGCTTTCCAGTTGTCTAGTAAGGATTCAAGTTTCAGCTCCGTATGTCATGACCGACAGTATGCACTGGTCGCATATATTTATTTTGATAAAGGAAATAGGGGTAGCTTACGTTTCATTATTTGGGAGTGCTTGCCGAGTGCACCACGACACATTCGTATACTGCGCCAGATTTCTCTCTTGTGGTAGATGACTATGATGATGATGATGATGATCCTTAATACCCAAACAGGAGATCGGCCAAACATCAGGGGTATGAAAAAAATGTTATGTTCTCCTTTTTTTCTTCTTCTAGCGTTCCGTTACCTTTGATGAAGAGGATGCTTTAAGAACGTTTATTATTGCTTGTACCACGGGGATACACAAGAGAAGGTAGACACTCACCTTCTTTACCACCTTCCCCATTCCTGACTAGACCTTGAGTCTCCTCTTCCGAATAAAGAATTATAATAATAATAATTGCTTCAGATTTACCCATGATACCAGATTTACCAATGGCACGGGACACGTAGGAGGTCAATGCCCCATCATGGCTCGTCACAGAAGACGACGAGGACGACGAAGAACTGGCTGGCTCGCAGCGCGCGCTGTTATGGCCGCATTCCGAATTCTGTAAATAGATTGTTGCTCATCTTTCAACCATCCTTCGAGTCATTGGCTCTGCCACCACGTTACAATATTTATTTTCAGCCCAACAGCAACGCTTTCTAGTTCCTCAACCATTTTTTGCAGGTGTTCTGCTGACTCACTCAGCAAGACGGCAAGACTACGTCGTCTGCAAACCTCAAATGGCTCAAGTATTTCCCATTTATCCTAATCCTCCGTTTTTCCAGTTGAGCTTCCTGAATACCCTCTCTAAACATGCTGTGAACAATTTCGGCGGGATGATATCTCCCTTTCGCACTCCCTTTTGGATCGGGAACTTTTCGGTTTGCTTGTGAATGATCATCTTACCCGTACAGCCCTTATATATGTCGTCTGGGGTCCTTATGTAGGTCTCCTCTATTCCCTGGTACTTCAATGCTTCCAGCCCTGCTGCAGGGACTAGAGCCACAAAATAAGTATCTAGTGGCTCTGGCGGGGACTATTAAGTCAAATGTTTTTTATAGCCTATAAAGACCATGTAAAGGGGTTTACTATGCTCTGCGGATTTTTATATTACTTGATTGATGACATAGATGGGATCTGTTGTAGAGTATATACTTTTCTAAATCCGGCCTGTCGGTTGTTGGGCTAGGCTGCCACTTATGTGGTTAACTATTACTTTCTTAAACAGCTTGTGTACCACTGATGGGTCTATAATTCTTAACATGTTTGATACCTCCCTTTTTGGGAATCAGAACTAACCCACAGGACTCAATAAATGTGTTTCTCTCCGACCCCCGTTGCCGTGCCCGAGGCATCGTTCATAGGACTCCTGAAGCGACATTTCGAACGCGTTGTCGTATCGCGCCCATAGGTCGCCCGGTTGGTTCCTTTCCTACCGGAGAAGAAACTTTATTGAGCAAAAATGAATGGTGGGGTGGCTTCCTAGTCCGGAAGTCCATAGGCAATCCTGGTGCTGGCTGCTCGGTCAACAAAGATAGTCTGGTTGTCGAGGCGAAAGCTGGATAACATGCTCTCCAAATGCTCAGGGTATGGGTTGGGAATAGGGGCCGGAAGGTCGGGGTTTCGGTAGTATACTCATAGACGATGTGATTCATCATCATCATCATCACCACCAGCCTATCTACGCCCAGTGCAGGGCAAAGGCCTCTCCCATTAATCTCCAATTACCCGGTCCTGTGCTAACTGCGACCAATAATTTATCGCCGCGAACTTCTTGATCTCATCTGCCCATCTCACTTTCTGCCGTCCCTGCAACGCTTGCCTTCTCTAGGGATCCACTCTGTGACCCTTAATGACCAATGGTTATCTTGCCTTCGCATTACATGTCCTGCCCACGTCCATTTCCTCTTCTTCTTAATTTCTACTAATATGTCCTTAACACGCGTTTGTTCCCTGACCCACTCCGCTCTCTTCCTGTCCCTTAATGTTACACCTATCATCTTCCGCTCCATTGCCCACTCAGTCGTTCGTAATTTAAGTTGAACCCTCTTAGTGAACCTCCAATTGTGATTGACTGTGCCTAAATTGCCGCAAAACGTACACTCCGGGGAGTATTGTGTAGGAAATAGATGATTTAGTCGTACGGGGTTTGGGAACGTGTTTATTAGAATTCGTCGTAATCTGTTTTCCTGAAATTAGACAAACTGGGTATGGCGGGGGAAATGTCATCCTCCTCCTCTCGTGATAATTTTGGGGCATATTTTTCGGGTGGTTTGGGATGTAGACGTTCTTTGTGATTTGTGGTGAAAGCGCCTGTGTTTGCTGTCACCCCTGAACCTGCCATGTATATGTTGCCAACTGTAGTCGCCCCGCAGGAGACAAGCCTAATCGCAGTTTGTGGCTTGCGAGGTGGGCCTCAATAAGTTCTTCAGCCGTGTTGCGAAGGCCGAGACTGAGAAGGCGGGCTGTGGAGGTACTCATGGGTAATCCCAATGCCTGCTTGTAGGCTTTTAGCATGACTACGTTTATACTTTTGCAAGTTCTATCTCGGAAAGGACTGTGTAAGGGTTTGCATAGATTATCCGGGAGATGAGAAATGATTGCACGAGTCGTATTGTGTCCTGCTCCAGCATGCCGCGCTGTCTGTTGAAGATTCTGCAAATCACGTGCATTACTTGTTCCGCTTAGTGCTTCAGGTGGTTCACCAGGATAGTGTTCTTGGTATCCGCTTGGATTACAAGCCCGAGAATTTTGAGGTGTTTGCAAGGGTGGATGGTGTGGCCGTCCAGTTTATTCTGCTGTCATTGGAGTCCTGGGCGGTGCCTTTTATCCTGACTAGCTCTGATTTTTGCGGGGTGCAGGAAAGGCCGTAGTCCTGGGCATATTGGTTAACTATATCGGCTGCCTGTTGAAGGCTGTACTACCACCCAGCGAATCAGAGCCAGTCCAAATTGTGATGTCATCTGCAAATTGTGATGTCATCTGCGTACAAGCCGTGTTTTATATTGGGAACCTCGTTGAGTCGCCTTGGAAGATAGAGTAGCCCTAGGTTGAAGAGCAGGGGTGATGAGAGAGAGAGAAAAACTTTACTGAAATGCCTGCAGAGCGGTTAGGCTACCCCTTCATGGGGTCCGTCACCGTGACGTGGCCTGGACATCGTCGCGACTGCGTCCTGAGGGCCGCTTCCGGGTTCCGCCCATGGGTCCAGGGAAGCTTGCGCCCCCTCCCCGGCGGCTTCTCCCGGTCGCTGCCTCTCGAGGGCCGCCGCGACCTGCTGGACGGCCCATGGAGTTGTAGTCCGTAGTGACAGCTCCTTGTTGCAGCCTCCAGCTGCGGTGGGATCGTTGTCTTCTCGCTTGCCTCACGTGGGTTCACCTCACAGTTCCACAGGATGTGAGCTGCCGTAGCTCGCTCCTTCGCGCACAACCTACACACGTCACTCTCATACACACTGGGGCAAATGTACTTGGCAAGCACCGGGGTGATCAGGGATCCAGTCTGCAGCTGTCGGTAAAGCACTGCCTCCGCGTGGGTGAGTCCCGGGTGCGGGGGTGGCATAGTTCTCCTATTCAGTCGATACCACTTCACGATATCGTTGTAGTTGGTCATCGTATCCTTGCTAATGTCGAACGGTCTCCACTCCGGGTCGGCGTGGCTGGCTGCCGCGCGGTTGGCGAGTTCTCGCGCGACTGCATTGGCCGTCTCGTTGTGGTTCTCGTTCCCCCTGCTCGAGACACGTGGGCCCATGTGGACCGGGAACCATTTGATTGATACCGCTGTTGTGTTGTCTTCCGTCTTGCGCAGGATTTCCGCCGCTGCCCTGCACACCCTGTTCTTGACATAGTTCAGCACTGCTGTGCGGGAGTCACACAGCACCATCGTACAGGCAGGGGGGATAACACTGACCCCTGAGGGGTACCCCTGTCTTTGAGGTAGATAAGTTCTGAGGAGACGTCTTCAGCTCTGAACACTGCCAGGCGGTTAGAGAGGAAGTCCGCGATGTAGTCGTATGTTCGTTGTCCACATCCCGTTCCTTCCCGGCGCAGTAGAACTGCATCATGTGCCATGTTGTCGAATGCCCCTTTGAGGTACAGGGCGATGATGGCTCTTGGGGAGTGGAGGGAGGCTGGAACTAGGATGTTTCAGGGTGCCTGCGGAATCTGGCCAGTGTGGCCCAGGTGTTGCTGAACCCTGCACGGGTATGATGCGTTCTAAAATTTTGCCCCCACATGAAAGATATCGGCCTGAGGTTGTCCATTTGGGGAGATTTGTTTGGTTTGGAGGCCATCTGGACTTCCGCTGTCTTCCAGGTGATAGAGACTTTGCCAGAGTGCCACAAGGACTTTGCCAGAGCGCCAGCAGAAGTTGAAAGGGTCTATGAGGCTTTGCATGGCTCTATCGTCGAGGCTTGCCAAGAGTTTGTAGGTAATTTTATCTTGCCCAAGTGTGCTGGCTCACTTGCTTTCAGTGATGGCTGCTCGAACCTCGTGTAGCTGGATGTACCGGTTGAGTAAGGGATTGGGGGTCCCTGTGTATCGTCAAAGTGGAGCGCTTTTCTCGGCCTTGAGGTATTTGGTCGTAAAATCTCGTATAAGGTCTTCCGTCGTTCCTTGGTAGGAATGGAGAGTTTTCGTTAAGATGTGGCTGCTTTCACCCCTGCTTTTTAGCGGGTCAATCAGGTATCGAAGCAACCGCCATGTCTTCCAGGTGGATAGGGTTCCCCAAGACCTTCACACACTGTCGACCAGTTTTCTTTGCATGGCGAATTCGCGTATTCCGCCGCTTCCTTGCTGAGTTTGGCTGCACGCAGCTTGCGTTTTCTATTATGTCGCTGCTTTTTCCACCTCCGCGTAAGGCTGTGTCGTGCTCCCCAAATATGTAACAATTTGGAGCCGATGCACGGGATCTGGTAAGAAGTGGTGATAGTCTTTGTGAAGGTCTTCAGGTCTTGAATGAGTTCATCGGTCCACCGGTCATAAGAGAGGTGTGGCGATAGAATCTCGCGTTCCCTCCGGATTTTGGGAACCTGTCTCGATCAGTGATATGCGCCGAACCCTTTGCGATCCATTTGTAGTCCATACCCATACCCATATTTTGTTACTGTCATGATCTGACACTAAAGATTCTGTTGGGTTTATCATCATCACCATCATCATCATCAGCCTACCTACGCCTACTGTTTTGTTTATACGGGTGAGAAACTAATGAAGAAGAACGGTACAGGTACCAAATGGTATGTGTGTGTACCAACCACCTCACGCTCCTCTCCGTATTCCGCCATATTCTGGAAGTCCCGTCATTTATCCAGAGGGCTCTGACCAGCGCCATTTATGTAGGCCCACCACAACCTTCTTCTTCACTAAAGAAATAGTTCCACTCCTGCTCCCGACCGGGCTGGTCTCGTCTCTCTGGTCACCCACCACAACAACCGTGTACATTACACCAGTCACAACAGACTAGCAGTGTGCCGAAAGCGGTATTCAGCGAAAGCGGCATCGCTTGTGCCAGCTGAATCACCAGCGCAGACAGGGTAAACCGTATAGCATGCGACATGTGGTCACGAAGCAGAGGAACCCTCGGAACCATGTACCACCTCAGCCTATCGATCCTGTCATCATACCTGCATAACTTGCCGCTTGGGAGGCGGCGCTTTTGAGATAAAACTGGGTTGTTTGGTGGTACAGTCAAACCTCGTTATAATGAAGTAGTATATCAAGGCAGTAAATTAGTTCATTATATCCGACATTCATCGTAACAGTAGAGGTAAAAATTGGCTCTAAAAAACTCCCACTTCCCCTCGCGGGAACCCCTCTGTAGATGCGACGCATAGGCGGAGCGGCGAAGGGACCGCGTTTTATAGCGCGCATAACGTTGAGGGGACTGCGTAAGCCGGTCCCAGTCGATGACGACGTTGGCGTACTTGTAAAGCGGCGTGGACTCTAGGTGTTTGAGCCAAGTGTGGATGTTGCTTCGCCGGAGAACGGCACACCGGTTATATGCGCAGCGCGCCCGAAGGAGAGGAAACCACGGAAGAGAGAGTACTGCACATACGCCGGCCCCAGCGCGTCTGCCGCGACTATGACGTAACGGGCCGCGGCTATGACGCAACACAATCCAACACAATCCACTTTAATCCAATCCAATCCAAGCCAAGCCAATCTAATCGAATCCAATCCAATGCCCCTCGCGAGAGAGTGTTCGCTATCGGAGAGGAGAGGGGGTGAGCGGCGGAGAGCGCAGCTGGCGCGGCGAGGAGAATGGGGGAGGGGCGGACAACGCCGCCGCCGACGACGACGACGACGCCGACGACGCCGGAGGGACAAGGCGAGTGAATCAGATGCTCTGAATCTAAAAATCAGCAATCTGGCTTGCGTAAGAATCGTAGACACAAAACGTATTATTCTAAGCTTCGAACAAATATGTAATCCATACCTCACTTTTAAGTGCGAATGCACTTTATAGCGACCCAAACCATCCACCGCCGGCGTCGGCGGCGTTGGCGTCCGCAGTGCCTCCTCTATATTTGAAAAGAAACAGCATCCGGCGCCAGGTTTCGATCGAGGACTTCGCGGCCGCAGCGCGACGCTCTATCCGACCAAGCCACGGACACGACCGCTGATATCCAGTGGTTAGTGACGCGCCTTATATCTTTAATGCATTCAAACTACGTCGTCAGCGGCGTGCGTTGGCGGACTCAGCGGCGTTTATAGCGGCTTGATAACTGCGTGGTGTACACGTATACTACCAACCCGATGGAAGAGATGGAAGAGAAGGCGGCGAGGCGGTGGGCTGCGGGGGCCGAGCGCAAGCGCCGCAAGCGGGCCGACAACCGTGCATTCGCACTTTCACATTCTCCCCCTCGGGGAAATGCGGGGGAATTTGTTTTTTTGTGGCATTTCAAACTAAATAGACCGGAACACGAGGACGTGAAATTACAACAGAAGATTTCACAGAACAGGCCTGCATTCTTATTTATTTAAAGACGAATGTTATCTCCGTCCGGTGGCTTTTGACAGCCCTGAGCAGGGTAAAGTTTTCCACAGGGTTCGGACACGAAGGGGCCTTTTCAACTTGAGCAGTTTTTCAAGCTATTAGAGAAATAGTTGCGTTATCCCCAAATTTTTTCATTTTGCTTTTTTTATGCCATCTTTCGAGCTTTGAGCCTCGCGCGAACCAAATATTTCTTCGTTACAGCCGATATCGCGCACGGCTCTCGCGGTATCGCTTTCGTTACACAAATAATAAGTGTCACTGAAATGAAGCGTCGCCAACCAAAGTTCGTATTTAGTTCGCTATAGCCAATTTGTTACAGCCAAAGTTCGCTATAGCCAATGATTCGCTACATCAGTGTTCGTTCTAACGAGGTTCAATGGTATACGGCACAAAGAGAGAGCCCCGCTTGAGCCGGTCTCTGCTCAAACGCTCATCTGCTATGCATGCTTTTGAAGACGTATACGTGTTACAGGCCATAGGGGTATGTGCCGTATCAGTATCAAGAAAGTGAAACAGTGCCGTGAGAAGTCCAATCAAGACACGAGGGTATACGCGCGCAAGACGTGTCAGCGGAAGAAGAAGAACCACAGAAGGTGCTTGCTTGGTAAAACCAACTGGATCACGCGAATGCGAAGTTAGCCTTTCGTTGTGGCGTACCACATTTAAATTATTATTTGCACCGCTGTGATCTGGCTCCTTCACCCCTTTGTGTATTTTGCAATGAATTAGAGACTACAGAACATTTTCTCCTCTTCTGCCGACGGTTCACCTCCATACGAAAAAGATATCTGGAAAACCCTTTTAATCAATTGGCCCACCCAATCACTGTTTCTCTAATATTATCATTCGGGGCGAAAGTACTGGGTTTTTGCCGCGGGGATCTTTGCCGCGCTGTACATTCATTCATCTTTGAATCACGCCGTCTACCGTGCTAGCCGCTAATTCAAGATGGCGGGCAGCTATTAAAAACATGTCTGCGCCTTTATCCTCTTTTCCCGCTCACTGCCTCTCCTTCTCTGCCGAATCTTCTTTCTTAATTTTTTACGTACTTTCCACGATTGTCCTTCTGCCTATCCTTTCCTTATTTATTTGTGTTGATTTTGTAGTTGGTGAGCTCTATCTGCTACCGCACCTCATTTTCTGGCAGTTTACTTATTACCTTTTTATTCCCGTTTATAGTACTCACCTTTTTCCTGTATTTATTCACTTTACTTCTTTTAATCTAAATTCCAGTTTTTCCTCTTCTCTCAGTGAGCGCCCATTTTCTGGCCAATCCCCCTGAGTGGGTACGAGCCATTTTTTTTTGGTACCAACCAACCAACCAGCTGGATCGCCTTAACACTCAGACCTGCGTTCGGTGACGGCAATACGCATTTTTTAACAGCGAAGCTGTTTAGCAATTCGTTGATTCCGGGGTTTCACAAAACTATAGTAGTATAAAGAAGAGGAATCACCGGCACCGGCAGGATTCGAACCTGTGCCTGGTAAAGCCGGTCGTCTTACCAACTCGGCTGCGACTGTTTTTTTTTTATTGCACTCGTCTGTGACCGTGAGCTATATCAACCGAGACTCAAACGGCTTACTCACTCTCTGTGAGGAATAAACCCTCCTGCGTGACACAGAACACGTGATAGGGTACACGTTGCGCCTGCGGGCGCTTAGTTTAAGTGTGCGCGTTCCGTTCGTTCGTTCCGGGTCATTCATTCTATGCCAAACGTCCCGGCCGTAAAGTCGACTATCACGGATTTGTTCCGTAAAAATCGTAAGCCATCCTCGCATAGCCCACAATGCTCACTGAAAGTGTTCTCGTCCAAAAAAATTGTTATTTTTCTAGCCGCCAGTTTATCTTCAAGGTCAAAGGCAAAGTTAAGCCTGTCAAAAAATTCATAGAAGATCACTTCTTTTGAGGCCTTGGTCACATCATCTTGAGGCCTTGGGCTGCTCTATGCCGCATTTTAAAAATAATTTTGCTTTTTTTTGTTTTCATTATGCCATTCAGAAAATACCGATGTTAAGCATTTTGAAACATTTTTAGCAAATACAAGCATGTTCTATCAGCCAATGAAGCAATTTTCTGTATTTCACCATTGTGGACAATTGCAAATGCGTATTGCCGCGAAGAAAGCTTTCCCACGAGGAAAGCTTCCGTCCCATCTCTGTCCTGCCGCTACGTAACAGTATTCTTGTAGCGCGAACCCGCTGGCTTGCGCGTCTTTCAGGCAGGCAGGCGCATGCCATGCAGAGAAGACGCTCTGTGGACCAACGTGGTGAAGTAGAGTTGGTGTACAAATTCAAAAATGTTTTCTCTGCTAAAACAAAAACTGTTCTGATTAGACTTTCTGAAATGTGCTGAGATCGTTTGTACTAGCGAATGCCTTGTATTCGATATGTTTACTACGAGCATAACAATGCGCAATTTCGAGGTGAATATGGGCCAGAAAGGAGATTTTTAAAAATTTGGCAAATGTTTTCTCGCACATTTCTCCTTTTTTTCAGTGCCAATATATTTTTACCAATTGTCTACAATGGTGAAATACATAAACAATTGCTTCATTGGCTGAAAGAATGTGCTTGTATTTGCTAAAAATGTTTACATATGCTCAACATCGGTATTTTCTGAACCGCATAATGACAGCAAAAAAGCAAAAAATATTTTTAAAATGCGGTATAGAGCAGCCCAAGGCCTCAAGATGATGTCCACGAAAAGATGGTGGAGATTCGAAAAGAAGTGTTTTTTTTTATGAATTTTTGACAGACCTAACTTTACCTTTGACCCTGAAGATAAAGTGGCAGCTAAAGAACAAAAATTTTTTTGAACAAAAACACTTTGAGGGAGCGTTGTCGACCATGCGAGGATGACCCACAAATTTTACTGAACAAATCCATGATGGTCGACTTTACGGCTGTTACGTTTGGCATGGAATGACGGTTCTGCTTCGATTTGTTTCTTTTTCGCCGTTATAGCAACAAAGATCATTCCGGCAGCGAAGAAGAAGAAGCAAATCGGCAATTATCGCGTACTTAAACCGTCATGATGGTCGTGAAGGTTGCGTAAATCTTCGTAACCTTCCAGTATTACGCGTTATAGTTGAGCCTCCATCATTTTTTAAATTTAAAAATGATACAAAGACGTCATGTTACGCTTTAGCGGTCGTATCGACTTCACGCCTGTGAATGCCCGACTGTATCCTTTCCACTGTGAATAAATTGTAAACATTAAAGTAGACCGTCGTCTTCCAGGTGCTGTCAACAAACGAGCCACCCCACCGTCATTGATCGGGCCTGTCCCCCTACTTTCACAAGTGATAATCTCTTGCACTTTATATCACAACTCACTATTTTCATCCTGCTGTTTCCAACCTATACCCATCATGCACCAGCTTCTCACTACACCCGTGGGGGGTCTAAAGCATTAGCAAAGGATCCTCAAATATATTTTTCTTTCATTTCAGCATGATATGAAAAAATAGCGCGATGGCTGTAGTTAGGTGCATCTGCATATTAAGAGGATAGCAAGGAAGGTATTTGTTTTTTGATGCATTAGTCGTTGAGGGCGTTTATGTCCAACTTGAACGTGTGGGCGATCGGTGGAAAAGTGAAAATATAGTGGTGCAAGGCTGGAGCGAAAGCGGCGCTGGGGGTCGTCGGAAGAAGCTATAGCTTCTTCCGGTTTTGCTAAGTTTTGTTAGGTTTTGCGATTTTGTTGCTATAGGCTATAGCCGGTATGCAATGGCGTGGAATGCATTCAGGCAACCAAGTGTGCGCCGCCATATCTGTGGCCAAGCGTCTGTTGCTAGGCGACGTTGTGCGCACGGCCCGCAGATCAGGCACCCCTCTTCTCCTCCATGCAACCATGCGAGTGCGCCGTCACACGTTACGTCGTGCTCCGCGGGATGGCGGCATACTTGTCCATGCTAAGCATGACTGTGAAACACGTGACTGTGTTTCAGTCATGTGTTTGCGTTCAGTCATGTGTTTGCAGCCACACCAAACGCAAAGTATTGCCTCGAGTTCAATGTGAGTGGGATTAATGACACCTCTGTTGACGCCACCGTTTAGAATCGGATTGGAACGGAGCAGATGACGCACGCCGGTGTTGTTCTTTTCTTCGGCGTGCGGGCGCAGTGGCCCAAGCCGCGCCGTGTCCGTGGCGCATCGGCCATGTCTGTGGCCGTTTCCAGTGTTGCCAAGCGAAGAAATTGACCGCTAAACTTTCCAACGAATACCGCCTATAGGCTAAGTGTTGAGGGGTGGGGCCAAGCTTAGCCGGGTTTTATAAGGCCGTTCCGCTCGGTCCACCACCCTGACAGCGCATCCCAGGGGGAAGAAGCTAGGTCGACCCCTAGCTCTGCTGTTTCACCAGCCTTGTACCACTAGTACAAGCTGCGTCAATTTTTTTTTTGCGTTTTAGTAGCCCAAGAGAGACTATCACCCTTAAAATGATATAGTAAGGGGTTCGCATACGCATATGCCCCTTGTGCTCACACTCGATCAGCCTCGAAAGCTGGCTTCACCGTTATAATACACTATCTGCGGTGGTGCACCCTTTACAGGCGGTGCAGTTTTATTTTTGCTATTTTTTTTTTTAACTATCGTCCAAGCTCAGGTTAAACATCTCCGCTGTTAAAATTCCTCCGTGAACTTAAAAGTCTGCTTACGTGATTGGAAGGCGACAGCCTGGCGACGACTATTAACAGCGTTACTGCTACATCGTATTTGCGCCTCTTCGCGCTTTCTTCGCTTTCGTCATTTTGCGTCCGTATATTCGACCGCTTTTTTCGTACCTGTTTTGCGCCTCTTTTTCGCTTTCATTTCTTCGTCTTGATGCGCGAATTAGATCAGCAACCAGACTGGAACAGACACAGCCTACCTAAAGATCCGAGACTTGCGCCCCCCCTCCCTCCCCCGCCTTCTGTGGGCTGGTGTGCATCTTTTCTACTCACGTGCCATCACGTTCAGGTGTCACGAAGCACGTATTATTCTACAACCTTTACTGTTCCAACTCACAGTTTTGTGAATTTTGTGAAGCTGGCGTACGTTATCCCCTCAAAGCTCCCGATTCCGGGTCTATCCCCCAAGTGGACAACAGCAACGACTTTTTTCTAGGCCGTGTCTAGAGTGCCGTCCGGTGGCATTACAAGCACTCCGCTATATCGACGTCCGCCGGCGTCACTACATTGCTCTAGATAACGTAAAGCTGGGCAACCTAACCTAAACATAACAAAACATGACCTAACGCCCACCACGGAATCGTTTAAAACACCAAAACTGACCTAAGCCATAAAAATGACACTTCAATTTAAAGATAAAAAAACTAAGGCAAGAGCCGGTCTAGAACAACCGTCCTTGAGATCAAGAAGCTAAGACGGATCCTCTACACTACAACGACAGGCGCTTTGGCCGGTGCTAGCCTAGGCTTAAATATTCGAATGTCGTCGGACGGCTCTCTAGCCATGCCTGTAGCGATCAGCTATAAGTGCCGTCGCACGGCGCTGTAGACACTGCATTTGTTCTATATTACATAGTACGGTTGGTACAGCAGTAGGCTGTTACTGTGCACTGTGTTTCTTATTTACTCTTTGCAGCGGCGTATATATTTTCTTGCCTGGACAACACTAACAACGGCGCGTTATCGTAGAATACGGCACTTAAGGTTTTCGCCTTAAAAATCTGTTAAGTCATCGCTTACGGTCCGATATTGATCATTAAGGTGCCGTTTTGTACAGATTACATCGCGGTTAATGTACTACTGTTAGATTTAGACTCAGGATTTTAGGAACCTGTTGCAACGCCCCGAAGGTTGCTTTTTTTAATTGTCACTCAAAGTTAAAAACTAAAAGTTACGCTTAAATAAATTGGTTTTGAATGTCTTTGCGCCATCTAAAGGGAGTGATTGGTTTCACGAAAATGTGATAAAGCTGGGTGAAGGTACGGCGTTAGAAAGATATGACAAAAAAGATAACGCGGTGCAGACTGCACGAGCTCACGCTATGCGTCCTGTGTACATCACAGCGGCCAGTGACAAACAGACCATAGTTTTCGTGTGTTAGCTAGCGCAAAAAAGGAAATCGTCTTTACAAGAAAAGTTGGCCACTTTTATGGCAGTGCGCTAGCAAGCGTTGGTTTTCTGTACGAGACTATTTGTAATAATTTCAGGGATGCCTGTTAAGGGGGAATCACATGTGCGGGATACGACGCGTTCCCGCAAGCGTTTCACCTCTTCGGAAACCGGTGAGGAACACGCATTGAGGAACAGTAAATCAGTGAGGAACACGCTTGAAGCGTTTCACCTTTGGAAGGTTGTGTTGGAACACGCATTGAGGAACAGTAAATCAGTGAGGAACACGCTTGAAGGCATGAGTTGAAGATGAGATGAGAGGAGAGAGAGTGGAGAGAGGGAGAGGATGAGTTAGAGAGAGAGAGAGAGAGAGAGAGATTTGCGTTTCTCCAAAACCACCCACCCTTGTAGCCTTCGTGCGTGTTCCTCACCGCTGCCGTGCCGCTTTCGAAAGAGTGAAAACGTGTACTGGAACGCGCACACATGCGTCTAGCCCTTTCTGCAGGATTAACACGGTGCAGCACTGGCCATTTGGGGTCGCACGCGCCGTAATACGTTGACGGACACTCGCCACCCACTCCGCGCCGAGGAGAAAAAGGCCTCGTACTACTGTTTACTATACTGTCGCGAACCATAGGAGAAGAAGCAGTGTTTCGCAACGAAGAAAGGCTGAAACAGACCACTCGCCCTTTATTCACAACCATGAGCGTCCGCGGGCAGGACGCTGGCATTCGGTGATCGCGACGGGAAACGCGCCCACCCAGTCGCGTATGGCCGCACGTGATATAGAGCACGAACCCCGCTTTCCGCTCGCCGCGTTTTTGTTCGTCTCTTCCGGCGACGTCTGCCGGGCGAGCAGCAGCACATGGTGCTGTCACCGTCTCTCGACTAAAGTCGATTGAAAATGCACATTCGTTTCTTCCCTCTCTCTCTCCTCTGTTGTATGTTCTTCTCATTGTAAAGGAAGAGCCGATGTATGCGAAACGACCAGTTCCACAAGCCGCATTCAGTTGAGCGGCAATGTAACGCTCAAAGGTGATTAACTTAGCCACCCCGGCAAACTCGTTCACCTCGAGCGCGCTGCGAACGACAGGCGGAGCCTATTGAGCCCCATCTCGGGCGATCAGGGCGCGAGGCGGGAAACGGAGCAGCGCCGCGGCATGTGCCGCCGCTGCTGCGAGGGCATGCTGCTGCTGCTGCTGTTGTACAGGGGACGGCGGCGGGCCCCGGTGCTGCTGCTGCTGCTGCTGCTGCTGCTGCTGCTTGCGCCACTTGGCGCGCCGGTTCTTGAACCACACCTGCAATGGGCGTGCGTCAGTGTCTGCCTCCCACTTCCCCTCGGCGAGCCGTCAGCGGCAGCGCACCTCCACTCGCTCCTCGCGCAGGTGTACGCGCAGCGCGAGCTGCTCCCGCAGCGCCACATCCGGGTAGTGGGTGCGCGCAAACGCCGCCTCCAGATGTGCCAGCTGCTGTTCGCTGAAGATGGTCCGGTGCCGGCGCCTCCTCCGGGCGCCCCCGGCCTCCTCCCCAGCTCACCTCCTCCTCCTACGAGGGCGGGATGCTGCCAGCCAGCAGCAGCAGCGACTGCTCCTCTTGCTGGCCTGCGCCGCGAAAGGCCCTTTCATATGAAAATGGCAGCGCGCGTGCGACGGGCAGCCGCGGAAATCGAATCTCTCGACGCATTCAGCGCGCCGCCGCCGCCGCCGCCGCCGACCTCTGCGCGGCCGGCCAAATCCGCGCGGCGGGCTAATCCGTGCGGGAAGCCGCAAAGCGCTGAAAGCCGCAAAGCGCCGCTCGCTAAATCTGCTTACAAAATCTTGCGCGGATTCCCCGGGGCGCCCTCGGCGCTGGTGCGGCGGCGGCGGCCCAACTTTTCGCTGCCACGTACGTCTGCGGGGCTTTACGCACGACTCGGTCGAAGTCTCTCTTTTTTTTTTTGACCGGAGGCATATTCCTTAATCGGCGCACTACGTGCCTGCAAAGCGTGGCACCGGCAGGGCTTTCTCGCGTATCCAAGCACCAGCACATGACGCCTGGCCATCGTATGTAAATCGCTGTTCTCTGAATGCCCGCTGCCAACACCGGGTCGTATGCGCATTTTGGGCGCTGTAGAGAACCGGCACCTTAGACGTAACAGTTGCGTCCCGTTCGCCGTGTACTTCCTTACGCATGGACTGCCGGCTGGTTTAACTGACATGACATGCACCGCAGCTATTGTGTCCGCTGCTCAAGCAACCAGCAGGTTAACGCCGAATATGAACTGAGCCGTCGTGGAAGAAGGTTTCACTAGCTTTGGCTTCGGTCCAAGCTCACCCCGCGATGGAAATGCGCTTAGAGCCGCTCTGTTCAATATCGACTGAACCGCACATCAACGCCTTAACACCAGCTCACCTCGCGATTAGGCGAATGAATAGGTATTCAGTACCATTGTAGCGACTGGTTTTGTCCTGCCGCTATTGCCGCATGTTGGTTTCCGGCGGTGAGGTACTCGAGGGCTCTTGCGGTTGTGGGGTTAACTTGTTTAATTTACTGGCGATGACATTTGCTTATATTACAAAGCATGCGATTCTAAATATTACACTATTTACATCGGAAAATAACAAAAAATTCTCAAACACGCTGAGCGAGACATCTCTGACTCGCAAGGTCTGCCCTCGCCCGCTATCGTTCGGTAGACTGACCCTCATTCAGCTACGACTCCAAAATCACCAAACATCTGTTTTACTACAAAGACTCCGCCTCCCAAAAGGACGTTCCAACAGAGAAGGAGAAGGCCCTACTAGCTAACTCACACTAGGCCGCTGCTTGGCCCCAACAACAACCAATCGTGTGTTTGAGTACAAAAGTCACGTGACCCAACTCATCTCTGTCAAGCGGGTACTCAATTAACTGACGCAAGTTCACCGAAACACGTCAACGACCAGACAAGAAAATATAACTCAACGGTGATGGAGGCGAAAAGCGAAAACGCCCGTGTGTTCGAGATTTCGGCACCCGTTAAAGATACCCCAGGGGGTCAAAATTAATCCAAAGCCCTCCACTACGGCGCGCCCCATCGCCTGTGTAGCGTCGGCGTGTTAAACCAAATCATCACATCAATCAATCAATCAATCAATCAATCAATCAATCAATCAATCAATCAAATCAATCATAGCGATCAATCAATCAATCAATCAATCAATCAATCAATCAATCAATCAATCAATCAATCAATCAATCAATCAATCAATCAATCAATCAATCAATCAATCAATCAATCAATCAATTCAAAGCTCGGATGGCACGTACCGTCCGCAAAGAAAGCGCAGGATAATCACCCCTCTTTGTTAGTGCAATTCCCCATTCGCAGATTCGCACAGAAACAGCAAAAATGCGAGACCGCCTGCTCACTGACGTATCCTCGCCACAGCGGTGACACACCCAGATTCTTAATGGACCTCACACGCACTCCGCAACTGCAAGGCATGCCATGTTTCCATACACGGCGGACGCGTTTCTCGACCCCTCGAATGACCTCACGGCTCCCGTAACTCTACTGACCAGTACGCACCCGCGCCTCGCATGCTCTAACGCTGTAATCTTCCCCGCCAACCGAGACATTTCGCTCGTTTCACAAAAGGCGCAGGGCAAAACCTCGACTATAACGACAGTCGCTTTTGATCGCTATTGGGGAGGCCGGCATTTCTGCGGTCCCTGCGACCTACTCGCTGAAAAAACACAAATAACCTTTCAATACACTCACACAAATCACCAATGACCTCTTCTCCCGGCAAGACAACAAAGGTAGCGCTCGGGCCCCGAGAAAGGGCATTGAGAACATTTCCCTGACTGGTAATATCTCTATCGGCTAGGGCGCATGTCCGCCCATTGCGCGCATAATACGCGATATCCCGGTCTTCCAAGAAGGAATGATGAAAGCGGAAAAGCGTTGCCGTGGCTGCTGTCCGCACCCCTTGAACGCTGCGTAAGCACAACCGTCACGAAAGGAATTAAGCGCAAGGAAGCTACACAATGTGTACATAATAACGATAACTGAGCCGTCGGCGGTCTTCCATGAAGTACTTGAACGTAGCAGTCTGTCCCCATTCCAAGCCGTTTTAAAACAATATACTCCTTTTAGGGTCTAAACCTCTTAGGAGTGGGGCTGTCGGCGTCTCACATAGTCGTCGTAATCGTCGTCTCATGTAGTCACAGTACTAAAACACCGGGAAATTACGCCTCGCGCTCTTGGTAACGCGTACTAAAAAAAAACACCGGTACACAAGTTTACACCTCGCGCTAGAGAGCTTCGTGCTTCAAACACAAGAGACTTTTACAGCAAAGATGTGTGCCTATACCCACCAACGGTTTCATCTCCGTTGGCAGAAATGCCATGGCGCATAGAATACACTTATACACTGCATGCTTCGCCCCTTCTCAGGTTTCACGTTCATGGCATGGGACTTTTTGCAAAAATGCGAGAATTGTAAACTGAACGAGGGTTTCGCGACACCTTCCTTTACCGAAATAAAAAGTGTCCCACTGTTGTACAAGCATACGGCAAGACGCTTTAAAAACAAGACAGGAAAAGTAACGAAAATAGACCGCGGGCACAATGGCTCGCGCATCATAACTTAACCGCACGCTCTTTAGACAGCTGCAAAACATCAGCAAGACAACTAGCTACAAATAGCAATAAAACAGCTTGCACACACGAAACGCAAGGACTCAAAAAGATCACAAAGCCAACTACACGAACACAGTGTGTGAGAGAAAAACGCCGGGTAAAAAAAAGAAAAACCCGGAATAACGCAAGAATAAACACATCCGTACGAGAAACACTACTACCCTCTACACATGAGTGTCGGCAGGATTTTGTCTTGAGGGGGGGGGGGGGCAAACCCGTTGCATTATTGGGGGAGAGGGTGAGGGAGGGGCAATTTTGCCGGTGCGGCTTGAGGGGGGTTGCAATTGCCTCTTCCCCCCCCCCTCTCCTTCCGATGCCCATGCCGTTACAAAAGGGTCCACAAATTGCAATAACTTCGAACACTCGCGCACGATAAAATGGTGCCCAAAGCAAAACACTAAAAACTGGGGTTGATTCCTCTGTCATAGGAATCGGTAAAATACGAAAGTAAAATGTCCAGCAAAATCTGCAGCTGAGCATGATTTGCGAGTCGGGGGCTGTCTTGTGGGTGTGCTTGGCGAGCGACGTCCTGCTGGCGGGTCGCTTCGGCAAAGGTGTACTGGCGTCATTTCCGTGACGGATAAGACGTCAGTGAAATCGTGGGGTATCCCGGCATAAAGCATTTTCGTGTTAAGATATGAAACCCGAAAACGAACAGCCCTAAGTATAATGTACTCTTTGGTACTTAAGGTTGCTTCCCCACAAGAAGACCCCGTGTGCAGGGGCGCACCCTTTACAGGCCGCTCGCTTCGTTGTACTGGTGTCATTTCCGTGATGAATATGACGTCAGCGAAATCTTCGTGTATCCAGGAATAAAACACTTTGTGTTAAAAGGCAGAACAGAAGTCTTTGTCACGTCCCTTCGAATATCATTGCCAAAGTCACATTTCCAAGTTTGTTTTTTCAGAAAAATAAACGATACAAACAAACACGTCATGAAACACGCATTTCAACAGCGGAGCTTCTCTAGGGCTGTCCTTGAAGACAGCTTCTGCTGGTATCGTGTCACGCTCTCCCTGCAGCAGGCTTCTTCTGCTGCGCAAAAAACGCTTCTCAGCATATAAAATTCATAACACAGGATAAAGAGGTTCTGGGACCTTCATATATATTTGGTATGACGGCTTATATTGCACCTTCATTATTGCGTCATTATTGCGTTACTATGATTATTGTTGTTGGTGTGGTGGTGTTGAAGATTGATTGACTGGTTGACTGTTTGATTGATTGTAGAATAATAGTCACGTTTATTTACGCGACCGGGACAGCTGATAGGCTTTTACTGGCGTCCTAAAAAGAAAAAAAAATGATCATACATGATTAAAGCCTAAGCTTTAGTGCTCTCACAGATTCATGTTGTAGTGCGAAAACTCCCTGCAGGAAAGCCAACCTTCTCTGACAATGATGATGATGAATCATCGTGGGTGCAGTGAAAGAAAAATTATTGGACTCGTGCGTATACATTATCCAGCAAGAAAAGGATGTACTTGACATTTTACCAGAACGTAATATTTTGCATCAAGATCGTCTGGCTTTTGAAGCTTTAGGAAACGGTTCTTTCGCCTTTACTTGGTCTGGCTTGCGAGTCGTGGGTTTCCGCCTGAATAGTGTGGAGGCACCGGGTGGGTAGTCAGAAGTCTCGAAAGCGCGCGCTGATTTCGCTGCAGTTGAATGCCGCTGTGAGAGTGCCGCGCGACCTGAGCGGTGCCGGGTGTTAGCAGCGATCACGGTGGGGTGCCTTGAAGCCCATTTGATGACATTACGCTCCGCCCGTCCTTCTGTGCGTCCATACATCCATGGAGGCTGTACCACACAGTTCGCACCGCATAAATATCGTTGTTTTCTGGCTTTCTTCCTATGTCATCCCAAAGAACGCAAGGGAATGTTCTGCCTTTACTAGGCGAAGAAGGATGCACACATGGGCTTTATACCCGTGCCACATGTGCACGAAAAATGGCATTAAGTGCTTAAGGCCTTAAGAAACCGAATGACATTATTTGGGCGGTCCGTGCTACACGCCAAAACGCAGTCATTAAATGTGTTAGGCATGATGGTGATAATGCCCAAAAAAGAAATCCACTCATATTTCAGAAGTCGTTAAAGCGAAGAAAAACTGTTTCAAAGGTGAAAGAAAACATTTCTAAAAGTGGCTTCAGCAGGTGCCGTCACCTGCAAGCGGTAGCCAAATCCAAAATATTCAAAACAAGTAACATGACGTTTTGCCTATTGCCGCCGTTTCAGTGAACTTCGTCCTCTTCAGAGCTTTGCCACCAACAGGGTACAAAAAATCGTTTTATTTCGAAGTTCAGCTACGCTTCCGCGTCAATATTCTTGAGAGCTTCTTTGGTTCCATTTCGTGCCCATCGCAATCGAGAGTAGCCAGATTTAAGGCGCTCGTGAAGGCGAATGAGTTGTGCGGAACTCCTTAAACCAAAAATGACATTAGAGCCAATTGCATTAGATTTTTGCGTGTAGCAGCGAATTAATGGCATTAAAACTTAAGGCATTAATAGCTTAATGTCATTTTTCGTGTGCATGTGGCACGGGTATTAATCGAAACCGATTTTAGGACGTCTAAAAGGAAAGGGGGGCAGGAGCGGCCGTCCCCTTGAAATCCGCCATTGGCTAAACGGCAACCGTAATTACGATTACAGCAAACGAAAAACTAACCATTGCTTGAAGTGTGTGTAAAACCTAAAGAGCGAGTGACTCAAAATTATGAGCAGCGGTCAGAAACGTACGCCAACCTGACGCAATAGCAGAAATGCATCCCCGCTAGCCCTCTAGTATACGCCTGCATCCCGGGCATCCCCGCTTGTTTCTTTATTGATACCTCACACATAATCGTGCAGCCTTACCATCTGTTCCCAAAACATCGCCTCACTCCAACCCCTAACTCCGAAGTGGCCGCCGTATATTATTTTCGAGACAGAGACTGTAATTTCGGTGGGAAGCAGCCTCAGGAAAAAAAACTGCCAATCTCAAGAACAGCGAAATCCGCCCCCCCCCCCCCTCCCCCACCTCCAAATCAAGGAAGCTTGCACTCACGCTTGCACTTGCACTCACGCTTGCACATGGCGAAACTGTTGTAGGTGATCATTGAATGACACAAAGTTGAGTTTTAGCATCGTTGTGGTGTCGTGGCTGACATCGGTGGCATGGCATTTCAATGACCCCTTATGTTGAGAAAGGCCAGAGTGAGCTCGTTGTTTTTGGTCGAAGTTTTCGTACGCCACTCTTAAAGAGCGACTTTTCGTCTCTATAGCGGATTTTTTGCACGCCGAGTCTCTCGAAGCGGGGCCTCTTCCTCGGCCGTGCGAACTATCCGCGGCCGGGCCACGTGGAGTCAACGGTCATTTACAGAAGCTTCGACATTCAAGTCGTGGCTCTTCTACGGTACAGAGCGCATGCGCACGACGACACGAGGACGAACGAACGAGGGACGTACGCTATGACGCGTCTTTCTCGTTCCGAGCAAGTGTTGCCACGATACGGCGAACGCTGGAGTTCTCCCTGCAACGTCAGTAAACTTTTATTTTTATTTTTAATGTCCTTCTTGTGTGTCTCTGTCTCTACTAACCTTATATATATATATATATATATATATATATATATATATATATATATATATATATATATATATATATTTGGCCAATATTGGCCAATCTTCTTAAGTGGGTATGCTTAGCTTGTCGAAGGTGCGCTCGAGGCACGCGTGCACGAGCACTCGGCTTTTTTTTTGTATTTTGAACTGCGAATACCATACACAAGCGATTTGCTCAACAGCTTCGCTGTTAAACATCAGCCCCTTACTATAGGTACACGGGGATCGTTCTCTCCTCGGGGACTCCTCCCAGGGAAAGTCGAATGCTCGTGCCGTTTAGGCTCGTGACAACGAAGTGATGCTTGTATTCCCACGAAAGCCCACAGCCCCAAACCAATGCGTACGCCCCGGGAAATCGTCCCCTCCCCCGACCCCTTCGGTGGGATAGCTGAACGCTCGCACCGTTTACATCCTGACGACAAAGCAGTCCTTCAACTCCCACGCGAAGAGCCCACAACCCCAAAACAAACTTGCTGCACCTCCATAATGCCACTTCAGCATCAGCAGCTGATGACAGTGACGAAACAGGCTGGTTTTTACAAACTAAACCAAAGACAAACCAGTCGGTGCCCGCGACCACGTGAAAAGAAAAGCTGTACAGGCCTAAATTCGAGTAGCTAAAATATCCGACCTCACCGCTGAAAGTTCGGCGACGTTGACATCGGCGCTCGCGGCGATGTTCTGTTCAGGCCGCTGGATCCTTCTCGCCCGGACCGGTGCCTCCGGAGTGCGACTCGCTGTTCGCCAGCTCGGTTTAAAGCGAAACTTTCTACACATCGCTAATGGCGTCCGATGTCGCGCAAAAAAAAAAAAAAAAAAACTATGGGAAAGCTAACTTTACACAATACGTTACAAAAAATGATGACGATGATGATGGTATAACAAAACTTGTTGCTGAGCTAGTTGGTACATACTTAAAGAAAGAAGAAAGCGTGGCGCAAACTGGACGTGGACGAAGAAAACAAGGTAAGACGCATACAGGCGCCAAAAAATGATGATGGTGATGACCGAAGGCACATCAAGCGCCTCAGGAAAAAAAACTGTGGTTGATTCCTCTTTCATCGGAATCGGCAAAACACGAAAGTGAAATGTGCAGCGAAATCCGCATCTGAGCATGATTTGCGGGTCGGCGGCTGTCTTGTGGATGTGCGCGACGTTGGCGAGCCACGCCGTGCGGGTCGCTTCGCAAAAGTGTACGGCGTCATTTCCGTGACGGATATGACGTCAGTGAAACCTTGGCGTATCCCGGCATAACACACTTTCGTGCTAAAATACAAAACCCGGAAACGAACAACCCTAAGTATAACGTACTCTTTAGTGCTAAAGGTTGCTTCCCCGCAAGAAGACCCTGTGTGCAGGGGCGCACCCTTTACAGGCCGCTTGCTTCGTTGTACTGGCGTCATTTCCGGAATGGATATGACGTCAGTGAAATCTTGATGGATCCCGGCATAAAACACTTTCGGGTTAAAAATTAGCGCAGCTTGCACTAGTGCATCGTGCAAGACTGGATAAATAGCGGAACTGGGGGTCGACGGAAGAAGCTATAGTTTCTTCCAGTTCGTGCTAAGTTTGCTAGGCTTTGCTAAGTTTTGTTTGGTTTTGCGATGTTCTTTCGAGGCTAGGCTAAGTGTTGAGTGGTGATGCCAAGCTCAGCCGGACTTTACAAGGTCGGTTCCCCACACTAACATCGGACCCCAGTGGGGAAGAAGCTAGGTCGACCTCTAGCTCCGCTGTTTCTCCAGACTTGAACCACTAGTGCACGCTGCGACCATTTTTTTTGTGCATTTTAGTAGCCCAAGAAAGACTATCACCTTTAAAACGGTATAGTAAGGGGTGCGCATACGCATATGAGGCGTTTATTTTCGAAAAGAGACATATCCAGAAACCGAAACTAACCCAGATAAAACGGCACTGAGAAGAATAACTCTGCAACTATCCCCTAAAAAAAGGGGTGGCAAGAAAATAGCTGAAACAACGCCCTGCAAACGTGTACGCAGATCGTAGTTCGTATCGAAAATGAGCCAGATCCGGCTGCTTCGCGGACCAAAATGAACTAAATCCATTTGCCCAATGGGAGTTTGCTTTTGGCTTGACTATTCAGACAGTTTCGTGGGTGTTTTCAGAAGTCTTTTTTTTTTTTGCTTTTCGGAGCTGGCTTATCGTGAATTCAGACGGCAATTAGGAGATCGGCGAAAGATTTGTCTCTGGATGTCAACGACGAAGCGAACGGAAGGAGAAGTGAACGAAATTAAACTGAGGGATGTGAAACACTGAATTCATCTCATGTCCTCCGTCTCTACGGAGTAGCTCTGGTTATATTTATTTTTTACTACCATATTTGCCATTTTAGTACCTAACTAAATAGCCGCCGCTTACAAGCCCTGGTAAATCACCCCCCCCCCTCCTCTGAGAGCACGAACCACTTCATTAAAGTGAAGAAGAATACATGAGTAGCCGTCTCGTGAAGTATTTCAGAAATTCATGGCAAGGCAATGAAGAGCTTGCTTACTTTGTGAGTGCCTTCAGGCGTGCCCAAGAAAATTATCCTAGGGAAGAATTCGAAAAGAGGTGCTAACCGTGCCAAGACGACTCACCTGCTCTCCATGAATAGTTCTACTGTTCTTGAAGCCCTCTTGCGTATGTTTAATGCCTTTTCCGCCAAAACTCCATCGCACCATTCTTGAAAGTCAATTTAAATAAAGTTTTCATGCGAATACCGCACAAACTTGAGTGTTTCAGTTCAATATGAGCCAAATACAAACTTATTATCCCCATATTGCTGAAATTCACCGCATAATTTTTAATTTTTTGTGGCCATTAACTTCCCCTAGCTGACATGTAAAATATATAATATAATAACTTTGATAGTGTTGCATTTGTGTCCGGTAACAACTTCCGCTTGTTTCTCAAATTCGCGTTAGGTGGATCTGGCTCATTTAAAAATAAATTACGCCCACCTCCCCTCGCGGGAACCCTGTGTAAATGCGACGCATCGAGGGTTTCCCTCGGCGTTTCCGTTGGGTTGATTCTGCCATCGCGTGAAACGTGCCATGAACGCGTACGATGCATTTCCGTCTATTACGGGGTTCCCGCATCCCGTGCACGTCGCTTTGCAGCCTCATCGTCGGTGGTGCCAGCAGTTCTGTTATTGGGCTGGTCGGTGCTTGTTGCGGTTGCGCCGACCATCGCGATAGCAGGCTTGTTAGTCTCCATTCAAAGCGGCGTTGGACATCGGAGCACCGGCGCTGGAACGACGGAGCGGAGCGGCGCAGGTACCGCGTTGTATACCGCCGCATAACGGTGAGGGGAATGAGAGAGAGCAGCGCATGCGCATGCGTTAACCGAGCGCTAGCGCGCGCCGACGCACAGCTGCCATTGCGAGGAGCGAGCGCTAACCCGCCGATAACGCTGCGCTGAGAGCGGCGGAGAGCGCATGCGCAGCTGGCGCGGACAACGACGACGCCGGATGGATGGAGGGATGCATGCATGCATGGAAAAGGCGGGTGAATGAGATGCGTCGCATCTAATAAATAAATAAATAAATAAACGCCTGATATGCCCCTTGTGCTCACACTCAAGCAGGCGCGAAAGCCGGCTTCACCGTTATAATACTCCATCTGCGGTGGTGCACCCTTTACAGGCGGCGCAACCTTTTCAAGTACTTTTGGTCATGAAGCCGACCTTTATTCGATTTCGCCATTCCGACACGGTCAAACTAGTTTGAATTTGGGACTTTGACTTTCAGTCGCGTTGCACGAGAGAAAGCTTTGCGTTTTAACCATCTTTCACTCACGGCAGTCGACGCTCGGGCATGTTGCACCGGAAGTCAGGTTGAAAATCGCGAAATCCTAGCAGATAGAGTCCTGATCGGATAGATTGATGAAGATTGATTGATTGCGGGGTTTAACACGCCGACGCAACGAAGGCAATGAGGCGCGCCGTAGTGGAGGGCTCCGGATTAATTTTTACCACCTGGGGATCTTTAACGTGGGCCGAAATCTCGAACACACGGGCGTTTTTGCTTTTCGCCTCCATCAGAAAAGCGGCCGCCCCTCCCGGGAATCGAACCCGCGACCTCGTGCTCAGCAGCGCAATGCCTTAGCCACTAAGCCACCGCGGCGGGTAGATTGATGAAGACCTGGCCGGTTAGTAGCAGGGCGATCGGCGACGAAGGGGGAAATTAGGAGCTCGTGCCGGTGGAGCTCATGATGGAATATCTACATTACGTTGACGACTACAGAGCATTCACGAAAACGTTGCTTTGCCGCAAGACTTTATGTCTTCATGTCTTCCTAATCTGCAGTCTCCCTGCAGCAGAACACATCTTATGGAACTGTGTCACGAGCCCAATGGAAGCGAGGTCAAGAACCATCCCGCCGCGGCTTGCAGAAGGAGCTACACCTACGAAAATCAACACTGGGCCGTCCAGCAGGTCCTGCGGGCGCTCGCAAGGAATGAGACTCGCGAGTCGGCAACGGCGAGCTCACGTCTCGGATGAGTAGCCACCAGGACGACGCCGAGGCCATAGTGTGCCGAGACCAGGACGACGCCGCCATAGTGTGTAGTTCGGCCGGAAGTTCGGCATGGCATGGCCGGCAATGACTTCGTGGCTACGCAAATTGAGTTTTTGTTTAAAAAATTGCTGCCGAAAGTGCCGCTGTCAACAAATTTTGTTTTGTGTAAGGCACTGTGTTCGAGGTCTTATGCTGCAAAACAAATTAGAAAGTTACAAAGAAAAGAAAAAAGTAGAAGTTTTGCCTTTGGCTCGCGCTGCCAGATACAGCTGGCCGTCTCGGATATATTTTTGTTATTACATTCTTCAAACTGGGTAAAATTTTCTTTGATTTTTTGTAATATTTAGCTGAAAAAAATTATTTATATTGTCTAAATCTGTGTTCTTGCTGCCTCTCATTAGTCTCATTATCGTATGCTACGCGCCTTGGCAGGCGATACAGCATTACATAGGCGAGAATGATATAATCCCGTTGTATTTATTTGTTTTGTCTAAGCAGGTACAAATTAACGTAGAAGTGAAGCCTGTTACCGCAAGGAAGTCTTCAAGTACGCGCGCAAAGCATTATGAAATTGCATGAATGCTTCAAATGGCAAATAAATACTGGCTTGTCGAGTTGCTATGTGTGTTGCCCCATTGCGCCTGCGAAGGCAGTGCATGCTTCAAGGAGTAAGTAAATTTAACGCAGCGGGGGCGACGAGCGATGCGAAAATCGTAACTGAATGTGTGCAGAAAACGGATAGTGTGGGCTAACGTAGCTTATTTTGTGGCTGTAGTGTGGGCGGCGGCGGCAAGCGGTATGATGCGGTATATAACAGGCCGCTGGGACCCTCGCTCGCTTTTTGCTGGCCAGAAGCAGCCCACAAGCGAGCGGCAGTGGTGATACAGTAAACTGTAGCGACGAGCGACGACGACAGAGTACATTGGCGGCAGTGTATTAATTTTTTTTTCGCTTGTCGCTGTCACCCAGTACACTCTGCTGTTGTACCTTTTGAGTTACGTTTTCGGCGTCGCTTGTCTCCGTCACTGCATGTGGTCCCCCCTTCATCTTAAGAAACTCGCCGCTAACGCGAGCACATGCGTTAAGTGCTAATCACGCTGTTATTTATACATATCTGTGATAAATATTGAATGCCAGAAAGTGGCATCCCGAAAACGGTAAAGCATACCGAAAACAGAACTAACAAGCACTTCCGAGCCGAGAAGCATAATCCATAGCCCTTTGTACTAGCCACTTGCTGCCAATCCGATTCGCACACTACCCACAATTCCCATGTCGGCGTGCGATCGCAGCGACACTTTCCGCTCTAGGTAATATTGAGAAACTCTATGGCTGAGGCCCGCGTCGCGGCGCGTAAAAACGTCGTTCTGCCGGCTTAAATAAAGTTTTATCAATCCAACCCAATCTAATTATGTCTTCCTAAAGAAAGTGGAGAGAAGCGCGAAAGATTTCTGACATCAAAACTGCATGCGTAAAAGGTGCATCAAAACCTTCGCTAAAAGTGCGTCCAAACGATCGTCAAACCTTAAAAGACCCAAAACACGAACAAAGAACGAACTCATGCCACGATTTTTCGTAAACGTGTCAGGATACGTAGTTTATGAGATAAAGGAACACTCTTTCACCCCTTCTTCATGGTCAATGCGCGTATTGTCTAATCTAGAAACGTCCCTTTTTCTCGATTTTCGAGTAGCCATTTTGACACAATGGAAACCCCGTTTTACGTACGCGCCCCGTGTCCAGAGATCTTATCAGAGCTCTTTGGTTGACCAACCAAGACTATGGGGAAATGCATTAGCTTTTCGACAGGACGCCATCCGTCCCACTAAGGAAGCTTCGCTTTAAAAATGTTTATGTCGACGCTGCTGTGTCCGCGGGCGTAAACATTTTCAGAAACTAGCCATAGACAGCTTCGCTTTAAATTTTTTCAAGAGGCTTTCGGTGCGCCCTCAGCACCGGAACGGAAACGGTCGCCACATGCTGCTTTCGGCTCCTGGCCGGCGCCTGGTGAACAGTCGACACTTATCCTCGAGTGCGAGGCTGGACAGCAAGATCCGCCATCTCTCTTTAAAGGAGCCATGAAGACAAAAAACAAGTTGGGTTTATTAGAAAGACTGCTTAGTCCCGATAACAATGATACCAATATCATCGCAATCTTCGAACAAATGACGGAGATATTAAAGAAAACGTGCGACGCCATGGCGACCCTCCGAAGCCAATTTCCCGCAATGGAAGTGTTTGGGCTCGTTGGTTCATACTCCAAAGAAAAACAGCGCTCAAGACGACACAGAAAGAAGGAGGAGGCTACACACGGTGCGGTGCCTGGGCGGTGCCTGAACGTACGGCTTATGGAGCACGCGTCCAGTGTCAAAGCGAAATCCGGTGGCTGGCTCCCCTCGCACGTGTCGTCCTGCAAGTGCACTCCTGAATTTGAGCAGTGTAAAGTGATAAAGCACTACGGAAATCAGCGCACGCGTGAGCTGCTGGAAGCATACACGATTTATAAGAGTGGCACTGATTGCGTAAGCACCCCTTCTGTTGCCTTGTCTCCAAAGGAGATAGCGTTTATTGAGGACTAAGCGAAATAGTCGAACTAGTGATATGATAACGCAAAGATGCGGTTTCTTGTCTATACTTTTAATGTTTTTTTGTAATCTTTTATGTTTCTGTATTCTTTCCACCCTTATCTTGGTGTAACCTTTTCGTTTATATTGCTGAACGGCAAATAAACTCTTTGTTGGTTGTCAGCGCTGTGTGTGTAGCCTCCTCCTTTCAATTTCCCGCAACTTTTCTATGACGTCATGGAACCTTGTTTGTGCGATTGGCGGCCGCCTAACTGACCTGTCGCGACGACGCATCACTGGACGTCTGTAATGGGGCCTCTAGTTCCATTTTACCGCATAACTTGAATGCTAACGTGCAGTTAACGCACCGAAAATTATTTTTTGTTGTTGACCCGTATGACGTCATTCTTGCTCACAACACGTCACTGTGGCGCAAAATTTGAAAGATTTTAAATACTTTTTGCTTTTTTTTCGTTAAAAAACATTTTTTGTGGCTCTAATGGAGCGGAGTGAGAAACTGAATCCTAGTTTTTTTTCAAATTAAATGACGTTGTGTTTTCTCTTAATGGCTCCTTTAAGTGTTGGAGTGGGAGTGATGGGAGGAGGAGCACAAACGGGTGGGGAGTGTTTCTGGCATGAACGCATTCGCTTCTAAAAATTTGAGCGCGATAAAACAATAGAGAGTTTTAGCATAGCGGCTAGCGGATTCTCACGGGACGGGGTCGGGTTAGCGGGACCCTACTGCGCAGGCGCGCGCGGGGAGGGTGAAGAGGTTGATGAGGGTGAGGAGGATTGCGCGAGCAGAGCGAAGGCTGGCCCGCGGAACTAATTCCCCCTACCGGAACGAATTTACGCCTGCCCAGTCGGGCCCCGCTACCCGCCGCCGTAGCGTTAGCGGATGGAGCGCGCTATGCTAAAACAGAGAGTTTTAGCATAGCGGCTCCCGTACGCTACGCTAAGGTTAGCGGGTAGCGGGACCGGACTGCGCATGCGCGCGTGGGGAGTGCGAGGAGGTTGCCCCTCAGCGGAGGGAAAGAGCGGGCATGGCGAAGGCAGGCCGCGCGGAACTAATTCACCCCACCGTGACAAATTTGCTCTCCCCAGTCGCGCCCCGCTACCCGCCGCCGTAGCGTTAGCGGACGGAGCACGCTATGCTAAAACTCTCTATTAACGCAGAAGAAGGCCGACGCGTAAGTCCTTTTTCTCTGTCGTGCTTTTCGAGCTCGAGTTTTTAGAACCAGTATTTACCAACTTGGCTAATAATGTGGTATACTATCTTCTACCATGTGCATGGGTATGATGGCACGTTGGACGAGCTTGTATTAGTTTGTGGAAACGTGCAAATCTCGACGGGTAGTTCCCATGGCCAAGTCCCGCCGACAGCAACGCTTTCGTGGCGACGTGGTCGAGCTTAATAACTATGTGGCCAGCATTGCGTATGTAAAAGTTCCTGCAGGGACTTCTACACACTGACTCCCCCTCCCTTGAGGGCTTACTGCACCTAACTAGGCTGCCAAAGAGCCGGGAGAAATGAATCGTTGGTTGCCTGAGGTGGCAAACTTTTTCACCCAATCAGGACAGGGCCGGCCCTTTGCAAATACAAAGCGGCTCCCGTCACTGCGTGTCTCCGACGCGACTGCTTCTCGGGATCTCTGAAAGAGGCAGTGGAAGCGTGGGCGAAGGTTCGTGCTTTATTGGCCGTTCCAGATGGCGCACCTGCGCGAAGGGTTCATGGGCGCAGCGTACGAGCAATTCCAGAGCTTAGCGAACGACGCCGAGTTGCGGAGCGGCTGGTTGACGCGCGTGCGCGCCTGGTCGGTCCGGTCGGACGTCCCCGCACAGAGGCTGGCGGCCAGCAGCACGTGGAACAGGTGTCGCGTGTCCAGACCCCGCTGCAGTCCGGCGCTGTCGCCCAGCGCGACGCGTCGCTCGCGCAAGTAGGCCCCGAACTGCGCCTGCGCCGGCACGATCGCCGCGTTGTCGAGCCAGCGTCGTGCCGACGCGAGCCCGTCGTCACCCAACGAGCCGTACTGGGCGTCGAGGCAGCCCTCCGTGCGATGCAGCGCCGCCGACGTGTTCATCGACCACTCGAGGCGGCCGAAGGCGTGGCTCCGCTGGTGCACGGCCTCGAGCAGAGCGCGCGCCAGCCGGCTGGCCAGGCGTGGAACCTGGACACCCAGTGACTCCTCGGACAGCTGCTTCAGGTCCAGCAGCGCCGCCGGCACGAACACCGAGCCGCTGGCCCAGTCCCAGCGGGGCCACGTGTCGAACACCGAGCCCTTCCAGCGGCCGGCCAGGCGCGCGGCGTAGCTGGCGCGGCAGGCGTCGCGGTACGCGGCCAGCAGGCGGCCCGGCCGGGCGTGGACGCCGTGCTGCTGCGCGCCCGTCCTGACCGGAGGGTAAAAGAAGCGCACGCGCACCGAAGCCAAGACGTTGCGGGCGCGAGGTCGGTCGGCGGGGGCCAGCCACGGCAGCGTGGGCAGAGCCGAGACGAGACGGCCCTTGAGCTCCGAGGAGAGCGACGCCAGTGAGGCGAGCTCCAGCTTGGTGTCCAGCAGGTGCCCGAAGGTGGCCATGTAGCGGTCCTGCAGCAGCGGCTCGAGCTGTCGCAGGCAGCGCCGCCAGCGGGGCCAGGCCGCCGGGCGCGGTTCGTGTCCACCGGCGAGCTGGCGAATCCGCAGGTCCCACAGTTCCCGGAAGTCGTCACCCAGCAGCGGCGCCAGGTGCACGATGAGTCGGAAGCCCAGGTAGTTGAGCACGTCCGAGGAGCGCGTCATTTGGAGCACCGAGCGCAGAGCGCGCAGATAACGGTCGCTCTTGACCAGCAGGCGCGTCCGGTCGCGAACCGTGATCAGACCGCGCAGCACTTGCGACAGCAGAGGCTTGTAGGCGCTGTACGAGGCGACCGTTGCCAGCCTGTACCGGCTGGCCGCGAAATCTTCCTCCCCGCGGCTGCTCGACACCTCGGCAAGCTTTTCGGAGAATTCGCGAACGCCCGCGCTGGCGTTGGCCTCCTTGGAGTCGCCGATGATGCGGAAGGCGGCTGCCGCGGCGTCCGTGTACCACCGGGGGAAGCCGGCGTTCCTTGTGCCGGCCGATGAGCAGGTCCGGCTCGCCGACGGCCACCAGCAGCGTGCTGGGCGGGCCCTGCAGCTGCAGCGTCTCGACGGTCAGCAGCGCGTCGAGTCCGATGTCCCGCGACAGGGCGGCCGTGATGCGCCACACGTCAATGCGGCCGCGGTTGTTGCGAAAGGGCCAGCCGCCCAGGCCCACTTCCTCGAGCAGCTCTCGCAGCTGGCGCCGCAGAGTGGACTCGGAGCCCTTCCAACACTGCTCGAGCAGCGGCGGGGCTCGGCTGCCGCGCATGGCTTCGACCAGGGCGCGCTCCGTGCGGGCCACCAGCTGGGCGTCCGACGACTGTCGCCGGCGGTGGCACACGAAGTCGTAAAAGTCCACGCACGGGTCAGCCGCCCAGTCGAGGTAGCCCTTGAGGTAGGCCGAGTGCGCCAGGCAGAAGCGACTCAGACATGCGCTGTGGACCACGCTCTTCTGCGACGCCGTCACCGCCGCTTCGGTGGTGCTGTTGGGCGAGCTCGCGTTGTCGGTCCCCGAGGTCGTTCCGCTGACGGGGCTGCTGTTTAGATCGGAGGAGGTCACGGCCACTGCGACCGCACGTTGCGAGGCGCCCGCCATGTGGCCCAGTCGGTCGTTGGACCAGTTCACGTACAGGTACAAGAGCGCGCCTGAACAGAGGAGGATGACGGCCGTGCTGACGACAGCGAACACGGAGCCAGGTGCCGGCGAGGTCTTGGAATTTGAGCCCCATCCGAACGGAGCGCGGGCCGCTGTGCTACCACCGCTGCTGCTGCTGCTGTACTCGGACTCCTCGCCGTAATCGTCGTCCTTATGCCGCAGTTTGCGCAGCAAGTACGGCTTGTGGCGCGTGGAGACCAGCGTTTCGGACGAGTCATCAGTCACTCGATCCTCCAGCGAGCGAGCCGGCGCACAGCCCGCGGCGAATAGCGCTTCCCGCGGGGGCCTGGTTCGTCCCAGGCCAGCTCTGGCCCCATGCTGCATGACTTCTTTTTCCGCCCCCTCGACGACACGCGCAGAGCCCTATCATGTGGCTCCCGTAGGGCAGTGCATACCCGCCGGGGGCGATTGGCCGATAAGCTGGCTGTGATAAAATGAGGCTATGGCTCGATTTCTTCGCAAGAGATACAAGGGGAACGAAAAACATGCGAACACAAAGGGTAGTGCCAGGAAAAAGAGGCAGGAAAAGATAGCGGGCTTGGGAGGGAAAATGTGCCTGTCGCTACAAAGGTGCGCACAACACCCCGGAGGAAAAACCTCCATGGCAGAATCGTCAAGCGAAAGAACAAGATGCGGAACAGCTCAAAGGTATAGACTGAGACGTAAGCGCAATTCTCAGCTATCTTTTCTACTTTTCTAGAGACCACGCACGTAAGTGCATTTGCTCAGGTTGTACAGGCACACAAACGTTGCCCCCCCCCCACACAAACCCCCCCCCCCCCCTTGATACGGGAGTTGGGGTATACACGTTTCGTTTGAGTAGGAAGACCGATGGTTCAATTACACAGTTAGCGCCCCTCTTTTAAAGCGAAGTTTTCTATGCCTCGCTGATGCTGATGGTATACACGAAAACGCACTGCAGAAAAGCCAACATGTGAACATGTATTATGAACATGTACCAACTCGCCCAGTCTTTCGTTTTAGAAAAGCCAAATTTGATCACATCGCAGTAAAGCCGACTTTACACACTGTACGAAAGCGATGATGATGATGAAATGCATTATAAACACTCTGCAGAAAAGCCAATTTTAGACAAAGTGCAGGATAGCGACGACGATGATAAAAGACACTGCGGGAAAGCCACCTTTACACGCTGCTGGAAAGCGGTGATGATAAAAAATATAATGCAGGAAAAAGATGATGATGATGGGGAATACACTACAGGAAAGCACTTTAAACACCCTGCAGGAAACGACGATGATGATGAAATACATCCTATAAGCACGGTTGGACTTTGGTGGGGGCGGGGTGGGGGGGGGGGTTGGCTTTGGACTCTAATAGTTAGATGTTGGACTTAGGTAGTGAGTGTATTTTGGACTTTAGTTTTGACTCAGGTTGCGTAGACGGTGCAGGAGAGCTTTGCGTTTTAACCATCTTTCGGTGTCGGGAAGGGGGGAGGGGGACGTCACTTTGTCAGGCTTTTTCTTTTCTTGTAGCCTTTTTGACTGTTCGCCTTGACAACTGTATAGCCATTCCTGTACCTGATGTCGCAATAAACTTTCAACGTTTTTTCATTAGAACGGGGCTTTTACTTTTTAATGTCCTTGAGGGTTTCCCGTACCTCAGTGTCGCTACATCTTCGCGCAATTTTAATTTGTGTAAATAAATAGCGGGTTACACGTGCAGGTCAAACAGTGAACTGGCAAGGGCGCACTAGCTTTGGTTTGCAGCGAAGCGGTCTTGCATCTGGGTTTTTGAGCCAAACGTTTTTACAGCGAAGCTGTCTAAAGTTACGTTGTTACCTGGCATACGTTGAGCGCTAGGTTCTGCGTGCGTCTGTCAGGTCGCGTCGACAAAGAATCGTACGCGCTCGTTTCACAGCTAACGTAAACGCCTCTGTAGATCTGAATCTAATACAGGTATTCATGAATCATACTGAAATTGGCTGCTTAGAGGACTGTAGGATTACGCCGAGTTTCGTTTACTTGTCATAACTACTTCACAGCGAAGTTGTTACCTGTCTGCTATGATTACATGGCCGTCAACGGAGGGGGTAGGATTATTAAAAACGGCTGTAACTCTTACTTTATCGGAACTATCCCGAAACAAATTATATGAGAATTAATCTCCGATTATTTCAAAAAACGTTATATGCATTTATTTGATCAATATAGTAAGTCCCCATGCATCACTTAGTTTAGAAAGGTATATGCATTTATTTGATCAATATAGTAACCCCCCATGCATAACTCAGTATAGTTATCCACCAAGACAGCTTCGCTGGTTTTCCATCTTCGCGGTAGTGGAAGGGCACTAATTTTTTTTATGGAGACGTTGTGCTCGTGCACACGATCTTCACTGCAGCGTGCCATATCTGTATAAATATTTGCCTTAATACTGGTACAGTCAACTCTCGACAATTCAAAGTCGCCTAATTGATTGATTGATTGTAGGGTTTAACGCGCCGACGCAACGCAGGCGATGAGGCGCACCGTAGTGGAGGGCTCCGGATTAATTCTGACCATGTTGGGATCTTTTGCGTGCGCAGAAATCTGGTACACACGGGCGTTTTTCACCTCCATCAGAAAAGTGGCCGCCGCGGCCGGGAATCAAACCCACGTCCTCGTGCTCAGCAGCAGGACGCCTTGCCCACTGAGCCACCGCGGCGGGTAAGTCGTTTAATTGGAATTTTCGGTTAATTGGAAGTGATTTTCTGGTCCCTCCACTTTTTCCTGCAACCCAATGGAATAACTCGCTCGATCATTCGACGCTAAAACCCGTCACATCGGTTAGTTGGCCATTATTTCAAATAAAAAGCACCGCCGTGACAGCCATTTCTCGATAAAATTTAAAATTTCAAGCGCCAAAACGCCGGCGTGCGCTGCACTACGTCGGCGTCATCGCAATGGAGTCAGCGCCCAGTCGATAAAGCGGCAGTTCAATTGGGACTCGCGCCAGCGTACGTATCCCTATCTTTTCAGGTTCTCAACCTCCTTCATCGCGCACACCATCGTGTGATCAGTTTAGGTGGAGGGCTATTTACGCTTCGATTTTAGGGATGTCTCAACTGCCATGGCAAACCGTGTCATACGCTCGAATTGGCGCCGACAGTCGAGATTATGAACAAAAGGAAAAAGAACTGTGGTTCATTCCTTTGTCATAGGAATCCGTAAAAAGCAGAAGTGAAATGTGCAGCGAAATCTGCAGCTGAGCATGATTTGCGGGTCGGCGGCTGTCTTGTGGCTGTTTGGCGAGCGACGTCCTGCTGACGGGACGCTTTTGCAAAGGTGTACTGACGTCATTTCCGTGACGGATATGACGTCAGCGAAGTCTTGTGTATCCCAGCATAAAACACTTCCGTTTTAAAATATAAAACCCGAAAAAGAACAACCCTAAGTATAACGTACTCTTTAGTACTAATAAACGTTGCTTCCCCACAAGAAGACCCTGTGTGCAGGGGTGCACCCTTTACAGGCCGCTTGCTTCGTTGTACTGGCGTCATTTCCGTGACGGATATTACGTCAGCGAAATCTTCGTGTATCCGGGAATAAAACACTTTCGTGTTAAAAAGGAGACGTGTTGCGGCCTCTAACGATGCTGTTCTTGTGGTTTTTGTTTAATTAGAAATTCGGTTAATTGGAAGTGCATTGCTGTCCTCGTGGACTTCTTATTAACGGGAGGGAACTGTATAAGGCAAATCGTACCAAATTTTCGGCCGACGTAAGGGTTAACTTGGCGGGCTTATTTCCGCACCCTATGCGCTTATTGTATTTCTTCGCTACTCATGAGCAAATGCCTTCAAGTTTCACGGAGCCTGGGAAGGAGACTTTAATTCCGCATTTATTATGAAACCTTTCTTATATTATGGAACGTACCTTGGACATAAGGAACGCCTCCAGGCTTTGCAGCTCCCCCTTCAAAATAATCAGTTAGATACTGAAGCAAGTCTCGGGAAGACTGTGCATATCCCAATCACAGAAAAGAAATTGGGCGCAGAATCAATATAGACTGGGCAGTATTCGGTAAGTATCCAGAAAGTTTTCGGGAGTGAACTACCGTAACCATTACAAAGCGGGTATACTACAGCGAACTTCAATATGCGTCACGATTTGTTCGATATATCCAATAGTTTGAAATAGCGGAACCAGCCAATAACGAGTTTTTTTGTTCACGAGTCAGCAGTACACGAACCCCCCCGCCCCCCCTTCACCTTCATCTGCCATCCCCGCATGCAGAAACGAACATAATAAAGTATACCATCACCTACAGAAACCTATCTTGATTGCAAGCAATAAGCTACTTCCGCTGTAACTACCTACTTTCCCAAAAAGCGGCGATTTTTTGTTTTCACTTTCGTTTTGGCGGCGTCAACTAGCACATCATTCTCTACATGAGACAATCATTTGCATCAGTTTTGCAGTCCGTGTCCTTCCTATATCGAAGAAATATTGGTGGAGCACATTGACTGCCGAAAGCGCTTCATTAAGCATCGGACGGCTTCGCTCGCGACATCCTCCGCCTCTTCGGTGCTTCCAGCACGCCAGCAGCCATGACATTCGGCGACGGTGTCGGCGTCCTGAGGGGCTCACAGTGAGGGCAACGTCGTCGTCGACACTCAGGCAATCCTCGAAAGGTACTCCTTTCAGCACCAACATCGGAAACTTTGGGGGGATCTTCCCCAGTTCACCGATGCTTCCCTCTTGGCCGGCTGGCTGAGCTGGGAGGGTTTTATCGTGAGTCAGGCGCGTCGGAAACAGTTACGGAAAGTGCCGGGAGTCACGTCGCTCCATGGGAGGCTCAACATCTCTATCGCAGCCAATCAACAATCTCAATCGCCGCATCCGAGACCATGCATTTTGGGCGGCAATTCTGGGCGCTCCCGAGTTCGTATATCAGATGTGAACTTCGTTATAAGGGATATTTTTCGCGTGTATTTTCGTAACTGATCTTTCTTTGTTCGATATATAGCATAATTCGCTTTATCCGGGTTCGTTATAATCAGGTTTGACTGTATAACCAGCGTGTACAGTCGTCCACAAGCTTAGCTGGAGCAATGCTTTACCCACTCATCGTCTCCTCCCGATTTATAGTGTAAAGTAATTTAGTCACGACTTCTGCATTTATTTTAACTTTAAGGGCACTCATTACAGCTCCACCATTGTTTGAAGAGTTTTGTTGAGAACTTTCGAGATATTCTACGCTAAAGTTCAAATGCGGTGCTCCAGCGAAGCCTGTGGATGACTGTACAACCGGTTGTGACGTATACGGGGCAAAAACGTCAGGTCTGTCTAAGCACATTGAGAGGAAACTTCGATCAGCTTAACGAACGTTTGAAAGGAAGATGCTACGGATGACTTTTGGATAGAGAGAGAGAGAAAAAAAAATCACGCCATATCCACGGAATGAATGATGATGGAGTGGGTGCGAAGCTCGAGAGGGGGAGCTCATCGGTAAACCCGTAACTCTCCGTGAAAGTTTCGGCCCCATTACATCATTAAGAAAGACGTGGAGGACTGTGTGCGACACATTGTAACAAAATCAACTTTTATTTTCGGAGTCAATGCTCCCAGGCCCAGACCTGGTGAAAGACCCCGCGCCATCGAGGACTACCCCGCACCTCCACCACAATTTGTCACGTAGGATGGGACACAACGGTAAAGAAAGAACTGTTATTTAGGGCGAACTTGTGCCCGAACAAGACGAGAGGAAACGAGCAAAGGTCCTTGCGTCTCGTTCGATCTCCGAGAACGACTGCCTGCGTTCGTGGCGTGATCTCTTGCGTGATCTCCCCCTCGCAGTGCACGTGCGCTCGCGCCTCCGTTGGCGAACACAGACAAGCTCGCGCTCCCGGTGCCGAGTTTGCGCTCCCGGTTGCAGCCGGTTCTTGCGCGTGCAACGCGGCCCACTTTGCGACATCTCCGAAAGCATGCGGCGGTCACGTACCACGAGACACAGGGGATGGACAGACCCATGGCTTTAGGACCTTCGCCCCTAAAAAAAACTTTAATTGCCCACAGGACCTAGGTCCAGGCCCTAATTGCAGTCATCAATTCACCGGGTCCGAGTAGTGGTGAAGATTGTTCGTGCGGATCCAGTGCACATGATCACAGAGAGATACATGAGCAGTGTAACTTGACATGGAGGTTCGAGCTAGTTGGTAATCCACTGTACGAATTTCACGCGCAAAAACGCAGACAGGGGATGAACGGGACAGAGGCAAGCGCTTTGCCTCTGCCCCGTTCGTCCCCTGCCTGAATTTTTGCGCTTAAAATTCGTACAATGGGCAGTGTGCATGTTCATTGTCGGCGGGGTGGGCAGCCAGAGTTCCCAGGAAGTGATGGAGGCAAATATTGGGGCAAGAGGAGGCGGGTGGATAGGGGTAGGAAGAACAGGTGGGACAGGAAAGAATGTGCGCGATAGATGCGATGAAGAATGTTGTGATGGGAGGGGAGTGAAGAAGCTCGCCAAATCAGGCACGCAGCCTCACGAGTTAGGCGGGAACGGGGGGGGGGGGGGGGGGGGTGACAGGGTGCGTGGAAGGCGCTGGGAGTGTAATTGATAACGGGAAGCACGGTGCTGAGTGCGAACCGTCGGCGGGATGACTTTTAAAGATAGCAAATCAGCAACCTGGGTCAGCGTATATAAGCGCGTGTGGAGGACATCCTAGTTCAATTTGAGCGAAGGAAGTGGGCGGATGCGGGACAAACGGTGGACCATTCGTTTAACAGAATGGCTACCACGGCACGGTAAACAGAGTAAGGGAAGGCCTAGGGCAAAGAAGAAGAAAACAACAGAGAGAAGAAAGCAATTCCCTAGCATTACGTACCATAGACTGAACTATAGTGTTTTTCAAAATTCACATATAGAAGCACTGCATCGGGACATTCTTGAACATCCTCAAAACCTGGTGACCTTAGCCCAGTTCGGCGTTGCCAGCAGCCTGGCGAGCGTGATTCAGTGGGCGTCTGCCTCCTTCGATATTCCCCCTCCTCCCGCATCAGTGACCTTCGGTCCTCCCCTTCCCAATAAAAGAATTTATCATGATCACCTTAGCTGCCAAGAAAGTGTTGCACGTCACGACACGGGGGATGTAGAAGTTTCAGCCTGGAAGCAATGTGAGGCCTTGACCTGCAGGTGCGAAGGAGCCCGGCTTCAGTGTCATTGGCGGATCCAAAAGCAGTATAGCGGCACACGAAGCTAGGCTACTGGTGATAAATTTCAGATGAATCCCCGATAATGACTTGGCATAGTTCCCCATGATCCAAATTACGACGCGGAACACCTTTCGATATCGAGCTGAGCTGAAGAAAGAGGACGTCAACTTCAATGTTTCGTCAACACGGCGGTTATCTATACCGGAGAAGGTAATATCACCGGCATGAGCTGGTACCTTAACCTACACTGAAGGAAGGGAAAACACGCGAACCGACAAGGGGATAATTTTTGACGCGGAGTCAAAGCGGTTCCACGTAAAGGCCAAAAAGGAGGGGAAAAGGGGAACTTGCGGATGATTTAACGGGTATAGGTTGAGTCACGGTTCTATTTGGAGTACCAAAATGTAGTCCAGTAGACTCTCGATAATTCGAAGTGGCTCAACTGGAATTTTCGTTTAGTAGGAAGTGGTGCGCTGGTCCCGGAAATTTTACATGCAATTCAATGAAAAAATCGCTCGATGATTTGAAGATACAACCCATTATATCGGTTAACTGGAAGTTATTTCGAATAAACACATCGAGACGGCCATCATTTCCGGATAACATTCATAATTGTAAGCGCCAAAACACCGGCGTGAGCTGCACGTACACGTCGGCGCCATCGCAACTGAGGTAGCGCACAGTCGCTGAAATTCCAGTGGTAATGGCGGTGGCCCATAAACTGGCGCATACCGATTCAGGGAGATTGGACAAGAAGATTTTAACACGAAAGTGTTCTATTCCCGGATACACGAAGATTTCGCAGACGTCATTTCCGTCACACGCGAGTACAACGAAGCTAGCGGCCTGTAAAGGGTGCACCTCAGCACACAAGGTCTTCTTGCTGGGAAGCTACATTTAGTACAAAAGAGTACGTTATTCTTAGGGTTGTTCGTTTTCAAGTTTTATATTTTAACACGAAAGTGTTTTATGCCGCGGTACCCCAAGATTTCACTGACGTCATATCCGTCACGGAAATGACGCAGTGCACCTTTGCCGAAGCGACCCGGCAGCAGGACGTCGCTCGCCAAACACAGCCACAAGACAGCCGCCGACTCGCAAATCATGCTCAGCTGCGGACTTCGCTGCACATTTCACTTTCGTGTTATACTGATTCCTTGACAGGGGAATCAACCACAGTTTTTTTTTCATTAAAAAGAACCAGATAAGGACAAACAGTACAGTTGAAGAAAGAATTTAGTATGTAAATTTAAGAGAGAAAGGAAAAAAAAGTCTACCAAAGCTTGCACTTACGCGCAAGACTTGAACCGAGAAGCTTCTGTAGGTGGGCATTGACGGACACAAAGTTAGTTTAAGTAGCACGCCCTGCCTTTCGGATCGCGGCCGCTTCCTCGTCTAGAGACCCTGCGCGCAAGGTCTCTAGGATACTGAGCGCATGCGCACGCTCCTCTCGAGTGTGGCGGCGGCCGCTTTCACATGTATTTCCGGTGTATATAGAGTGAGCGATAGCGTTCCGGGCGGGGAGCTTTCGGCGCGCTGAACCCCGAACTTACGGCCAGTAACAACAGCTCCGCCGTTAAAAGAAGGTGGCAGTGCGGTTGGGACTCGCTCCAGCATACGCGTCCATCTTTTTTCAAATCCTCGACCTTTTTTGTTGCGCACGGTGCCATGTGAGCAGTTTGCGTGGTTGGCTCTTCAAGGGACCCTGCATCAGTTTTTTCAACGTTTTTGAAATCTTAAATGCTTGCAACGTAGTCACCCAACACACCCAGTACTTAGATTAGGGGGTCGCAAAGTACCTTAGCTAGAAATTACTGCTCTATGCCCATCAGATGACCTGTAAACTCGCTCAAGAGATTTATCACCTTTTCCCAGCCTTGGTGCTCTTCAACGGCTCGAATTACGTCACTGAGGCCAGGTAGCGGCTGTTGGCCGGTTTTCCTTCGGTTGCAGCAAGTAACGCTTTTTGATACAACTTTAAAAATAAAGCCACAAAAGCAAAGCAGAAACGGAAGGCGTATCTGGTACGACCAGCAAATCACGAAGTGCCGCTCCGCGCTGGCTATGGTGCTGGCGATAGCTATATAGCTTTCGCAGTGCTTCCAGAGGCGAAGTAAAGAGTGAAAGCGTTTATCGAAAGTGTTGAAAAGCGCCTTTCACGCTTCGATTTTAGCGGTAAGTCTCAACTATCAAACCAGCTAGGGCTGGACATCGGTTAAAAAATTTAACAGGATTAATCGGCAGGGTTTAATCGGTTATTTGATGGATTCATCGGGTGCATTGCTTATGGAGAAAAAAAGAGTAAAAAAAGTTTGCTTGTTAGACTGGTATTTGAACTGTCACGTGGCCGACACAGTCACGTTTGGATAATTCATAGCGAGCTCGCGCTGCTCGGCTGCGGAAGTGGTTTGGTAACATTTGCAAGCATCAGTGTGATCCAGCCCTGTTCACTGACACTCCAGATGAGGTCAGCTGATCACCACCATGGCGCTGAAGCGTTCGGAATACGTGTTTCCAAAAGCTTCGCTGCACAGAGCACCCACTTGACATGTCTGTTCGCGTGATGCAGAACAGTAATTAAATGTCGTAATTGGCTTCGCCCCAAACTAAAAGCGACCTAAAACATACCAAATCACTATTGCTTACAAAAAGAACAGGTAGATTTGTGTTTAGAAAAAAAAATTAAATTTCGAAAAAAAAGTAAGCAATGAAAAAAAGACATACCGTAAAATCCGAAGAGATAGCCCACCTGAGATCGAGAGCAAATCGAGTGAAAATATGACGTGGGCTAACTTCCGGTGTGCAGTAAAAAAAGATGAGAAATGTATCGCAGCCAAAAAGCGAACACGCGTTTATTAGCACTGTATTCATTCGTCATCAAAACCGTCGAACGAACAGTCGCTCTCACTGTCAAACACAAGGTCGACCACCTCCTCACGCACGGAGTTGGACGCGGTTGGCAGGCAGCAGAAGGAGGGATCGCCGAAACGAGCCGCTCATGAAGCTCTGAGTCTTCTTATCCATCGAGGGCTGTTGATATACCGCACCTTTTCAGGTTCCTGTGACCTGTGACCTGTTATCTCACCCTACCCACGCTAGCTAACCTTGTTTCCCCGGGCGTCATCCCCGGCTGGGATGATGCTATTGTCAGGGGTGGGTTATCTTTCGGTGTTTTTGAAAAAATTGGAAAATTGTGCCAAAAACAGGGGTGGGTTATCTTTCGGGGGTGGGGCATCTCTCGGGATTTTACGGTAGACCTGACGGGGCCAGAACCCAAGGCGTCAGCGCCAGTACTCAGTACTCTACATCGAGGCTAGAGAGCCCGATCGGTGGGCTCGTTGTAGCAAGCGCTCAAAAGAATAGCGCGCGCAGTGACATCACACGTGTCACGTGGGTGCTCTGTGCAGCGAAGTGTTTGGAAACACGCGGCCGGGACGCTTATACCCGCGTTTGTTGTCATGCACGCTATCTTTGGAATCAGGAATAGGAGGCAGCGCTGATGAATCGTGGTTTGTATACGTCAGATAGCCTATCCAACGCCAAAGTGGTCTGAGTGCCCGAGAAAAATTACCGAGCCGGTTGTCGACCACGAAGCCAGCGATATTCCATCGCCGCACCCGAGAAGCCTCCATCGCAGGGCCGTCTCCACATCGATTCACCCTCAAATCATCCCTCGCAGGGAAACTCCATCGGACCCAATAACCCTACCCTAGTGACGCTATCCGACCCCAGATTTCCGCGTTCGAAATTTCGCCTACATCCCCTTTTTGGGCAAAAGACTAATGTAAGCTGATTCCTTAATAACAATTACTTGTCTCTTTTTTTTTCTTTCTCTTATTATTTGAGGACCTGCGTCCTTGTTCTGCGTAACCGTGGCTTTAACACGGCCCGCTATTATGCCTATTGGATAAAGAAGTGAGCGATAATGCATATTCAGGTTAGCCTCATCGAAAGCTGTATTTTTAGTTTTAATATTGCGTAATTGGTGGGCGCCCGTCTGGATCCCACCGAAGGGAGATAGAAAAAAACGATTTTGATTAGCCCGTCGAAGGTGGCCGAGCTAAAGCTAAATGTTCTACATATGGAGAATTCATCAGTGGAAAAAGGCAGTAGGTAGTATCTTAGCTTATTCTGTTCTGCGGACGTTGTATTTGTGTACAGGTGTGTAGTGTTGAATTCTTGCTCCTCCTGCTGGGGCCCTTCAATGGGCCGACAGTATTCAGTAAATAAATAAATAAATAAAAATAAATAAATAAATAAATATAATAAATAAATAAATAAATAATAAATAATAAATAAATAAAAAATTAAAAATAAATAAATAAATAAATAAATAAATAAATAAATAAATAAGTGAATCGACATTTTAAATGAATACCTTAGAAGTGCAGCAGCACATGCCCTTCCTGACGGAGACAATTAACGAGCAAATGATAGAAGCGGGAAAAGTGTTTACGGTCCTATATTCAGAGATCGAGGAGACAGCAGGACAGCTTCGCCCATAACTCAGTGTGTCGGGATTATTTGCACGCCAAATACAGGCCGACCAAACACTCCGGTACCCCGGAACAATACTCGTAGCAACATCGCCTCCTGTATTTTTACAATGCCAAACGCATCAGCGCGGACCGGCCAACCAAGCCCTCTCCTTCTACTCCGGCCACTCTCCCCCAATCGGTAGCCTTCACATCGCTTCAATCATGTGACCAGTTCAGCTTGGGGCGACGCGTGGTGGAGAGCGTCAACGTTGGCAAAACATGCTCCGCCGCGGCTCTGAGCTTTCTTATCGCCGGCGCGAGCGCCATTTCTTTGACAATCTCAAACATCGGTTGCCTTGGCAACCAGGCACAAGTCGCTCTCGAAGTCAGTTACGGTTGCGTGATCCCGGTTCCATAGAGTTTCTTACAGTATACAGTATACTTACTAAGAAACTCTATGCCCGGTTCAGCTCGGGGCCCCACCTCACGACATGTGGGCACTGCAGGCGTACCACTCACTCCCACTGGGAAGCGCGCGATGAGTTTGGCATTGTAAAAATACAGGAGGCGATGCGTAGCATTCTCATCCCTAACTTGCACGCTCTGTTATCAGCACGAGAAGAAACATTTTGGTGACACCCCCGCATTTGCTTTACTTTCATTGCATAACCTAAAGGCGTCGAGGGAATGAGCAAAATTTTATGCCGAAGCTCTGCGGCCAGTTCGGAAATATTGCGATTTAAACAACTTTTACAGTGAAGCCGAACTTTGGCATCGATCGTGAAAGAATACGGGCTTCAATAAACCCGGCGGATTTCCCGGCATTCGCTGAGAGGATACATCCCGATATCAGTTACAAAAAAGAAAACTGCGCATAAAACGAGAACACAAGAGAAGACGGCTAGCCGCACAGGACGCAGACTAGCAACTGATTTTTACTTGGTTGTTTATCTTCGTTGCGTGCCCTAGGTTTTCGCACATGCGTAGAACGCATCTTCCTTCATAATGTGTTTCTTTACTCAAATAAAAATAGTTGCCAGTCTGCGCCCTGTGTGTCTAGTCGTCTTCTCTTGTGTCCTTGTTTTATGCGCAGTTTTCTTTTTCGTGATGTATCGACTAGCCCAAGTTTGTATTCTACCGATATCAGTTGTGCTTTGCAAATTTTCCCTGCGACGACGTGTTGTCCCGATGGAGTGTTCATTTAACGAGATTCGGCATGTGACATGGTGTCTTCGTTCGGCGGTGTCCGACAAACGCCTGTTTTTTCGACTCGTCATGCTTCAGCTGCACCGTGATAATAATTATGGACAGGCAAATAGCATTCACACCGATAACCACTTTGTGATGGGCGCACGTGTAGGCGCATTGTGCCTATAAATATGGATTAGTGCGGGTAATAATGGGTTTACAGAAAGCAAGGTACTAATTTCTCGCAACCTTGCCTCACATGAATGAATGAATGAATGAATGAATGTGCTTTATTATAAAGGAGGCATGAAGCCCTTTGGGGGGAAGGAGGTAAGTAGGAAAGACATGAAGGGGAAACCGCTAAAGTTCATTGTGGGATCATTGGTCGTTTCGTGGGCGTCTTCGTTCTTGTGTACCGCCTAAAAAACTGTGGCCAGGCCCGCTCTATACTGTCTTATAGAGAACACTCTCTAGTGCGTATTCGCCTATTTCTCCTAGTAAGGATGCGTTACTCCGCAGTAGCTGTAAGTGCGCGTGAGCGTCAGATGGCGGTGGCCATTTATCAAGCAGCATAACTTATTTTACATGGTGATGTGATCGATACAAGACAGTTGTTTGAAAACCAGTGTCTTCGATCATTCTGCTTAATAAATTGTCGCCGTTATGTGATGCAATGGTTTCTTGTTGTGATGTAAGAGCTTTAATAAACATCTTGAAACTTAATTTTAAAATTCTGAATTCCTAAAAACAAACTCGCTTCCTTCGTTCTATATCTCTTGGATGATGTGGAATGTACGTCGCTTATAATATTTTGCCCCCTCCACCGCCTCCTACGGTAGTACCACCCCGTCACCACAAAATCCTGGTGACGCCCATGTCCATGTTGTATATCATTCATTACTATCAACCACCGGGTATACCCCCTCCAGCGTCTCCATTGGTACTTTTCGTGCAAATTTCTCATTAAAGTCGCCCATCCCCGTGGTGTGTCGATTTCTTACCTAATTTATTACTGATTCAACATTCTCGTAGTAACTGCCAGTCGCCTCATCCCTGTAGCTGGATGTCGGCGCGTGAACTGGTATTCTTCTTACCATGATTTTTTGTTCAGCGTTGTGCTCTTGTACGTATTTTCCGGAATATATGTGTGCCTGTTGCCAGAAGGAGGGCATTGTCAAGCCGGCACTGACTCCGGCGGATCACGTGGCTCCCAACTGGGTCGCGTGACCGAGGGAGGGGAGGGACTTGAAAGCGAGGAGGTAGAAGGGTTGTTGTGGAGAGGCATACAGAAGAAGAACAGGCGAGAGTGGACGGAAACGAAAAAAAAAAAAAAAAAAACAGTGGTGCAGGATTAGTACGCCTCCTTCGACGGCTTACTCATTTAAAATTAGCAAACACGAAGACATCCTCATTAGAAGAAGGAAGACCATTTAAGGTACGGAGAGTTTTAAAGTTGTCCTAGGAGTCACAGCCGACGGGCCCAAAATGTAGCCATGGCGCTACCATTACATCGCAGGCCCGTACGGAAGCAATCATCCAACTTTCGTCGTCAGCCCGTGTAGGAGCTACCTCCAAGGCCGTATCTCGCAATCTGTCATAAAGATTCCAAAGCAGGATCACGCGGAAAAGAATCACACAAAGTAGTGTGGCACTTAAGGTTTTGACTTCAAGTGCCGTTATATCTTGGTGGTACGGGAAGGGTCTCTGATTGTATGAGCCCGTTTAAAATAAAGTACTTTCGAAATAATGGAAACCACCATGATTCGAACAGAGGCCGTATCGGTGAAAACCCACGATTCTACCCCTAGGCCGCTGAGACCGAACTGAGAAGCCGTATTAGCAGCTAGTGAAGAGAATTAAACGATTTTAGTTGATTGGGACAGTATGTGTATCTAGGCGGCCAGGCTTTCCAAACCCGCTTCCGGATTGGCTACTACGGCAACATGGCCACCCGCAATCTCAGCTGCTCACTGAAGGAGATCGGCTGGTGATAAAAACAGCTGCCGTCATAAGCTCACGGCCGAGTCACCCATTCATATTTGACTGCGGCATCAACATACCTACCACCTTCTCATATACATACCTACTGAATGTCCTTCTGAATCTGTCGTCAGCTAGAAACTTTTTGGCGCAGTGGGGGAAGCTATTAGGGGCAAAGCCCCTTAGGGGCTGGGGCTGTTGGCGTCTCCTGTCGTCGTCGTCGTAAGTCGTCGTTTCATGTAGTCACGGGACTAAAATACCGGGACACTCTTTTACGCCTCGCGCTAGAGAGCTTCGTGCTTCAAAGACAAGTGACTTTTACAGCAAAGCTGTATACCTGTACCACCCCAAAGGTTTCACCTCCGTTGGCAAAAACGCCAAGGCCCCAAGAATACACTTCAACACTGCATGCTTCGCCCCTCCCCAGGTTTCACGTTAGTGGAGATGGCCCGGGACTTGCTTTTTTTTTTAGTTTTCACGTTCACTGGCGGAAAATTAAACTATCCGTCAGAGATAACGGTGCAGGGTTAGAGTAAAAACTCGCACCATTGAAATGCATTAAAAGCGCGATAACCTTGCTGGTAACAGAACATAAAAACACTGTCTTTTCACAAACAGCCCTAAGGCCCATATCATTCACATATAACGCCTCCGATTACGAGGTGGCTTAAATTATCCTGTAACTCTTCAATAAGACGTGCCTCTCAAGGTTCACCCCAATTTGTAGCTTACCTTAGTCATCCGGAGCAGTCGCAACTGAACGGGGCTATTCAAATTAGCTCTTCGCTAAATTCTTAGCTATTCAAATTATTCTCCAAACAGATATGAAAAGATATTGTCTCGATATGAGACCAGCTCTCCCTTTCAAGTCATGCAACTCACTGGATTTGAGACCGCCCCTCAAATCCCGCAGTGCAGGCTGAAAATGAGTTCCAGCAAATAGAAAATACGTTCGTAAAAAAAATATATATACCGTACGTTTGCGAGCTTGCGCAACTCCGAGGTGGTGATTTCGTTGCAGTAGCTTCCATTCAGTAATACTCGTGAATCAATTGAGAGTAACAATACCGCAGCCAAGAATTACGGCATGCAGATGTTACGATCCAGTTTTACCGCGGCCACTAAGAAAGTGTTATTTCTGAATTGTGTTGCCCTTTTTCCCTTGTAAGAAACTGCAGTGTCATTGAGTCTGTCTGTTTTCAATATTATGCCCCGTTAGCCACAATACAAATAAACTCGTGAAAACTTCGTGCTTGTCGGATGTGTACAGCGCTGTTTATGAAAACATTGAATTTGTCAGTTTCATTTGGGTTTCGCTTTCTTCTCTTCTCTTTCCTTCTCTCTTTTTCTGTTTCGTTTATTACTCGGTGTCTTTTCTCCGCCACTGTCTGCCAATATGAATTTTAAATCTCCTTGTTTGCTTAGGACTGCAGTGGGGTTACGAAGTGATTTGCCGTCTTTTCTTGTATTGTGTGATGCACTGTGATGTATTCTAATGTATTTGATGTACTTCCGTCGTTGTCCTGTGACGACGCTAGTCTTGTTTTGCTTAGTCATTTTTGTATTGTTCCCCTCCTGCCTGGGCCTAAATAGTGGCCTGCACTACCAATAAATAAAAATAAAATAAGCTAGTAAACTTGTCTATCCGCAAGTTTTTCCTCTAAATACCCTCCATAAAATTGTATTAGTTTTATGAAATAAATTCATTTCATTTCATATATGCACCTGAGGCACGAAGTTAAGCATCGCTCCATGGCCGGTCATGCGGATAACCGGGCATGTTCCGCCAGCATCCTCTGGTTAGGTTACCGGAAGCTCAGCTTAGCTTACCGACGACGTGATGGGGGCCCGGCCGGCGCAAGATACTCTCGATGGAGAAGCTCAGCGTCTGCGGCGCCGACGGCGGAGGCAGCGCAGCGACGTCCTCGGTCTGTTCCGCCGGGCCAGCCTCGGTCGCCCGGCGCATGCTGCTTCCCGCCCGAGTGCGCCGCCGACGCCGCCGCCGCCGCGAGCTCAAACCCCGCGTCTGGGCGGTGCCGCGGCCCCGCCCCCGTGGACGCGCCCCGCGTCTCGCAGGCCGCCTTCTGCTATCGGACCAATTTTGTACTTTATTGCGTCTCGCGCGCCAGCCGGAGGCTCAGCGCAAGCAGCATCGCGACGACGACGACCACGGGCGCCCGCACTGAGGCCGCTGAGGACGTGCTGCTGTGCGAGATGGTGGGAGACACGATGCAGATGCCGAAGCCGTCGCACTGTCCGCGCCGGTCGTGGCAGAAGAAGTCGGAGCGCTGCACGAACAGGCGGCCGTCGAGCGACTTGAGGCCGTGCTCGATGGCCGGCAGGCAGGCGCCGCGCGACCCGTTCCGGCAGCAGATGTGGCACTCGTCGTTCCCGTACCGGCCCTCGTCGACGCACACGCAGTCGAGCAGGCCGCGGTCCTGGCACGGCGTCGACTGACACTTGCCCCGGCGGCAGGTCTTCTTGGTGCCGCGGCACGGGTAGCCGTCCTCGCGAGCCGCGAGCGGCTGGCAAACGCCCTTGTCGTCGCACACGCCCGTCGACATGCACTCGTCGAAGGGCCGGCACGACGCGTTCCTGCCCGCGGCGAGCAGCGTAGCCCCGCACTGGTCGCTGCAGCAGGCGGACGAACGCGGACTGCAGGTGGAGCCGCGGCTGCGGCGCACCGTGCACGGCTGGTCCGGCCTGGGCGGCTCCAGCAGCGCCTCGTGCGGGCCCACGGACGAGGCCGGCGCGCAGCACGGGTCCAGGGTGTCGCACGTGGCCTCCGAGCCGCAGTCGCACTCCTCGCCGGGCTCGATGATGCCGTTGCCGCAGCGCGCCCCATCCTCGGCCAGGCAGGTGCCCTTGGCGCGCAGCACCTTGCGCATCTCGCGCACCGAGCAGGGCGAGAAGGCCCGGTGGTTGGGCAGCGAGCCGTCCACCGAGTACTTGACCATGATGAAGAAGCCCGACTTGCCGAGCGGGTGGCAGGCCGGGTCGGCGGACGGGTCGTGCGGCGAGCCGAAGCTGTGGCCGATCTCGTGCGTCACCGTGCCGAAGGAGACGCCGTGCGGCACGCGCTTGCGGTTCGATGTGCTCGTGGTGATGGAGGCGATGTTGAAGCTGTGTATGGTGTCCTGGTCGATGAAGCGCATGGGCAGCTCGCATATGCCGCCCACGGGCCCCTCCGGGTCCGGGTTGGCCACGAACGAGATGCCGAGCGTGTTGCTCTCGAAGGGCCGGTGCGAGAAGCCCACCACGAGGCAGTGGCGCTGCACGTAGAACGAGAAGCTCGCCAGGTAGTCCTTGGCCGAGAGGTCCTCCTGGCCGAGCGGGTAGCCCTTGCTGCTGGGCTCGGTGAAGATGGTCACCTTCTCCGGGATCAGGCCCACGCGGAACGGCAACTGAAAGTCGGTGTTGCGGAACACGAGGTCGGCGTAGTGCAAGTGCAGAATCATCTCTTGCACCACCAGGTTCACGTTGCGGTTGCGCGACCGGAAGAACGAGTGATCGGCCATGAGTTCGATGCCGCACACCCGCAGCCCCGACGAGCCGGACGACGGGGAGCGCATCCTCTGGGCGCTCATGCGCGTCAGCAGGTCTTCCTGGGCCGACATGCGCTGCAGCTGCTTGGAGGGCCCCACGGCGCGCGTCGTGTTCTGGAAGCAGGCGCGGATGCCTCCCTTCATGGTCACGCAGTCCGGCGTCATCACCTCCATGCCAGAGTAGACGACCGCGTCGTAGTTCTGCTTCTCGAGAAAGAAGTTGTCGGCCGGCTCGACGAAGTACACGTTGTTCTCGGTGCGGATGACGCCGTCGAACACGCCGTCGCGGAAGTAGCCCATCACCTCGGACCGCGGGTTGTCCTCGAGGCGGCCGATGTAGAGGCTGTAGTCGGCCTCGTACGCGACCCGCGACAAGCCGCTGGTGTTGTGCACGAACACGGGAATGCGGTCCACGTGTCGCGGGTCCTCGGCCAGGGAGAGGTTGAAGTGCTGTCCGTACGCCTGGAAGGAGACCCGGAATCTGCCCTGCGCGTCTGCCGCCACGTCCATGGCGTCTACACTGCGGGTGGGTGGCACGCTGAACGCCTCCATGCGAACGCGCTCGTAGCGGCTCACGAAGTCGCTCAGCTCCCCGCACACGGCCCCCATCAGGAGCCACGGCAGCAGCAGCGACCGCTGCAGCCGCCCGCAGCCCATGGTCGCGGCCACCACGCCGGCCCTCCTCTAATGATGATGAAGATGGTGGTGGTGGTGGTGGTGCCAGAAGATCGGCTCATACCCACTCAGGGGGGTTGGCCAGGAAAAGGGCGCTCACCGAGAGAAACTGTATACACAGTAATTAAAGAAATAAAATTAACGAATGAAATTAAAATAGGCGTTCAGGGGGGAAATATAAACAAAAAAATAGGCTGCCCGAACATGAGATGTAGCATCAGGAAGTGTTAAAGCCAATATAAAATCCAAACTTAGAAAAAATAAAGAAGACAAAGAAAACCATGAAAAGTATGTAAAGAAACAAAACAAGAAGAGAAGTTAGTGATGGAGAGGCAGTGGGCGGGAAGGCACCGATAGCAGTGATCATAAGCGCTGAGATCTTTTTGAGGGACGCCCGGCATGGCCTGGGGCTAACACCGAAGACGGCCAGATTCCGAAGTGAATAAGCGTACGGCGGAGCAAAGATCTGCGTGGCTAAAACCCAGCACATTCGCCCCGAACGATAAGATTAGAGGAACAGACAGTGGGAGTATAGAGGAGTACCGTCGGCAGGAGAGGAAAAAAATGTTCTGTTGTCTCTAATTCGTTACAAAATGCACAGAGTGACTGACTGATGCACATAGCACAGAGTGACAGAGTGACAAAAGCCCGTGACTGACTGATCTGGCACTTCCATTGGGAGGATGACGATGTTTCTTTGTGAATGAAACTTCCCCCTTCTGCTGGTCCATACCAATGCAGGCGGCGTGCATCACTGGCCAGTCTTCCTCTCAGTGGAACCATGTCTTGGTGTCGTACTCCTTTTCCAGCAGCAATTTAAGATTTTTAAAGTGGTCTTTCACGGGAGAGCACGTCCACTTTTTACAATAAACATGAACGGCTACTTTGAGCTGCAGGGGCGAGGGTGGTGTACGTAAACAATCTCCGACCCGTATCGCCTGCATGATGTGGTTCCCTCGCTGGATCTGCTTAGAGAGAGAGAGAGATAGAGATAGAGAGAGAGATAGAGAGAGATAGAGAGAATAGATAGATAGATGATTAGATAGTAGAGAGAAGAGAGAGAGAGAGAGAGTAGTGGGGGATTAATCGCCACTGCCTACTTCGAATATATGCCCTGAACGCCTGATCACGTCGCAGCTAGCATCAAATTCTAAAAGTTAATCACCGCTGACAACGGTGGCCTGTTCATGAACAACCTGCTTCGCTACAAATCGGTCGCCACCGTAACACATTAAACTTTTTTACAAACCCTTTTTGGCGGGAAAGGGTGTAAAAATCTTGTCCCATGGTGCACACCTTTAAAAGGTGTTTTGGTCATAAAAAGGGTGCAAGGATGAAAAAAGGGTGTTCTTGGAACACTTTCTAAAAAAGGGTGTAAGGTTTGCTCAACAGCCTAAAAAAAGGGTGTGGGCAGCGCCGTTACGCGGGACAATGTGAATCGCCTAGCCAGAAGCGTGATATACAGACACATTCAACACGCAACAAGCGTGCCGGATTAGGAAACTTTGGGGCCCGGGGCTGCTGGTGTCTTTGGGGCCCTAATGATGAGGATGTGACGATGATGATAATGATTCCGCTTTATTATGTTAAAATTTCGAAGCCCATGTTATGCTCTCTGATCAGTAATAAATTATACATAATTTCACTGTTCGGAAACTAATTTCTTGGCTTGATGTCTAGTATTATATAACTAATTTTATCAGGCGTAAAAGTTAGCATCGTTTGATTGCCGGTCCATCACAAATTCACAAATAATCGAAGTGCCTTGTCCGCCTGCACACGCCATAGTACAGAAGAGTGTTTTCTTACAAGAAGCACTTTTCTTAAGCCTTTAAGGTTTTAGTTTTAAACGCATTAAAATCGACAGGACGTATGTATTGTCGCTAGTTCTAACCAGTAAAGTTTCTTCCCGGAAGTTCGGCGTCGATCAGGAATCCAATCGCCCGGCTGTTGCTGATTTGGAAGAGGGTTCAGCATGGAGGTGGTGTTGAAATTTTCGGAGATTGTGGCCGGAGTGACGAACTGGAGATGTTGTTCATATGATGAAGGGAAATGAGGATTTATGTACAAATATATGTTAACAAAGCTGAATACATATCTAATAAAAGAAAACTTGAAAACTGACTAACTCACTCACCCACTCGCTCATTCAGTAAGTGTTCAGTCCGGAAGTTTGTTACAGGAAGAGTTAATTGTAAACTAACAGCGATGGAAACAATATTTTTTTGCATTATCATTTTGAGAAGGCCACTCGCGATTGTGTCTGGGAAAGTGCAACACTCCAGGTAGTGCAAACAAACTGAACCACTTCAGCGAGAAATATCGAGTCGATATCACCCTTATGCAATTCAAATAATCCACAGCTTTATGGAACGGGTCGTCATCGAACTTCCTTGTCAAGTGCAATGCACTGAAATTTCTGGCAGAAACTGTGTACGCAGATATCTCACCCATAGGGTAGTGCTCAAGTTCTCAATAATTGCATTTAATGTCCCTCAGGTTTAAACAGTTCACAATGTTCTTCAGAAATTAGTTCATTTTCGCATGCCCGACCCTTTCTTATGCCGAAACGCGTGCGTGTCGAAACGTCCGCGTACTTAGAGGTTCGTGTACCGAAAAGACTACCGAAACGACCTGTGCCGAAAAAGACCGGAGCGGAGCTCGGGGCCTTTTTTATGCGGCTTTTGGGCGCCGCCAGCTGTGTACCCACGACTTTTGGTCCAAGACGTCTCCTCAGAAACCTTGGGAAAACAAGGCGGAGGAGGACAATAACTACATAAATTGGAACGAACTGGAACCATAAGGTGCGGGGCTCGCCGCTCCTCCCCGCCTGTAACGAATTAGCTTCGTTGTGAAGGTGAGGTTGAAGCTCCTACCTTCAACTTTTGATGCGGGCAGCGAGCACACTCAAGAACCCCCTTTTTTTCCGAATGGTCGAGCGGGGCCCCTGGCAGCTGGGGGCCCGGGGCTGCAGCCCCCGTAGCCCCCACCTTAATCCGGCCCTGCACACAAGTCCCACGTTGACCTCAAATGAGTTCGGCAAGAAAGCCATTGGGATGCATAGGGAAGCGAGTACATAGTTCCGTACCCAGAGGGGGGTTTGGGGGTTCGAACCCCTCCCGAAATCTTTTCCAGGCAGCACGTAAACAATCAGCAAAACTACCCCCTTCCCAAAATTCATAACCCCCCCCCCCCCCGAAAAAATTTCTGGGTACGGCCCTGCATAGTTACTCAAAATAATCTGCTCTTGCTTTTATAGCCAGCAGAGGAAGTCCTCTGATAGAGTCGGTGGGCTTGTCGCAAAAAGAGATATTTTAGCGCTAATATTAGCATTATGCCTTTTCATGTGAGCATATACAAGTTAGCATGCAGATTTGCAAAAGCTTTTTAATCGGAGGTGGCTATTGTATTCAATAAGTCATAGAAGTTTATTAAACACAGAACAAATGTTCCACACCATTTCAACAGCCACCAAGAAGGGTCATTTCAATCCCTTTTCCCACGAGGGTGTAAAGCTGCAAATTAGGGTGTTGGAAACTAAGAAAAAGGGTGTAAAAGACCTCCAACTTTGGAGGTAATTAGTACCCATTTACTCGGGTGGACTGAACATTTTCTACAGGCGGGAAGATGTTTTGTACCACCACCTCCTCCTCCTTCTCCTCTAAGGCCTCTCGCATTGACCCCCAACTACTCCTGTCCTGCGCCACTCGAGTCCACAGTTTACCCCCGAAGTTCCGTATTTCATCCCTCCATCGAGTTATTGGCCTTCCCCTTCTTCTAACCCTCTCTTGGTATCCACTCTATTACCCTAATCGTCCACCGGTTGTCGGTTCCTCTGAGTAAATGAGCTGCCCAAGTCCATTTCTTTTTCTTTATTTGAACTACGATATCGTCAACTCTAGTTTGTTCCAGATAGCTAGTTTCTTGTCCCTGAGTGTTATTCCTAACATTATTCGTTCCATGGCCCGTTGAGCCGACCTAAGTTTGCTTACTAGTCGTTTAGCAAGGCGCGTTAGCAAGGTGCCAAGTTTTAGCTCCGTACGCCATCCCCGGCAGTATGCACTGGTTGTAGATTTTTAGATTGTAGACTGTACACTGTAGATTTGTACCTCACGATGCTTAAAACAATATGAATTGGCATAATTTATTGCTAGCGGAGTTGTTTAACCCTGAGCTATGTTCGGTGGCGTACCAAAAGATACCAAGAAAAAGAACTGCGCCGCCTGTAAAGGGTGCACCACCGCTGATAGGGTATTATAGTGGGGAAGCCGACTTTCAAGCCTGTTCGAGTGTGAGCACAAGGGGCGCATGCGTATGCGCACATTTTTGTTTCGGGGTACTGAAACGCAATAGAATTGGCGCAGCTTACACTAGTGGCGCAAGGCTGGAGTAACAGCGGAGTTGGGGGTCGACCTAGCTTGGTTCTCCCTTGGTTCCCCCTTCACTCTGACAGGTGAATGTCGCGTTCGTGACTGCTTTGGTGCGACGACGAGAGACACTCCAGCGGGAAGCGGAACGCTTTCAGGCGTTCACGGTCCAAACCACGATCTGTGCCTCTCGCGTTCCACAAGCTGAGCTCGTCGCAACGCAACCGTCTGCCATGCACGCCAGGGAGCAGAAAATGGTCGCACCTTTGCCGAAGCGGCCCGCCAGCAGGACGTCACTCGCCAAGCACACCCACAAGACATCCGCCGCAAATCATGCTCCTTTCGCTGCACATTTCGCTGCACATTTCACTTGCTCGTGTTTTACCGATTCCTATAACAGAGGAATCAACTACGGTTTTTTAACAAGAAAGTGTTTTGTCCCATAATTCACGAGGATTTTACTTACGTCATATCCGCAACGGAAGTGACGCCAGTACAATGACGCAAGCGGCCTGTAAAGGGTGCACCCCTGCACAGAGGTCTTCTTGCGGGGAAGCAACCTTTAGTACTAAAGAGCATGTTACACTTAGGGTTGTTCGTTGTTCGTTTTCGGGTTTTATATTTTAACACGAAAGTGTTTTTAACCCGGGATACACCAAGATTTCACTGACGTCATATCCGTCACGGAAATGACGCCAGTACACCTTTGCCGAAGCGACCCGCCAGCAAGACGTCGCTCGCCGAGCGCACCCACAAGACAGCCGCCTACCCGCAAAACATGCTCAGCTGCAGATTTCGCTGCACATTTCACTTTCGTGTTTTACCGATTCCTATGACAGGAATAAACCAAGGTTTTTTAGATGCGAAGCATCTCATGCTTGGGGCTGTGTCCCTCCCTCCCTCGTTGTCATTGTCGCTGTCCGCAGTCCGCACTCTACTGCGCATGCGCGTCTCTTCAGCCCGGTCAGCGTTTTGGCTGACGTCCTCGCAGTCCACTATAAAAAGAAATAGTTAGGCGGTGCCCGGTTTCGATCCCACGACTCTCTGGCCGCAACGGGAGGTACGTGGCGCTCTTCCCACTGCGTTACAAACCCAGACGGGAGCATGTGCTACGAACGCGCCTATGCCCTTCACTCATTCAAACTACGTCAAGAAGCTACGATACACGAAGACACGCGAAGCTGAACGTCAACAGAAACGACGAACTGAAAACTAATGGGAACTTCAGTCTACCCCATGGCTGCTTCGCATACTACTCAGGGTTCCCCTACGGGAAGATGGCGTAATTTTTTTTGAAGGGACAGACAACCGATTTTTCGTCACGTATATGTTCTCTAGCTCATAAGAAAGCCAGCGTTTTATATAGCCCGGTAACCACAAGCAATTTTTAAACAAATTGGCGGAAATAATTTTATTTGGCAGCAAACTTCCTGAAATCGGAAGGGTGGCGGTTCGTAGTATCGAAACTTGACACTACAAATATGTGTCCCTGTCACGTGACCTGCAAACCTAGCAGCTACTGTAACTGCTTGAAACGTTTATTTACGTATTGAAAACCTTTTAACACAAGTATTTGTACCAGGTTAAATTGTATATGTACTTCTAAACATTATTTTGAAATTTTTAAATACACGCCGCCCGCCGTTGCTGGGTGGATCTCAGTGTGGCTAACTGAGCCTCCATGCCCAGAATCAACGGCAGCCACGGCAGCGTTCAGGGAACAGACCCAGCGAAGGATCTTTGACGATTCTGCCTGAGTCAGGGGCGTTTGTTCTGCCAAAATATTTGATTTCTGTTTCTAAATACGCCAACGGCAGCTTAAAAAAAATTCTCCGCCGAAAAATCGCACTTTCCCCGTGGAGAATGTGAAAGTGAATCGCATCGTGTGATCCCGCTTGCGCGCATTGGCTCGACCGCGCAAACCAACACGCCTGCATTCGCACTTTCTTCCATTCTTCCATCGGGTTTGTATATCGCGTGACAAAGTTTAGCCGCTATTACCGCTAGTTGCCAACCATTCCTTGAACACAAGTAGTTTGAATCGTTAAAAGTATAGGGCGTCTAACATGATGAAATCCGTTGCCGTCCGTGCTTGGTGGCTCCAGTGCGGCTACGAGCCTCAATGACCTCGAATCAAACGGCGCCGGCAGCGCTTTTCAAATCAGTACCCGCGAGCAGCTGACGGACTGCCAAGACCAGCCGGCGGTGACAAAATGGTTTGGGTTGTCGCTCTAAAAGGCCAACGGCCTAAAAAAAAAAAAAACCGTCGCGCCCGAGAAGAATCGAGCTTCCCACCTCCACAACGTGAAGCCATATTCTACCTATCGTCTATCCCAAAAGATGGCGCATTCGTGCAAAATAGACCGTTGCATTAAAAAAAACACACAAAGGAACAGGAAAGCCTGCAATTCAAACTTTTTTAGCTGGGGCCAAGTTTCTAAATATCGTTTTTCATTTCGCATAGACAAAAGTATGTTACCGAGCTATTGGAGCTACTCTATGTCATAGTTGCCAACATTATTTTTGGGAGGGACACATACGGCTCGTAGTTCTGAACATTTCGATTTAAAAGTTCTAGGGCGTTATCAGAAAAACCGTTTCTCGTCAAGGTGCTTTAAGTGATGCCCTCCCATTTGGGATAGACAATATATACTCGACAAAAATCGGTTGTCTGTCCCTTTAAAGGTCCGGGTACCCTCGTCTGTCAGCAGCTGAGGTGAAATGTCCAAAGAACCATGCAACGCGGGAGAACAAAAAATGTTGTTTGGGTTGTCGCTCCTGAGCAACAGGGGACTCAGCACCTGGCCACACTCCTATAAGACACTACAGTGAACCACGGGCTTAAAAACCACCGCGCACCTAGACGAAAAGTTTTATGTACCTATGAAAATGTTCGTAACGATATCACTACTACACTTAAATAAACAACAAACAAGAAAGATACTTTAGTTAAGCTAGTTATCACTAAATGGCCTCACCGCTGCGAGGTTTTTATTTTTATTTAAAGAAAACTGGTGATACACTATTACTGAAAAATCAGTTCAGGCCGTTACATAGGAACATTTTCAGCTAAGTGTTGTGGTAACCGTGCAACAGTGGCGGAAAACAATCCCAAAGGATGGACATGTGCCGGTAGAAAAGAAGGATGTGGCGCGACATGACCTAGGGCAGAACATGGCGGACTCGGCTGGACGGACGCAGCGGGATCGGCTGAGGAGTGGCCCTTGGCGGAACGGGACTCCCAGTAAAGGTGTGGTTTCAGGGGGCTCAGTGTCTTTTTGGGAACCGCGGCCGGGTGCAAGAACCCCGGTGCCACATTTGGCGCCCAACGTGGGGTCGCTTGCGGTCCCTCCAGAAGGCACCGCCCCCGGCCTCCATGCGCGGTGGCCCGTCAACCATCAAGCCACCGCCAGGGCCCTCGTCATACCGTCGCTTGGTCGGCCGCCGCATCAAGCCGGGGCTCTCACCAAACCCGGCGACCCGGCCCATCTTTTGCTGCCGAAGCTCCTCGCGTTCCCGCTGGATGCGCTCCCGTTCGACACGCAAGAGTTCCATAAGCTCCCACTCGAGCTTTTTGCGCTGCACGCGGATGCGCTCACGTTCAGCCTCAATGCGGAAGATCTTCTCGCGCCGCCAGCGCTCAAGCTCCCTCTGGCGGAAAGACGCGGCTTCGTCCATGTTGCGGCGGAACGGCTCCCGGTCCCTGAAGTCGGTGCCCATGCGGCCGCGGAATGGTCCCCGGAAGAAGGGACCCGGATAAACGGACGCCTGAAGCCTCGGATCGACCGGAAGCCCCGGATGAATGGGCTGCGGAAGAAACGGCCGCGCCCAAAACGCTCGCGTGAGCGGCTTCGACTGCGTTGCCGCTCCTTGTCGTCCCTGTGCCTCCGGTTCTTGCCCTTCCCTTCCTCATCACGTTCCTCTTCATCTGCCTCTTCCTTTTCCTCCGCTGCTTCCTCTGCAGCCTCTTCATCCTCAGCCTTATCAGCGTCACCGTCTTTAGCAGCCGCTTTGTTTCCTGCAGCCTCTTTGGCCTTTGCCTTGGTAGCTGCCTTTGCCTTCGGGGTGGTCTCTTTCCCCTCCTTGGCCGCCGCTGACTTGGTAGTGCCAGCAGTGGTGCTGGCTGCGGCTGCAGTCTTGGCTTCGGATTTGCGCAGAGCACCTCCAGGCCCGTGCTTTGTGCGCTCGACAGAAATCATCTGTCCGTGAAGCTCCGTGCGATGCAAGTGCTGGATGCACTCGGTAGCCTCCTCTGCGGTGCTCATGGTGATGAAGCCGTAGCAGCGCGCATCGGGCGTCTTGGCGTTGGTGACGATATTGGCCGAGGTTACCTTGCCGTGCTTGCCGAAAAGCACTTCCAGGTCGGCGTCCCGCGTCGTGTTGGCCAGACCAGTCACCCACAGATTTCGGATCGGCTCCTTGCCTGCGGCCGCGGCTTTGGCGGTCGCTTTGACGGCCTTGCGGCCGGCTGCCTTGGTTTTAGCGGCCGCCTTTTCCGGCTCGGCTTTGCTTCCGTCGCCGGCTTCCTTCTTGGCCGCCTCGACCTTTTTCGCGGCTGCCGTCTTGGTAGCGTCACTCGGTTTAGCGGTCTCGCCCTCGGCGCCCTCTTTGGCCGTGACGGCCTCGTCTTCCTCGATGTCGGCGTCCAAGTCGTGATTGCCGTCGGCGTGGACGATCAGCGCCTCCGCCATCTTCGTTGTTGTTGTTGTCGTTGTTCCTTATATTAATGGCGCATACCCAACCAGGGGATCGGCCAAACATGAGTCGTTAAACCGAAAGAGATTACTGACTAGATACATTACTCGAGGAAAATTAGAAACATTTGGAAGCTTTTTTTCTTCTTGTGTTTGAGGAATCGAGTTTGAAAATTAGTCATTATTAAAGTAAAACAAAAATGGAAATAAATAAATAAATAAATAAATAAATAATAAATAAATAAAAAGAAAAGAAAGAAGAGAAGAAGAAAGAAGAAGAAGAAGAAGAAAAGGGAAGAGAAAAGAAGAAGAGAAGAGAAGAAGAGAGAAAGGAGAGGAGGAGGAGGAGGAGGAGGAGGAGGAGAAGAAAACAAGAAAAATATTCAGAAATGAAGACTTTTGGAGGACTTAGGTGAGGTGCCAGAATAAGAATCGAATTACGTTGTGAATCTTTTGGAATTTTATATGAAGCGCAGAAGAGCAGAACAAACACCCCAGCGGCAATATACCGTTTCTGAAGCCCCAAATGATAATAGAGCCGGCACTGATAATGCCAATCCCAGCACCTCAAGGAGCTGACGTCTGAGGCTTGAAAATCGTCGACTCCTCCTTGGCGTTCTTTTTCTCCTTCGACTCATCGTCATCAGCGGCCGCTACGGTGAAAATGGTGAAAGAAGATTTCACATCGCGCGAGACACCAAGCTGTCGCTGGAAAAAAGACACACCACCGAGAAGAGGAAGGCGAGGGCGGGGTGCGAGCAGGAGCTGCGAACCCGGGAAGCGCAGGGCGACTGAGACAGGGCACGGTTGGATTGGGCATTCCCACGTCAGACGTCCGGTCGACGTGCCTTCCGTTACGAGACCGTCGCCACCGGTCACCAAGGCGAGCTGCCGTCTGGGTGTGGCTACCCACTCGTGCCCGATCGGGTAGCTCATCATCAACGTCATCATCTTGGTGTTCCAACGTGTAATCCGTCCAGTTACTCTCGGCTCCTTCTCAGCATCCTCGAAGACTGTGTCAACCTTTCCTTCGGATGGGGGGAGAGTGTGGTAACCGAGAAACAGTGGCGGGGAACAATCCCAAAGGATGAGACATGTGTCGGGAGAAGAAAGGGTCTGGTGCGACATGACCTAGGGAGAACCATGGCGTTTTGCTCGGCTGGACGTGGGTACGTGCCATGGAAATCGGATGGAAGTGCGGAAAAAAAAACAACCCAAAACATGGCGGACTCGGCTGGACTAGGTGTGCGCAGCCGGATCGGCTGAGGAATTGACCTTGGCCGAACGGTACTCCCAGTAAAGGTGTGTTAGGGGGCTCAGTGTCTTTCGGGAACCGCGGCCGGGTGCAAGAACCCTGTACCACAGTGTAGAACTTTTCGCACTTTAAGATGTTTTTTAAGTGTGCTGCACTTGGTTAGCGACCCGCCTGTCGGGCTAAGGGGTCGCGCACGTGGAGATGGGGCGCGCGTCCTGGCCGCTGACATGGCCACATTCCCACGTGGGGATTGCCAGGAATCTCCTCGTCTCCTTGGCAGTGGAGGACTGGGGGTGCCGCTGACATGGCCAACCCACTGGGGATTGCCAAGAATCGGGCGTGAGAAGGGCTAAGCACCTGCTTAAATACTGACAGAATTTCAAAGCAATCGCTCATCAATCAAGTACAAGACAACACAAATAGTGTCTGTGAATAAATGGTCTTTCTTCTTGTATTTTGTGTGTGTGACTCTTTCGCGAACATTACCAACGCGCAAATTCAACTCGTACATTCGCACTTACAAATTTTCCCCTCGGGGAAATGCGGAATTTATAAGTTGGTCATGAATTTGTTAGTACCCCTGCGGTGTTCGGTGAAAGGGTGTGTCTGAGCCAAGGCGCGGGTTCGATTCCAGACGCGGGCCGCTTTCTGATCGGCGTGGAAAAGCCCGGCCGGCGTTTAGCCTCAGGTTGAAATTACCGGAGCCCGCCACTACGGCGCCTGATCACTTGTCACGTCCGGTTAATCCCAATCATCAAACATCTCATCAATCAATCATCAATAATAATAATCAATCAATCGTCGTAATCAACATATATGCGTATCGAGAATCATCCACCAGGCCAGCCGGATGCCCAGAGTAAAGACATGGTCACTTCTAGGTCCGGAACAGTTTTTTGGAAATTTCAGCAATTTTCTTTATGCACCCACTTCATTAAAACCATGCTCTTCTGAATGGGGATTTTCGTGCAATAGTATAAAAAGTCACCAGCAAGGTGTATTTAACGCGTTTGCGAGTCGCGGTACGTTTTCCTTCGCTTAGTGCAATGGAGGCTCAAGTACAGTCAAACCCGGCTATAACGAACCCGGATAGAGCGAATTATGCTATATATCGAACAAAAATATTTCAGTTAGAGAAATACATGGGAAAATATTCCTTATAACGAAGTTCACTCCGAACTCTGCGCGCCTAGAATGGCTGCCGAAATGCATGGTCTCGAAGCGGCGATTGAGATGTGGATTGGCCAGGACCACGGAGCAACAGCCGCGACTGAGATATTGCGCCTCGCACGGAGTGACGTGATGCCCGACACTTTCCGTAACTGTTTCCGACGCGCGGGACTCACATGGAACCCGCAATTCCGCGAGTCCGGACCAAGACAGCAGCATCGGTGAACTGTGGGAAGAGCTCGCCAGCGTTCCGGGTGATGTCGCGAGTGAAAGCCGTCCGACGCTTACAATGGAGCGCTTTCGGCAGTCGATGTGCTCCGCCAATGTTTTTAGATTTTGGAGGACTGGGCTCGAACTGGTACAAACAATGTTTCGTGTAGAGAATGATATGCTAGTTGAAGCCGCAAAATGAAAGTGAAAACAAAAATCACCGCTTTTTTGCCAAGTAGCAGCTAAGGCGGGAAGTAGCTTTTTTATTTGCAATAAATTGATTATTTGGTGTATGGTAATGGCTAATTTACTGAGTTCGTTTCTGCGTGCGGGGATGGCGAAGTAGGGGGGGGGGCGTGGCTCCCGCGGATTGCGAACTCGTGAAATAGGTTCGTTATAAGCGGGTTCGGCTATATCGAACTATTGGATATATCGAACTAATCGCAGTGCATATTGCAGTTCGCTATAAACGGGTTTGACTGTAAACGGTAAAAACCAGCTACGGTAAAAGAGTTCAGCCCTCTTTTGGCAGAGGTCTCCGAACATTAAAAACAAAATGCTGCTGCCTTCTCTGCGGAGTACTAACTTGGTCCGCATACCCAGAAAATCCTCCCATGATACGGAACCCGATATGTGAAAACTTCAGGCCGATCAGTCTATACTCTCGACAGACTAGAAAATACTAGCCCGTATCCTGTACCGACGTCTCGAAGACAGACCATCAGCAGTGTGGTAGGCCCTCATCAGACTCTCGGAATTAAGGGTAGTTCTATCAACACCAACCTGCACCGTATAAGAACCGTCTGTGAAGCGGCAGAGTCCGGCATCATTCCTTAACTTTGTGTCCGCGTGTGTGTGTGTGGACATATGCTTATACATCACCTGCTGAATCGTTTAATCATATTAACCCATCGAAAAGGGCCGTATCTAAAGTGGCCGCTTCCTTACAAAATTTAAGCGGTTGCGGTACCTCCTATGCCCGAAGTTAGCCTCATTAAAATCCCTTATTTTGGGAGACAAGTACTTTCCCAATCATGGCGGTAGCAGCCTCTTTCTGTGAGCACGAGGACGCGGGTTCAATATCCGGCCGCGGCTGGCCGGCTTTTCTGATGGAGGCGAAAAGGAAAAACGCCCGTGTGTACGAGATTTCGGCGCACGTTAAAGATCCTCAGGTGGTCAAAATTAATCCGGAGCCCTCCACTGCGGCGCGCCTCATCGCCTGCGTTGCGTCGGCGCGTTAAACCCTACAATCAATCAAGCAGCCTACTTCGTAGGCCATTTCTGATTCTCTGCATTCCTAGCGGAGGAGTTCATAACAACGAAGCATTCGTGTACTATCGTGATAAATTGAAATATGAACAACAGAGCGCGTGGCTTTCAGTACATGCCGCGCATCCCATGGCGAAGGGCCGCTTATGCGCAGTGCGAACAAACTACCAGAGTTTGTGTCCAACGTTCATATGGAAACCCCGTCGTTCGGCGTGTGAGTGTTTTGGTTTGTCTTCCCACCGCGTTCAGCGCCCGCTCACGCAAGCTTTATCTAAATTTGTTGCTGCGAGGAGTGAAAACGGCGCACGCAGCTATATTTCCTTCATTTCGTCCCGAGCTCCCAACGGACGATGGAAGTACGATGGTCTTTCCATATCAAGGTGGGATACGAACTCTCGTAACTTGCTCGCACTGCGCATACCCGGCCCACCGCCAGGATGCGCGGCATGTACTGAAAGCCACGCGCCTCCTTTGTTCGTTTTAGATGCGACTGCATCTCATCACTCGCCTTGTCCCTGCATCCGGCGTCGTCGGCGTTGTCGTCGGCATCCGCCCCTGCTCCATTCTCCTCGCCGCGCGAGCTGCGCTTCTCCGCCGCTTACCCCCCTCTCCTCTCCGATAGCGAACACTCTCCTCGCGAGGGGCATTGGATTGGATTCGATTGGATTGGCTTGGCTTGGCTTGGGTTGAATTGGATTGGATTGATTAAATGGATTGTGTTGCGTCATAGCCGCGGCAGACGCAACTGGCGCCGGCGCGTCCCCTCACCGTTATGCGCGCTATAAAACGCGGTGCCTGCGCCGCTCCGCTCCATCGTTCCAGCGCCGTTCCTCCGCTGTCGCAACGCTGCAACGTGAACCCCCTATGCGTCGCATCTACCACAGGGTTCCCGCGAGGGGAGGTGGGAGTTTTTTATTCAATTTATCACGATAGTAGGTGATGCGCAAGGCACGCTCGTGTCCGCGGAACGCAGTATGGGTAATCTTATCTAGTGACACTAGGGAGAACCACCCCGGCCGGCAGTTATCTGCCGCGTGGCAAAGCTCAGTCACAACAATAATCAATCCCGCGTAGTCTGAGAATGCATGCTCACGAAGATTGACAAGCGCCCCCCGCGTTCTTCAGCCGATGCACCCGTTGACACCAAATAGACAAGAGTCAGCGTGTCGATTCGGCAATCCGTGGCTGCTTTCGTGTTTTGCGAGTGTTATCAACGCAAATTTGGCTGCTATGCCGTCGTGGAAGAGGCCGAATTCGTACGGACGTGCAGTTCGTAAGTTGCGCGAAAAATGTCATTGGGGCGGGACGTAAGGGTGGCCGAGCGCGCACACAAAAATACGTGAGGGGTTTCTGCCCCTTTTTGCCCCCACCCCCGGTTGCGGCGTCAGTGATACCTAATGCACGTACCAGTTATAACTAACATATTGGGAAACGGAAATTCCTTCGTTATATCCATTTTTCGCTTTATCTGGACATTTAATATATATATACGAACGGTAACGGGAAACGAAGATTTGTTCTTTATAGCCGGGATTTCGTTAATACCGGGTTCGCTAAAAGTGGGCCGTACTGTATCGCCATCAGCTTATATCAGCTGGTGAAGCGCACGCCTAAAAGGCGAGAAGGTCTAGTCAACAAGCACATTCAGTCCATCTGCAAACAAAAGTATACGCTCCATTTATTGCGACGTTAAAATGTCACCGTCGGTGGTCAACCACTTCGGCTTATTCCTCTTCCACACACTGCATCGATTAGCCGGGTTCATATAAGCCCCTGGCTTGCAGTGAAAGGCTTCGGCGAATTCAGGTAAGTTCCTCAGCGGCACGTTAACACGCCATGGGGCTGGCGTCACGTGGAATCTTCGCTGCTGCTTCCAAAGTTCTTCGTCCCTGGAGTCGCAGTGGGCTGCCGCAAAGTTGTAAAAGAACATCTGGTCCATCGTTGGACCGCCGGTAGTTGCCACACCAGGATGCCCACTCACGTTGCGGCCAACAAATGGCGTCACCAAACGCGTCTCTGTAAAGCCGGAACAGAGGGTACGCAACGGCGTTGTCGAGGAAGTCCATCTCCAAAGAGCGCATCGAGCTCCCTTCGACCAGAGCCGTTTGGTGCTGAGACTCGACGCAGGCGCTGGCGTTCTCGTACGCCTCGATGGTGCCAACGCTCCACCACGCGCGATGCCGAGACTCCTCGTCCACGGAGGAGCCGCTCCGTGTCAGCACCTCTAAAACGCCACGGACAACGTCTGCCGCGACAACGCCGTATAAGACGGGGTGCAAGACGTTGCTCAGAGGGTTCAGAAACGCCACGGTCGCCTGCGGCACGACCAGAACGTTGCTGACGTGTAGGAGCTCGTAGCCGGCTCGGAAGGCCGTCAGCCTGTACCGGTTGTCGTAGGCAGGTACCTTGGCGTTGCCCCAGGCATCCCAGTAGGCGGCGGAAGCCGTCACGTATAGGGAAAACACGATACGAGGGAGGCGTCGTTCATCCCAGAAGCCATTGCCATCGCCGCCGTCAGCTAATGTTTGTGCAGAGGACGTTAGCGTGACGTTGGGTTGAAACAGAGCTTGCCGATAGAGCTCGTAATCCACCAGGTTGCTCTGGGCGCCAAATTCGAAACGCATCGCATGGAGCTTGCGGGACGCCGTCTTCCGGTCCAACGCGTTCACCCACGAGTTTCCGGACTCGACCAAGCCGGTGATCAGATGCCTGGAAGCGTTGAACAGATGCGTCAGCTGGCGGTCCATGTGATTTCGTGGCGTAGTAGCGAATTCCTTGCCAAGTGTGAGCTTGGCGACGATGCCCACGCCGTACTTGAAGAGTCTCTCCAGCAGGACGAGACAAGCCGCCTTTCTCACGCTAATGTCGGGAACGTCGTCGTCGTGGCCGAACTCGAGCAGAAATTCGGCTTCCTCACCCAGAACAGGAGCCAGCACAACGACGGTTTTGAAAACGATGTAATTAGCGATCACTACGTCCCAAGTGCCTCTCATGACGTGGCCCAGGTTACGGAAAAAGATAGGGTCGTTCACGGTCACCCTCGTGTGATTTCCAATGTTTCCGTTGGCGCTGACGATGACCTCATTGAAGTAGGTCGTCCAGTCCCAGTTGTCGGCGAGAAAGAGGTCTTCGAGGGACGTGGGTTTCTCTCGCGGAGGCATCATCAGCTCCTCTTCCGAGGCCAACATGAAACTTTCCAGCCGCTTCTCAAGCTGCACTGTCTTCCTGGCCGCCGAACGGGTTTTTCCAGGTGAGTGCAGGTCAAGCGTTCTTGCGACAAAATCGGCGTAGAGTGAGTCCGTGGACTCGACAAGATTGGTCATAAAGCGGCGATACAGCGTCGCCGGGGCAGAAAGGACGATCTCGAAGCCTCCAGTCATTCTCATCCCGCTCGGGCGCGCCACATGAACTTGAAAGAGCGGGTGAAGCCTCAGATACCTGTCTGCAGCGGCTACCAGGCTTGCGAGTCCTCCGCGATGCACTTGCCTGACCGGCACTTCTCCGTTGATCCCCAGCACTTCCAAAACGACGGCGAGTTCCTCCGAAACGTTCCGCGTGACGTTCGTCTCCTTCGCGCATGCGCCGTAGACCCACATCATGCGCGAGAGGAAGTTCTCCCCCGGCCCACCGGCAGGCTCGCCTTTCAGCTGGACGTAGAACCGGAAGAAGCGTTCCACGTCCGTCATCAGCTGCGCGGTGCTCAGTTCCGCAAACGGCCGCGTCGACGCGTTTCCCATCCTGAACCAGCGGGTGGCGTCGCAGGCGTGCGCGTAGAAGTCGTCGCATGGGTCTTTGCGTTCGTCCAGGGCCCGAACGATGTAGTCCCTGTTCCACCTACACAACTGCGACCGGCACCAGTCTTCTTCGTAACGCTGGCGCGCCTTATTAGCGACGCGGTAACGGAATGAGGACCTCATCGTGTGCAGCCCTTGCGAAGTAGAGTCGGCACCCGTGCCCTCATAGAGGGCACCCATGGCCTCGCGCCCCGTGAAGAAGAGGACGGTGGCGCCGATGAAGACGCTGCACCCTGCGATTGAGACGAGCACGAGGGCTGGTGGAGGGACCGTGTCTGCGTTGTTACGAGCGGCTGCGGGGCCGTCCGTCGCTGGCTCGCGGCGACGCTCATCGTTAGCTACCCGTGGCTCGTCCCTTCCTGCGGGGCTGGACATGGTTGCAGTTCACAGCGATCTGGCGAGCAATGGACAGTGAACTGCTGCAGCTTCGGATAATGGTGATGATGACTGCGACGATGACGACAACGACGACGACGACGACGATGATGGTGGTGGTGGTGAAAACGTTTTATTGAGCTGGAACGGAGTTAGTTGAGCCGTTCCTCTCTTGCGGGGGGCGTCGTCCTTAATCCAGGAGGCCCTGGGCACGTGCGGCCAGTTGCTCCCGGGATAGCTGCTAACCCCGCATACCCACTCAGGGGGATTGGCCAAGAAGAGTCTTTTTCCTCGTGAAAAAGAATTAGATAAAGCAATAGTAGAGCCGAAGAAGGTATTTAGTATGTAGATTCAAGAGAGAAAGGGAAAAAAAGAAAAAGGAACGAGAAAGCAAAATAAAAAGTCAGCCTGATCGGAATAATTTTAGCACGGCAGACGAGCCGTCACCGAAATGAATGAATGGCGTGACAAACATCCCCATGGCAGTGGCCTAGCTTCGCGCCCCCGAAAGACAGCAGCACTGGCAGAGTCAATGAGAGCTCAAGACGTCGCAGGGGAGTATCCAGCAACCTTCTTCAATGATTAAAAAATCGGCGGCAAAAAAAAAAAAAAGAAATGTTAATCAAATTCAATTTCGTGGCAAAAGTGGCACAAGGGTGAGGTTGTCAGATATGCCCGATATATAGGTATAATTAAGTGGGGAGACACCACAACGAAACGAGGTCAGCGAAACTTCGCACGAGCGAGTGTGGTAAGTGCTTATTTTCCAGCGGTACCTGAAATATTCGAGTTCAGAGGAATCGGAATCAGGCCACCGGATTTCAAGCGCTGGATATGGTGGCCCCAGCACCGGTCTCTTGGATTTTTTGCGCGTTACGGGTGCAGTGTTGTACATATGAAAACTTTTTCTTACGCCATAGGGCAATTTTTCGCAAAAAATGGTCATCATCGGCAGAGTCATACACGAGCAGATGAATCGCGAGAGTTGTGACACCATTTCTACAAAGCCTGGAACAAACCAACCCCTGTTCACATTCACCCGCCAACGGGACCCGGGTGGACTCCTTCACCCCTCAGAGAAACTGCTATTCGCGCTCGACACTTTGCGAGTTTTTGCTGAGCAGGGAGTAAAAGAGAACCCAACACTGCCAAGACCGGTTAGCACTCTGGTGGACAATGCAGTTCCCATTCTTTGTAGCTCCAAGCTACTCGAATGCACTCGCGGCAGTGAGGTGCACCGACTCAAGTTAATGACGTTGATCGCGGTGCGTTTTTTGAAGCCTCTCCTCGCTATATATGAGTTCGGTGTCAGAGACAGGCATGATACCTTTAAGTTCACCACCAAGAAACCATTGTCAAGACAGTACCCCAAACTGTGAGGAATCACCGAAACACAATCTGCATGTACCTAGCAACGAATATCCTCAAATACCTTAAACTTTGAAGTCAGTGCGCTAAAGGGGGCAGGAAAATGTTTTTCTGTTTTTTTTTTCCAAACTATGTGCGTGTTTTACTGCATCTGTTTCGGCTGATCTTCTGTTGTCACTTTCAGTTAGCTGAGAAATAAACGTATTTGGGGGTTGGTTACTCCTCGTACACGACTTTGGAGTGACCTCTACTTTGTTTTCAAGTTAACAACTTTAGAAACTGCCACTTCATTCGCCGCATAGAATTTTCAAAAAGCTTGACAACCAAAATCTGTCTACGCTCTGCAACGTGTACACCCAAGTGAGACTGGCGCAACTTTCGCACGGCTCAAGGCGGAGGTTCTGAATGGTGCCCTGAAGTCCCCTCAAGCTCTCCAGTCAAAGCGTTGGCTTGTGTTTAGAAACAAATGAAGCGCAGGGAAGGAGACGCTAATGCTCTGTGATTGTGGTTCAGCGCACAGCAACTCATGTGAAAAAATGAACTGCAGCAGATGTGTATCTGTCACGCCGAAACTGAAACCGAAACTACTTTTTCCGGAACGTTCAGCCACTTATATGAATCGTCAATCACGGGGCACATGCTGCTCCGTTCCCCTTAGGCCAATGAGTGCCGCCCCTTGCACTGACACATACGGGAAAAGGTCACTGCCTCCAGGAGGCGCGGCGACAGCCACAGACCACTATCTGCCACTATTCATTGCAGCTTTGGCAGCGCGCGTGATCACGAGGAAAGGCACCGTGGCAAAGGCAGAAAATCGGGGAAATGGGCTCGTTTGCGGGGATCCTCCATGGTAGCGCTGGTTCTGCTCTCACGTGTAGAGTTGGCCGGAACCCCGACTTTCCCGCTGTTTATAGAAGGCCCTGAATTCACCCGCAGCAGCGTATGCATCGCTTTACGTTTCATACGGTTGGGTCACAGGGCTGAAAGATTGCAGAAACGCCCATAACCCGTTCCAAGGTGGCGACAGTCTGGCTTAATTTTCTTCGTCAGCGACGCGCTTGTCTTCTCTTAGTTGTGTATTTCACGAAGTTGTGTAGGAGTCGTGGAAATCACCGAAGAAATCAGGCAGTACAGCAGTCAACAACACCCCGGTATAATGCACCACTTTCAAGTTTATTCGCTGCACTGCGGAACCAGCGGAACTACTGGATTTGAAGTTGGCGCTGGCCTCCCCCGCTTCGCGCAAGATTATTTCCACATTTTTTATCAGTAAAAATAAACAAAACAACCCAAAAAACAAGTTTTGTTGATTGAAATGGCTGGATTTTGTAATTATAAATGTTATGCACGACTTTTTTTTTCAGGTTTTCAGGTACGCAGCCTCGTCTAGCTGACAACGAGTCAAACAGTTACGTCAGTTACGTTGATGTTCGCTCGTTCGCTCATGGGTGTTGTGCTGTGTGTTCCGATTAGTCACTTATGGCTCTTTTCGAATCGTAGTTTTGCGCTGTTATAAACAGAAAGCAAGAACGATGTATATTGACTTTCGGTTATACCTAAGCCTGTGTTTCGTGTTCGTTCCGTGCAGCAGTTTTCCAGATCAAGGGAAGTGGTCCTTCAAAGTTGAGAATGTGAGTTTCGCACCACCTTTCTGCCTTGTCAACGCATTCGCTGGTCCAAAGTCCGCTGCAGTGTCGTTACGAGCCTCCTACATTCTTGCAGGGTGTTGAGTGTGTTACGCCGTGTGCATGCTAGGCGAATGAGTGGCTCGATCGGGGTTACGATGCGCGCAGTGTCCGATTGCACCTGCATCCGCTGGGAAGCCGTCAGCCACCTCCTCAATTTCCTGAAAGCAACAAAGCTGATCTGGCGGCTGTAGTGTCACATTCGAAAACCTGTGGATCTGTGCAGTGTCCATCATCGTGTTGTACAGTGTGGGATGTGCAGCGTACGGCACAGATGTTCTGTGCTTTGGTGTGTGAGCTGCGCTGTTTCGCCTACAAATAACTCGCTCCACGACGCCCTACAAACTTTCTACTTCCTCTATACACCCAGCGCCCCTCTCTGTAATTCCCTCTCCCGCGCTGCATTGTATGCTGGCGAACCACGTGACCGAGTACAATAATACCCCCTATGTCCTTCCCTTCCCATTTCTGTTAGAATAGATTAACAACTGCAACGCGTAATGAATGCAGGTGGACGAGTACTACTTGGCGGTGCAGAAGAGCCTATACAATGGATCGACGGCCTCCGTGAGATGTAAGCGCGTGCTGGTCATTGGTGGGCAGCAGTTGATGCGTTGTTCCGTGCAGTGTCCTGCGAGCCCAGCCTGCCGACGGAGTCGCCAACACTGAAAGTGAGCTGGACACTGCATCGCAGCCCGTGCTTCCAGGAGTTCCTCGACGTTGATTTGCTGGTACGCACACGGTGCCTACGTGGTACGCATGCGGTGCTGGTACGCACGTGGTGCTTAGGGACAAGAGAGCGGAGTGGGTCAGGGAACAAAAGCGTGTTAAGGACGTATTAGTAGAAATTAAGAAGAAGAAATGGACGTGGGCAGGGCATGTAATGTGAAGGCAAGATAACCGTTGGTCATTAAGGGTAACAGATTGGATCCCTAGAGAAGGCAAGCGTTGCAGGGGGCGGCAGAAAGTTAGATGGGCAGATGAGATCAAGAAGTTTGCGGGGATAAATTGGTCTCAGTTAGCACAGGGCCGGGGTAATTGGAGAATAATGGGAGAGGCCTTTGCCCTGCAGTGGGTGTAGATAGGCTACTGGTGATGATGATGATGATGACGCGGTGCCTCACACAGTCGCGATCAATTTGAGGGTGATCGCTCGAGCAGCGACTGAAACAAGCGGCGGCGCTACATTACGTCATCACTTTCGTGGTGAGGGAAACGTCAGCAGTAGCTTCCCTCGCTTTTTTCGCTGTTCCTCGTGCGGCTGTCACTCCCTGCGAGCAAGTCTCAGATTTCCCCTTTTTTTTTACGCTTCAACAAACATGTCACAGTGAGCAAACACGGTCTGGTCCAGGTTGTCCCGGTAACAACAAAAAGCTTGTAAACTTTTGCACAGAGGTGTAATTGTTATCCTAATTGTGACGCAGCCACGTTCGCACGGGATTGCCTTGGAAGGGAAACAAGACAGAAAGAAGGTCGCGAGTTAGTCGTCGGGGTGATGGTTATAGGTCAAAAAATGCCTACGAAGGGGAGAAGGCAGCGCAATATTCAGCTTTGCATTCCTGAAACCAGCCGCTATGCAGCTTTTGAAAGGCCTCCTGGTTGATGTTCCCGCGATCACCTTCCAATTCATCGCGACTACACGGCAGGCGATTGGTGCGCTCACGCCGATCGTCGTCACAGACGCAGGATCGGCTGGCCTCCGTGTTCCGAGGTGCCGATATCTTCGAGTCTTCGACCATGTACTTGGCAGTACCGGATCAGAAGCACCCGTGCCTGCATGTCATCGACCTTGTGCAGGGAAAAGTGGTGAGTTGTGCCTTACGGACTGGGGTACACAGACGATCGCCTGACTGCCTCCTGCTCTGTCTTTCAGGCCAACTCCACAACAGTCAGCCACTGGTAAGAGGACAAGGCCTTCTCATTCCACTAACGACACCCGTTCGGAACAGTCAGTCTAATTGCGAAATTCGCGATGCTTCACAGGTCAAAGCGTTGGATCCTGACAGCGCATAGAATTTTTAGTGTGAGCATTGCATGAAGCGAGGCTTATGCTTTAGTGACTTTAAATGTAAAACATGGAAAAACGCCAACAGGTTGATGTCACAGAGCTTGAGCAGTGCATGCTGTTTGTGCACGTTGCCTTTGAGCCCTGGTGGTGCACTGGTGCAAGTGTGTGGGCTTCCCCTCCTCTCGATGCTGTCCAGGGTCTCCAGTGGCTGCCGCCGTGGCCCAGGATGGCATCTACATGCTGATACTGCGTGTAATCGGAAACCACAATTTCAGCCTCCAAGGTGGGTGTTGCATCATTCCCCAACTCGATGCTCAGTACTGTACAAGCGCTGCTTATAAGCCCCTGCTCGATTGTTCTGTGTGTCGACCCTTATTAAACAGTGACATGAAAACGAGGCAAGTGGGAGAAAGGGGCAGAGCTGTTGCTGACTCACAACTGAAGGGCTTATTAGGAAAATATTCGCAATTGAGTCTGTAGCAGAGGAACCTGTCATTCTGCACATGGCCCTCTGCGGTGGCTCCGTGACTGAGGCGTTGCGCTGCTGAGCACGAGGATGCGGGTTCGATTCCCGGATGTGGATTCCGGCCTTCTGGTGGAGGTGAAAAACAGAAACGCCCGTGTGTATGGGATTTCGGTGGACGTTAAAGATCCTCAGGTAGTCAAAATTAATGTGGAGCCCTCCACTATGGCGCGCCTCATCGCCTGCGTTGCGTCAGCGCGTTAAACGCCTAGAATTATTCTGCACATGTCCATGGAAAGGTGCAACTGTGCAAAGTGGAGTGGCATTGCAAAAATGACAGGAAAGCAAGCTTTGGTGAAATTTCGACAAGCTTTGATCCGAAGTTTGACGGTAGTAGCACGTGAGTTTCGCGCGGAAAGGAACCGTGGGTGATGTATTAGTAAGTTCCCGAGTGACGCTGCCTGACGAGGATCTTGGTTTCAGGTCAAATGCCGCTTACAAAATTGTCGCCTCGCCGCTTTGCTTTGTACTCTCGTACCTTTCCGTTTTGCAGAATGCTGGATCTCTGTTCTGCAGGTCTTTTTTGTTTTTATTTGCGGGCTGAGCCATGAATGTGAACCTTTTTTAATAGGTGGTGCAGCTGCGAGTTGGTAATAGTTCTGCCTGTCTATTCCATATACAGTCAAACCTCATTAAGCGAATTTTTGGATATAGCAAACTAAATACGAAGTTTGTTTGGTCACACCTAATTTCAATGACACCTATTCTTTTCATAACAAAACCAAAATCTCGAAAGCCACGCAATATCGGCTTAACAAAGATTTATCTGGTTCCGACGAGGCTCAAAACTTGACAGCTAGCATAATAAAAGCAAAATTTAAGAAAAGTGAGACAAAACAACCATTTTATAGTAGCTTAACTCTTTTGTGATCACGGGAAAATTGACCAATTTTTAGGGGTCCAAGAAAACATTTTTTTTTTGTTAGAAAAATTGGTCAGGTAGTAATTAAAGGAACAAAAATGCAGATTATTTAACGGCCTTTCCAATAACACCAGTTTTTTAAATGTTTTTATATATCATAGTTGTGAAAAGAAATATCAAAACCAAAATTTTTGTCAAGTCGCCGAAAAAGTTGATAAAAAAGAAGTTGTGTACATCAAACCACCGGTAGTAGAAAAAAATTGGAATATACATTTTGTAGGGAAACATTTCAAAAACACGCCCTAAAAAAATGTCAACTAGCGCAGAACAGTTTGCCAGATATAAAAAAAAAAATTTTAGCACGCGCAGTGCTCGTGTTATGCGGTGAAGCCCAACCTCCAATTCAATATGTGCAATTTCGAGTGGTTCCCTGGAATGAATCTGGCGCTTTGACATTATCAGAGGCACCAATTTGCCCCCACATAATGTAAAAACATCTTGTCAATGATTGACTTTGCATTTACAGCGAGCACAATATTTGGGACGAGCACGCGATGCGGAAAAAAACATGCATGAAGTTGAAAACGGAACGCCGTGGTTGATGCTTGTTGACATTCAGGGTCAGTTATCTCTCAAAACATAAAGTTGAGCTTTATTATCATCTTCTTACTCGCAATTGTAGCCTTGCTCGCAAAAATGAGGTGCGATGCTCTAGAATCGTGCGCTGCGAACTTTGGCCAAGTAGCAGTTGCGCGATAAAAAAGATCAGCACAACGAGCCTCCTCCATTGCAGCGCCACCTAACATTTTTCAAATGAAACAGTACAAAAACTTATCGGAGACTCCATCCGAATAGACAGTTCAACTAAGTAGCAACATTAGACACCCGGTATACCCTCATATGGAAATGAAACTGGAAGGCGAACAGGTGGCAGTGTAAGGCGGGTTTGAAGCGCTGTCCTTGACGGAACAGATATCTGGCGAATGGGTGTGATCTTTTGACTTGCATCTGGAGTTCTTATTGCAGAAATCGGGTTAGGGCGGGGAGAAATCAGGAGCGGCGTGCTTTGTTCGAGGATCAGTCGCAGACGCTCAAGGTGCCATGGCAGGTAGCCTTGAAGTTGGGTAACTGCATAGTAGCGCTAAATATGAATTTCGCGATGCAGAAACGAAACCGAAACTGTTGTAAACTGTTCGCGAATGGTCCTGGGGTAAGTAGAACTACCACAGAACTTGGAACAACGTGCGCAAAGGCAATAAAACTGCCTAAAATCATAAAGTAGCTTTGCAAATAGGCACTGCTTGACATTTTCATCCGATTTCTGGGATTATTACTGTCAGAGTGCGAACCTGATGATTGAAAATCGTTTGCTGGTTCACCATTCACGCTCTGATAGCAAAAAACAAACGCTGGTGCAGAGTAATTACGAGTGGCACGCATTCTTCGTTGGTAGCAGTGACGCATGATGACCACGCCCCTTTTTTGAAAGGCCATGTCCTGATCTAACTCCAAACAGCTTTGCTTGTTCGAGCAACGCCTGAACGCCATGAAAAGGCACTCACAAAGTATCGATCAAATTGAACGATTTTGAATAGGCGCGCTAGCGAAAGAGTTAAGGCCCTTTATTGGGTGGACACTGTGGAGAAGGCTTGACGCACTTTTACCGAAGGTTCTTGCACACTTTTGACACAGTTTTAATGTGAGAAAGCTTTCACGCTTCTCTCGACTTTTTTTAGGAAGGGATGATAAGGGTTTATTCCTGTTTAAATTTGTTCTTCAGTGTTTTCTTATTTTTGTCTCTGTCTTGTGATAGTGGTGTATGAGACGTTTCTTTTTTCCTTCATGAGGTGGACAGACTTCAAGACCGGACCCTCGCTCACTGCTGCTGCTCCCGCTTGTGCAGCGTGTTGCGAGTTTCTAATTTACCACCAACATAGTGATGATGACAGAGGTGCCAACAATGAAGTGGCTCGTTCGCAGCACGGTGATCGGGGCAGGCTTGAGCTTCAGATCGCGGCTTGAGCTTAGCCGTTTCTGACCCGGTGATTCCAAGTGGAATCAATCATATCGCTCTACTTGCTGTAGCACATAGAGAACAAAACCAAAACTGCTAGTTTTTTTGGGAATTATCCTTCAAGGGTGACTTCTGCGATATACAGCACCATCGGAGCGTTTTAACGGAGCCGGACGCTATGAAGAAGGAAAAGCTCCAGTGAACATGAAATTACGATGTCGAGGCTCAAAAAAAACCAGAGACCCTAGTTGTATTCGCAGGCTTGTAAATTTGTAAGTGTGCACAGAGTACCCCATTTCTTGCTTGTAGGCTCATGTGGTCATAAAATTTAGGAAAAAGGGGAAAAAATTTTTTTCTGCGTATAGTAACATTTTCAATTGCCGGATGTCTTAATTATTTGCCGCATTAATAAATCAGTAATTACTTGTACTACCAGATCTATTTTTTGTTTGTGGGCTTTGGGGATCCGTAGAATTTAGTAGAACACAGAGAAAACATTTTTGTGCTTGAGAAAAAGAATTGGGGCTGAAAGGGTTAAAACGTTGGTGCTTTTGCGTCACCATGCATGGTTTAGTGTCACTCTCGGTGGTTGCAAAGGAGCGCTGACGGTGTTTGATGTCTGGCGTGGTCGCAGCGGAGGTGTCGCTGCGGGGGGGCCCCCACGGCTACCTGTCGGCCGTGGACTGGCCCCTGCTGCCCTTCTACGGGGTGATGTGCGGCGTGTACGTGGTGTACGCGCTGGCCTGGCTGGTGGTGTCGGCGCTGCAGTGGCGCGACCTGCTGCGCATCCAGTTCTGGATTGGCGGCGTCATCCTGCTGGGCATGCTGGAGAAGGCCGTCTTCTGCGCCGTCTACGAGGCCCTGAACGCCTCGGGCCGCTCGGTGCAGGGCGCGGTGCTCTTCGCCGAGGTGCTGTCGTGCCTCAAGCGCGCCCTGGCCCGCCTGCTGGTGGTGGTGGTGAGCCTGGGCTTCGGCATCGTCAAGCCCCGCCTGGGGCCCCTGCTGCACCGCGTGATCGCCGTGGGCGCTGCCTACTTCGTGCTGGCCTCGCTCGAGGGGTGCCTGCGCACGCTCAAGGTCGGTGGCGGCTCCTTCCGGAGGGAGGGGGGAGGGGGAACGGCGGGCCGAGCGAGCTGTGCAAGACAATCTGGAATAGCAACAGCTTGATGTGGGCCAGTTGGTTCGACATGATCACGGGGTGTTAAGGCGCAAGAAAAAACGAGCAAGACAAATGAAGTGCTTCATTTGTCTTGCTCTTCATTTGTCTTGCTCGTTTTTTCTTCTAGTGTCCGCTTTTTTCTTGCACCTTAAAACCCTGCGCTCATGCACAAGACAAGCACACTTCTGGAGAGGAAGTGTGCCGCGGGTTCAATTCCTGGCAGCTGCGGCCGGGAATTGAACCCGCAACCTCGCGCTCAGCAGCACAACGCCTTAGCCACTGAGCCACCGCGGCAGGTTGTAATGGAAGATCCATTGATAGATCTTTAACAATGAGTGCGCACTTACAGTTGAACCCCTTTACTTCCTTCGTGGTGGAATTTCCAAAACGGCTCTGAACATCCTGCTGCAAAAGCCACCCGAAAGAAAAGTGAAGATTATTTGGACGCCAGCCCACTCAACCCTCAAGGGCAACACGACCGCCCATGACATCGCCCGAGATCTATCCCGCCAGGCGACACGAGGGTGTAGGTTAGAGACTGCGTGTCCTTTGGTTACGTATCAGGACATAACGGGGTACTATAAGTGCCAAAGAATGATCTATCCCCCCGGTCATGCATCCCTAACCAAAGAGCAGGAGCACTGCCTCCGGCTCCTCCAAACAAATACGTTTCCTCATCCTTCAAAACTTCACTTGCTCCATCCCACTCAGTACTTCCAGCTGTGCAAATTTTGCGCTTCCCCGGGCACCCTGTACCATATGGTATGGGAGTGTTCGGCAAACCCCAAAATTCCAAGAATCGCGCACCCTTCCCGTGAGCAGTGGGAGAAGGAGCTGTCCAGCTCCGGTCTCGATTCCCAGCTTAGGCTGGTGGAAAGGGCCGTAGCGGCAGGGGTCTCCAATGGAGTCCTGGAATGAGGGCCCCACACCACATTACGATGCTCCCAATAAAGTTTATCCTCCTCCTCCTCCCCTTTATAAAAGACACGTACCAGGGAGCAGTTTCTATCTCTTTTCTGAGAGGTGTCTTATAAGGGGGGCACCATGTTTTTACTTATTTATCAGCCCCTAGTTCAATGTAGGCGCCCTAAGACTAAAGTAAGCACAAAAGAACGCTACAGCATGTTAAAAAAGGTTTATTATGAAAACCACCAAAATTTATGAAACAGTTCTGAATCTTTGTTTGCCTCACGACTGTATTTGCACCGTTTTTTACAGCAGTTTCTTTAAGCTTTCTCTTCTTACACTGTCTGTAGAAGAAGCATCGTAGATGTTGAGTCTGCAGGCCTGATGAATAACCAGAGTGCACAAGCTTCTTCGATATGCCCTCAGGCTGTTCATTATGCTTGCGGGACTCGACGTCTACGATGTTTGCTGATTGGGAGCTACGCAATTCTTGGCTCACGCAGAAACCCACATGTGCGGTCGTGCTTGTACGCTTGGCGGTAGGCTTTAACCAATTCTGTATGCTGCATCTCCATTTCTGGGGCTTCTCATCATCGTTTCATAACTGAATGAACCACTCTGCATTTGCTGAAGTTATAATAAACAGCGACTGCATGCGTCTGTCGTCCCCCTTTGTTTCCACAACAGACGCAACTGCAGTTAGTTACTGGTGGCACTCATCTAAAGTTAAAATGTCTGTTACAAGTGAGATTGTTTACCAAAATTCAAGCATTATCTCCATATCTAATGTCTGTTGTAAAAGAAGTAAAATTAATGGAAAACCCCGCACGGGGCACCTTGAGCAATCTTGGTGACGGTACTGGCGATACCGCGGACCCCGAGCCCCCAAACATACGCTGGATCCAACCGTGGCGATGTGTTTATAGGTGGAGGGTTAGAAACCACGAACGGTGGCCGTCGGAGCCCAGGTCAAGCTCCGGCGGATGGGCTCCCTGTCTGTCTACCAGGCAGGGAGCTCCGGGACCTCTTTGGCTACCAGGGTAAGGTCAAAGAAGAAAGTACCCCAGTCTCCCTGCTTTTATAATATGCTATATGGCATTTTCGAAACCCCCCCCAAATGTGATCGGCCCCCGAAAAGGGGCCGCACCGAAGTTTCTTTTCCACCACTTCCTAACTTGAGTCCTCCGAAACCGAACAACTATCCTCGCTTCATCGTGATGGAATCTGTAGACCAATCAAAACCTCTTGCTTCACAGTCTGTATTTCTCATTTCAAAGTTTCTTGACAGTATTGTTGGAGGGTCGTATAAGGCCAAAAAACAACGAACCGGTGAAATTCTTGTCGAGGTCAGTAGCCAGGATCAGGCCAATAAACTTCTTGCTCAAACCAGCATCGCCGATCTGCCAATCCGAGTCACGCCCCACCGGAGCTTAAACAGCTCCCAGGGCGTGATTTCCGAGTATGACCTGCTAAATGAATCTGAAGCTGACCTGCTGGAGGGCCTTCGTAGTCAGGGCGTAACAGCGGTCAGGCGCATAACCATCCGCAGAGACGATAAACAAATACCGACAAAGCACCTCATCCTAACCTTTGACAAGTCCATCCTTCCAGAATTCATCAACGCAGGTTACATCCGATGTTCAGTCCGGCCGTACATCCCGAACCCGCGGCGCTGTTGCAAGTGCCAACGGTTCGGGCACGGCACAAACTCCTGTCGCGGCCGACTTACCTGCGCAAAATGCGCCCAGCACGACCACCCGTCTGACAACTGTAACGTTCAACAACTTCTTTGCGTAAACTGCCAGGGCCCACATGCGGCCTACTCCAGAAAATGTGAAAAGTTCCAATTAGAAAAGAAAATCATTAACATCAAGGTCACTGAAAACATCACCTTCCCAGAGGCGCGGAAGAGGTTCGCCTCTTTCCCTCTGGGGAGGTACGCCGACGCAGCTCGCCGGGGGGCGGAGCGGCGTGTGGTTTCTGCGGGGTCCCAGTACCGCGAGTCGGACTTGGTCCCGCCCCCGCCCCCCCCTGGGTTGCCTCGGGCAGCCCAACCCGCCTCCGCACCGCTCGCTGAGCCAGCAGCGGCTGTGGGGGCAACCACGTCTGGTGGAAGCGATGCTGCATCCTCCACTTCCACTCCAGCGTCCCAAACCACAGGCGAGGGCGCAGAGGAGATGGACATGGGGGAGCCAGCGGCAGTTCTCACGCCCACCGCACCGCCTGTGCCATCCGAGGCGTTCCTGAACCCCTCGGTGGTTGCGGGCAAGGAAAAGCGCGCCCCAAAGGGTTCGCGGTCCAAGGAGCCTGATCCCTCAGGCGCTCCGAGGACATCCGAGGATGAAATGGACGTCGGTCCGTTCTTGTCTGCGGTGCACCGCAAGGAACGCGTCCCGACGCCAAAGCCTCCCGACAAGCCAAAAAAGACGAGAGTCACAGCCCCGAAAGACGACACATAAACAACACAGTCCAGTAGCTCCGAACACTTCATAATGGGAAGAGAGAACATAGTACAATGGAACTGCAGAGGCCTTCTGAATAATCTTGATGACGTGTATGAGATTCTGCATACCAATCAGCCAAGTGTAATGTGTGTTCAGGAAACACATTTGAATTCTAAACACACAAATTTCTTGAATAGTTACCTGGTATACAGAAAGACAGGGATGGCTGCACACACTCTTCTGGCGGTGTGGCCATAATCGTCCGGGAATCCTTAGCATGCCACCCTGTCACCTTGAACACTATTCTTGAGGCTGTAGCAATACGCTTAATAATATTTCATAGGTTGATAACGGTATGCTCCATATACATTCCTCCTGATGTTTCACTTACGAGCTCCGACTTCGAGGCGCTGGTTGACCAGCTGCCCGAACCATACATCCTTACAGGCGACCTTAATGCTCACAACTCTCTTTGGGGCTCTTCCAGAACGGATGCCCGAGGTCGCCTGATAGAAAAATTCCTTACATCTTCTGGAGCATGCCTTTTCAACAATAAACAGCCTACATACCATAACATAGGTCACAACACATACACATGTCTTGACTTGGCTATTGGCTCCGCAGTTCTCTTTCCTCTTGTCGAGTGGGGAGTGGGAACTGACCCATATGGCAGTGACCACTTCCCCACCTCACTCACATACATAGGCAAAGGCCCAAGCAGTCCATCTTCCCATAATAGGTTCAATGAAGCACGAGCTAACTGGAATACATTTACAGAGACATCCAAACTACACCACACATCCATAGGACACCTACACGTTGAAGAAGCTACCCAACTCCTCACGGCGCACATCCTCGACGCCGCCGAAAAGTCCATTCCCCACGCCTCTGGAGCCCCGCGCAACCAGCGGAGGCCGTGGTGGAATGAGGACTGTAGGCGGGCGCGAGAGGCCCAGAACAAGGCGTGGGGTATCCTTCGTCGGTACCCCACGTCGGGTAATCTCATTTTGTTCAAACGGGCCAAGGCGTTCGGAAAACGTGTGCGCCGTGAGGCAAAACGAGAGAGTTGGCGCACCTTCCTTACATCCATTACCTCATACACAGATGCACACAAGGTATGGACAAGAATACGCAAACTTAAAAGACAACATACACATAGCCTGCCCCTGGTCAGTACAACAGGGGACACACTCGAAGACCAGGCTAACACTCTTGCACAACACTTCCAACACGTTTCCAGCTCTGCACACTACACAAACACTTTCCTGAAACATAAAAATACTTGTGAAAAGAAGTCCCTACATGACAATAACAGGTCAAAATCTGGTTACAATTCTGAATTTACACTCTATGAGTTGAGGGCTGCACTGAGCACGTGTAAACCTTCAGCTCCCGGCGCAGATAAGATTACATACACCATGATACAACACCTACACCCGGACACTCTTGAAACACTCCTACACCTATACAACAACATATGGCTTTCGGGGCACATCCCAAAATCTTGGAGGGAGGCTATTGTAGTGGCGTTCCTGAAGGAGGGTAAGGACCCTTCTTCTCCCGCCAGTTATCGACCCATCGCCCTCACAAGCTGCCTGTGCAAGCTGCTCGAGAAGATGATAAATCGCAGGCTCGTGTACTTCCTTGAGTACAACGGTCTTCTCGAGAGCTGCCAGGCAGGCTTTAGGGTGGGGCGATCCACCAACGATCAACTTGTTGCGTTGGAATCCTTCATAAAAGATGCATTTGCTCATAAGCAGTTCTGCCTTACGGTATTCTTTGATCTTGAAAAGGCTTACGACACAGCCTGGCGATACGGCATCCTTAGCGACCTGAAGTCCTTTGGTGTGTCAGGTAACATGTTAAATACCATTTCTAGTTACATGTCCACGAGGACATTTCGTGTTAAGGCTGGGTCATCCCTGACCGGGATACATGTGCAGGAAAATGGTGTGCCGCAAGGTGGAGTTTTAAGCTGCACATTGTTTATAGTTAAGATGAACTCCCTCCGAAAGGCATTGCCACCAACCATTTCCTGTTCCATCTATGTAGACGATGTTCAAATATCTTTTAAATCCTGTAACCTGTCAATTTGTGAACGTCAGGTACAGCTCGGTGTTAAGAAGCTTGCTGGATGGGCGGACCTTAACGGTTTTAAACTGAACGCGGGCAAAAGTACTTGTGTTCTGTTCTCCCGCAAGCGCGGGCTTAGTGCGGACCCTGAGATTGCTCTCGGCCGTGCATCTATTCCTGTTAAAAGGGAGCACAAGTTTTTAGGCGTCATATTTGATAACAAGCTCACGTTCATACCTCATGTCAAAGCACTTAAAGGAGCCATGAAGACAAAATACAAGTTCGGTTTATTAGAAAGATTGCGTAGTCCCGATAACAATGATACCAACATCATCGCAATCTTCGAAAAAATAACGGAGATATTGAAGAAAACGTGTGAAGCAGTCGCGACCCCCTAGCCAATTTCCCGCAACTTTTCTATGACGTCACGGAACCTTGTTTGTGCGATGGGCGGCCGTCTAACTCACCTGTCGTGACGACACATGACTGGACGTCTGTAATGGGGCCTCTAGTTCCATTTGACCGCATCACTTGAATGCTAACGTGCAGTTCACGCACTGAAAATTATGTTTTATTGTTGGCCCGTATGACGTCATTCTTGCTCATAACACGTCACTGTGGCGCTAAATTTGAAAGTTTTTAAATACTTCTTGCTTTTTTTCGTTAAAAAAACATCTTTTGGGGCTGTAATGGAGCTGAGTGAGATACTGAATCCTAGTTCTTTCAAATTACACGAACTTGTATTTTCTCTTCATGGCTCCTTTAATAAATGCCTAAAAACACTAAACATTCTCAAGGTGCTCTCCCACCAATCCTATGGTGCAGACAAGGAACTACTTCTCCGGGTCTTTACCGCCTTAGTCGGGTCCCGGTTAGACTACGGCAGCGTCATGTATGGGTCGGCATCAAAAACCGCACTAAAAATGCTTGACCCAGTACTCCACTTGGGCCTCCGCCTTGCGTCGGGTGCGTTCCGCACTAGTCCTGCAAAGAGTCTATACGTTGAATGTAACAAATGGTGCCTTGAGGACCAACGAACGTACATGGACTTGCTCTACGCTTTTAAAATTTCATCGGTGAATAACCATCCTTTTAAACCTGTTTTTAATGATGCATCCACATCACTATTGTTTGTAAATCGCCCGTCCGTTCCTTTGCCATTCTCACTTAGAGTGAGACAGGAAGCTTTGGATTTCAACATCTCCTTTTCAGACATCTACACATCTTCCTTTACTGATGTTTTACCACCCTGGCAGCTTCAACCTGTGTGTTGTGACTTGTCTTTCATGAATATTGATAAAACCAGGGTACCACAAACTGCAATTTTGCAGCACTTCTTGTACCTCCAGTACAAGTATCAATGTGCAGAGTTTTATAGTGACGCATCAAAAACTGCAACCATAGTGTCTTGCGCTGCTCATGGACCAAACTTTGATGCATGCAGAACCATGAGCACATACACCACAATTTACTCAGCTGAAGCATATGGCATCTTACTAATTGCACAACACATTCTTGAACACAAAATCTCGAAGTCCATCATATATAGAGATTCCTTGAGCGTTGTGCGCGCATTGGCATCATACAAGCCATGCAAAAACAGAATTGTCCATATGGTGTTCAACACTATCATGTCTATATATGCCCAAAAACTTGTTCTGGTGTTGTGCTGGGTTCCAGGCCATGCTGGAATTGCTGGCAATGAGGTTGCGGATCAGAAGGCCGCAGTTGCTGCACTCAGGAACACAGTAGATATAGCCATACTACCACAGAGTGACCTTAAGCCACCAATTCGACATTACCTTCGTAGGAAATGGCAAACACACTGGGATGAACAGACAGACAACAAACTACATGTAATAAAGCCACACTTGGGACGGTACACATCTGACTCACACAACAGACACACGGAAGTCGCCTTGGGTAGGCTGCGGATAGGGCACACCCATGTGACGCACTCGTATCTGCTGACGGGATCTTCTAGACCCCAGTGCAGCAGTTGCGGAGAGGCCCTATCCGTAGTGCACATACTAATCACATGCAAGGCACTTCACACAACACGACACAAACACTTCAGAGAACTCTACAGACAACATATTCCCCTACATCCATCGTTTTTTCTAGGTGACGAAGCCATTGTTTCCGTGAAACGTGTGTTTGCGTATTTGTCAGAAGTCAAGTTTTTAAACCTCATTTCCTATCACGCATCATGAAATCTGGCCCTATACACCAGCCATGCTCATTGTCGTTTTGTGATTTTACTTTTGTTTTTGCTGATTTTACTTATTGTTTAAGGTATCACCTCTCATATACGACTATTGTTTTGGCGCTCTTTGCCCCAGTTGGCCTTGCGCCATAAACATCAAACCATCATCATCATCATCAAAATTAATGGAACAAACGGGGCGGCCAATCGTGTGAGTGAATATACGCCCGTTACAACGGACCTTCTGAATCCGGAAAAAAACGTCCGCTGTAGCCGAAGTATGCAGTATCCGACAAGGGTTTGGGGGGGGGGGGGGGGGGGGGGGGGGGGTGTATGAGCCCTAAAGTGGGTACTTTGATCGACATTGCATATGCATAGTACATACACTTTGGTTTTTCTAAACGCCTGCATACGGCATCCTTAGCGACCTGAAGTCCTTTGGTGTGTCAGGTAACATGTTAAATACCATTTCTAGTTACATGTCCACGAGGACATTTCGTGTTAAGGCTGGGTCATCCCTGTCCGGGATACATGTGCAGGAAAATGGTGTGCCGCAAGGTGGAGTTTTAAGCTGCACATTGTTTATAGTTAAGATGAACTCCCTCCGAAAGGCATTGCCACCAACCATTTCCTGTTCCATCTATGTAGACGATGTTCAAATATCTTTAAAATCCTGTAACCTGTAACCTGTAACCTGTGTTCGCGCGAGGGCAAAGAATCGCTAAACACCGTTTCCAAAGCTTAGCCCCGGCACTTGGAGAAGGCCTAGCGCATGCGGTCAAGAGTGTAAAGACGCATGATAAGCTGAAGAAATAAAGCAAGAATATAACTCGGCGCAATTATTAACGAGCTATAAAACATCAGTCGTGGCCATTGCCATTAGCTAGGCTCTTTTAAATCCCCTCTTGACGAGGCAGGTCTTCCCGAAACCATTCGTCAAACAAATCGGATTGCTGCCTGACGTTCCCTCAAGGCAGCTTCCACATTTTTAAGGATTTTAGTCTGGTCATTGAAACAGCTGTAATGAAATAATCTGATGACGGTTGAAAATTGGAAGTTAGACCAGTTGGACTGCGCACGGATACCAACAGATTGCACACAATGGATGGGGAACAACCCCCCTACTTGAACTATTTCTTACCTTTTTCACCGAACGGAATGGGAACGATGCATGCGTAGGAATAATAAAAGCCGAACTTCACTGAACCGGAGTTTTTCATTACGTAAAAAAAACTGACGAGGGCAGACTCTCCTCCGAGTGCACCACTTCGAGTATTCGATAGCCGTGTTTTCAATCTCACTGTAGTCGCGTTTATGGGCAGTGGCCTTGTTCTTGACGGTAGAGCGGACTGTCTGCTTCAACAGGCCTGTACTTCTGGCGATGTCCGCCTGTTTTTCCCAATGTTCCACAGCGTTAATTACGCTTAATTTATCCGACAGTGAAATCAGCTACCCTGCCGCTCTTGCTGCTAGTCGCACAAAAGAAAGCCACTGGCACTGGCTTGGCTTGGCTGCGCCAATGACCCAGCTGCCGGCAATGTTGCCAGACATAACAGTTTTCTTGCAAAAATAAACATAGAAAAAGCACGTCGGGTGCCGGCATTGCGGAAGTCCACTATAAACTTTCAGTCGAAACAATTTTCGCCTAAAATTTAGTCTGTTGTAGCCGATAGTCGGCTCTAGCCGGGTCCATTGTGAGCGGAGCGGACGCCATTTAAAATGCATGGGGACCAGACAAACCAACAGAAATGGTCTGTTGTAACCGAAAGTCCGTTGTTGCCGGATTCGCTGTAACGAGCGTAGACTGTAGTGCCTCCTATACCCGATTGTCTCTTACATTTATGTCCCTTTTGACAAGGTTCAACTGTATTACCTCTTCCTTGCAAACATGAGCCGAGTCTGACGTGCACGCATGAAGGAAAGAATACTCAGGAGCCTAGCATGCAAACCAGCGCAGTCGCTACAGCAAACGTTTTTAGATTAGGTCAGTTTGAAAACTCCGCTGTCAGAGGCGGCCTTAACTCGTATCCTGGTCGCAGCGGTGCTTACGTCACGTCGAGATCGGTGGAGCGAGCTGCTGTCGCCGCCAGCGGCTGCCGGGAAAATCCACTTCGCTCAGCATTGGCGAGAGCCACAGTCGGTGCTTTGCTCACTTTGTGTTTCTTAGTTGTGAAGTGAAGTTAAATTCTTCACTGCTGAGACGTAGTGCGCGAAGACTGCCGTGCTGTACGGCCCCAAACACTGCTCCCGTCGTCTGCATTCGCTTTCGCAAGCCGCCCGTACCGCGAACCAGTGAATCGTGTTTGCCGCCTACACGGTTCCGCTCTTGCATGAAACTGTGCTTTACAATGGCTACAAGTGGTGACAGGACGCGCCAAAAAGCCGAAGCACCTACGCAAACCAAGCCACTTCTACAACCTACCTTCTAAGTGTTTGGTATATCATGTATCATCAAAGAATTACTGCTTAAACGGGCCATGCAGACAAAACGCAAGTTTGGTTCATTCGAAAGCTTGCCTCGTTAGAATCATACTGAAAGCACTTGTAACTCATGCTTTGCTCGAATTAGCTACATAATTAGGAAAAAACGGAATGGCCATGTGACCTACTAGCTCATTTCCCATAACAGAGCCTATGTAGTCACACGTGCCAGCTCTGCGATTGGCCGAGGCCAGAAAAAGCAAATGCAAATCAGACATGGGTTATAACTTGCGAAATGAACTACATATTTCCGCTAAAATGTAGTGCATATTCATTTTATGGTAGTAAGAATGGTGGGATAAAAAAATGAAAGTTACGAAAGTACACGTAAACATAGAAGTGCCAATGCATTGTTCACTGCTGTTGGTACTGGGCGACTAGCTTGTTTTAGCTGCACAGAAGTCCGCCGCTTTGGAGTTGTCTTACACGACGCTGGCCAATTGGCGTAAGCGATGGTGTCTTACGTGACCTTGTTTGTCGAGCATACCACATGTTTCACAAAACGATTACCTTCTACAGTAACAAAAACAAGCCACCTGCAAATACGGTCAAAAACAAAGCAACGGTGGACAATGGTCTGCAGCTTGGTATGGTAGCGCCATCCGGGAGGATTGACGGCAACAAGGCTGCAGAGCCGAATGACGCACTGGAAGTTCGTTTGAATACCCGCCCTTGTGACTTCATGGCAGACGTCACAAAAACAGATGATTTGGCGGGAGAATCAAAATTTTAACCTGAATTGATAAATTTCTCAGTGAATACGTCATTGTTAGCTTCCGGACAAGGGCTTGGGGCACTATAAAAGATGAAATCTTTTGAAGAAAACAGACTTGTATTTTGTCGGCATGGCCCCTTTAAAAGGCGGCTAACAGTAATGGTGCTTGCTTGTCCTTTTTTCTTGTCAGCGGTTGCTGCAAGGGTTATTCAACATCGCATAACGACAGCAACTCAATGTTTTTGTTTTGAGGGAGCGTGGTCACCGTTTCTCGGTGAACACGCTTGGTGGAAGACTTTGTTTGTAAATCTAAACGTGAAAAAACAATTGTAAATACACCTACCTAAATGTCAGTCACCACCATAACATTGGTGCTCTTTGTTGTTGGCAACCTTGCGCCAAGAAAACCTGTCATTCATCATCAAGCTTAACAAAACAAAAATATTAAGTAATAGCAGAGATTTCACAGCACTTTTGATTTTAGAAGGTTACACATAAAGTGTAAGGGATTAGTGCGTGTGTGTGAGCTCTTTATCCATGCCCGAGGATGTACATTCACAAGTTTGACGTGTGCCCTGTTCAGGGTAGCTCTGTTTTCACAAATGCTGCTGCCTTGTCCAGAACCAACAGTTTCGGGTTAGTGGCCTTTCTTGCTGCACTGAGCCTTCTTCTGAGATCACGAATCGATTCAGCCAACACAGAGCAATGCTGCCTCAGAGTTACTCAGTTACAGTAGCTGACCGATTTTTTGGACCTGGAGGTTAGGAACCAAAAATAGTCCGAATAAAAGGGTAGTCCGAAAAATCCACGAGTCATTACTCCTATGGGATAGCTGGCGGCTCCTCGGAAAGTCCGAAATATCCAGCAAGTCCGAATTTTCGGAGTCCGACCAAACGGTCGGCTACTGTACCGCCAGTTGCGAAACTCCCCATAGGCCCATGTATCAAAACGCGGGGCACGGTCGGCCCCCATACACTAAGGGCGATCAGAGGCAAGCGTGGAACAAGTTGACTCGCCTGCCATCTGCCGACAGAAAGTTGAAGTATAGCACTTGAATGCTTGTGGCTGCTGCTGTAAGTCGTAAAAGAAAAACGGGCAAACATAAGTAAAGATTACCTAGTTCAGCATTTCCCAATTTGAAAAGCAAGCTTTATTTTATTAAGTTCTGTTGTTAAAAGTAAGTGCTTATCGCCAAGTTCAGTTCTTGTCCCCTAGTTGTGCAGCACCCATACGCTTGCCCCCTCAGCTTCAACAAGCTAGACCTGGACTCCTAAGTGCCGTTTTGCAACTGGTGTACTATATTGAAGAGCTCTGGTCTTACCCAGTCATTCGGGTTGGTGTGCAGCCGAAGAACACGCCAGACCGGCTGCTGACGGTGCTGGGCATCGGGCTGGCCCTGGTGGACAGCGTCATCTGCTGGTGGATCTTCAGCAGCCTGAGCCAGACGACGCGCACGCTGCGGCTGAGGCGCAACGTCATCAAGCTCTCCCTCTACCGACACTTCACCAACACGCTCATCTTCGCCGTGCTGGGTGAGGGCTCTTTGAGGGTGTTTCTTTTTTTACCCTCGGGGATTCTAAGCTGCAGGCCCTCCTCCTCCTTTTCCCTCTCGCTGCAGCCTCGGTGGTGTTCATGGTGTGGGTGACCTTCGACCATCGGACAGCTGAGTGCCTCACGGTGAGTGCAATTCCCCGCTGGCTGCCCGCGCCTGTGCCATGTAGTGTCATGTTAATGCATACCAGAGGGAAGTCTGTCGCTCCAATCGCGAACCGTCATGGGTGTTGCCATAGAGCAGGTGATGTTCCTTGGCTTGGCTAGCCACGCGGCTTCATATCGCTCCTGAAGCCAAAATCAACATAAAAGGTCAACGTTTTTTTGTCCATCTTGCATGAAGCTTCTAAATGATCCCTGACAAATAATATCCACAATAATTATAATAATAATAATAATGGTAATGATAATAATCAATCAATCAATCAATCAACCAACCTTTATTAAAGTGCCCAGGAATAGCCGAAGCCTTCGTGCTGGCGCACTGAGAGGGGAAAAAAAAGCCTGCATTGAAATACATCAGCAGCTGACACATAAATAGCCAGTAAAAAAGGTGGGTGACTGAAGAACAATAAAAAACTCGAAATACTACAGAGAATAAAATTAGAAGTGGTATCCAAACTGTTACACTGTAAATTATGGTACATTGCAAAAACACATCGTACAATGACCATAGCAATAGTATGAAGCATCAATTACACAAAAATGTATGAAACAAAGTACAGGAAATATTTGTAACTGTTCACAGAAAGTGATGATGATGATGATGATGATGATACTACTACTACTACTACTAATAATAATAATAATAATAATTAATAATAATAATAATAAGCCTTTATTTCATGGAAAGGAAGTCAGTGACAAGTAATCAAGATAAAATATGGTTAGCAATTTTTCGTAAACGAGCTACAAAACTAGGAAGGCTACAGCACAAAAGTAAGCCAAAGCAAGCCATTTAACAGGAACGCTAAAAAAATATGAACTAGTGCGATAACAAGGATTTACACTAATCTAAACCAACATAAAACAAAACAAAAACTAGTCTAAAACTATGACACAGAAGAATGATTGGTTCTGAGGTACAGCTTGAGTGCATGTTTTGATGAAAGCGAGTATACATCAGTAGGCAAAAAATTAAATATGTTAGGAACCTAACACTGTCTTGTATGACGACCAAAATGGCTATAACACTTCGGGGTAGTAAATTTGTCATGGTGTCTCAGGTGTCTGCGAGGGACCAACGAAAAAAGAAAACCACGCTCCCAAAAATGTTTTGTGACCACAGTCTAGAAAAATAGTGCATCAAATGAAGGCAACCGTAAAAAGGAAAACAAATCATTATTAAAGGGAACAATCTCTTTATAACCAACGTTTCGAAAGATAAATCTTTCTTGGACTCCATTTTCCTGATAATTAAACAGCTTTAAACAGTCTTTTGCAATAATATTGCTGCTTTTTCGCAGCCACAGACAGTATGAGCCACGCCCAGGATAAACCAAATGTTCGTACCCGGTACACGATGGAACACTCACCGAAGTGTGGCTCGCCTATGCACTGAGCCCCACAATAACGAATTTGCTGGGGAAAACGAAAAATTTCGCTTTTGCGGGAATTTCGTTACCGCGAGAAGGAAACATAGATGACAGGAAAATCGCCCGCAAACCAAACTTTATTTCCTAAAGTCGGTTGTATTACTTGGCTAGCCTTACCTTGCAGTAACTTCACAGCTCAGCTCTCAAACTACAAGAAAGGCTTCATTGCTAGTCCTCATGCGTGCCTAAGAACGACCGAATCGTGTCAAATGCATCCAAAGCATTCCGTGGGTTAGCCTTTTCTGCACGTTTCCCTGTCTGGTCCTCGGCAGTGACTATGTCCGATGAGCATGCAAGCAAAGTCCAGCTTCTTCTGTGGACACAATTTGCAAAGCAGTGGCACCTCATTGTTCCAATGCTGTCCACAGAACTATGTGAGCACCACTTCGTTGATGTCCAGAAAGGCCACAGCCATCGCTGTTTTGTTTTGCGCACATGCGCCTTTCAAGAGTGGCATCCTTGCTTTTCACAATGGTAGAGCGAGCTGCAGGTGGTTCCAAACTCGTTGGCGCTAATCTCCCTTCTTCCACTTGGGCCACTGGCTTGGGCCTTATCTCGTAGTGATAAAAACTTCCGCTTTTGATTGAGAGCAAACGTGCCGATTGCCGCACACACACAACGAACGCATGCATGCTGTTCAGCGATGGTAGGCTAACGTAGCCCAAGCAAAAGACATGCCGTAAGTTACCATGTGTCGCCCTCTGGTGGTGCCGCAGCGAGGCTGCCTCCACGGCTGCCTGTTGCACGGTCTTTTATGTAAACAAGCGCGCTGTGGGAGAAGTTTACACACTTTGAGTCCCCCCCAAAAATGCGTTTGAGCACTTTTTAGACACTCTTAGCCTCAAATGGGTAGGTAAAATATCCGCCTGAGTTGCCGCGAATTTCGTTAATGCAGGATTGGTTTCCAAAAACATTTCGTTGCCGCGATATATGAAATACATAGGCTTCTATGGGCATTCGCCAGGGATCCGAAATTTTTTCGTTGCCGCGGGAATTTTGTACTCGTGGGATTTCGTTATCGCGGGGTTTGACTGTAGTATACAAGGTGTTGCGATGATAATTGGAACTCTAAAATTTTTTCATGAATGAATCGCTGCTCGATTTGCACTCAAACTTCACACGAAGGTCGCATTTTGTGGTCCATTCTGTATGACATTGGGAACAATGAGGGTACTTACCTGCTTATTCGGAAAATAAATAAAAACGATTTTTGCTATGGTAAAATGGAGGCCATTTTAGATGTGTGAGCCAGTGCAAGCTGACTTTGGAACAATGGCACCACCTGGGGTATGCAGGGCAAAACGTACGATGGGGATTCATGGTAGGAAGGAGCCAAATGAGGTAGCAGATGACAAGAAAATCTCCTTCGTCCTTAGTTTTCCATGATCACAAATACTTGCATAACAGCTGATACCAATCCTAATAAAATATTCCCCCCGGTTCAGCGTTTCCAATAAAAGTTGGATTTGTGTCCTCACCTGCTTTCACATTTTCTGATCGTCTGCTACTTGGCTCCTGCCTACCGTGGAAGGAGCCAAATGAGGTAGCAGATGATCAGGAAACCTGCTTTCACATTTTCTGATCGTCTGCTACCCCATTTGGCTTCTTCCTGCCATGGAAGGAGCGTGAATCTTCATCATCCATTTCACTCTGCATACCCCAGGTGGCGCCATCCTTCCAAGATTCGCTTGCACTGGCTTGCACATCCAAATCGGCCACCATTTTCTTATAGCCGAAAATCATTTTTGCATATTTTCAGAATAAACAGGTAAGTACCATCGTTACTCTCGGTGTCAAATGAAATAGACCGCAAAATGCGACCTTCAAATGAAGTTTGGGGGCTAAAGGAGCAGCGGTTCTCTCAGGAAAAAAATTTAAGGTATTCCAATTATCATCGTAACACCCTGTATGTTAGTACAAAACTCTATGGCCTGTGCAGTGTGCTGAGTTTCCCCCGTGTTGGGTTTCAGGACTGGAAGGAGCTGTGGTTTGACGAGGGATACTGGCACCTGCTCTTCTCCCTGGTCCTGCTCGTCATCATGGTCCTCTGGCGCCCCACCAACAACAACAAACGGTGAGCTCCCGCTCGAGGCTGTTGTGAGCGCCTCATTCAGCGCTGTGATGCAGTTGTGTTGCCCCCAAAAGGGCTGGCGATGCCCACTGTCGGGCTTGGTTCCGATCCTCCGGGTACACAGTTCCAGGTCGTCGGTACATCGGGGACACCGAGTGCAGTGGGATAAGTCTAAGCGGGGGCAGCATTTCGGGCAATAGAAGGTGGCCAGATACTCTCGGGGAACCTGAAGAGGCTACACTGGCTGCAGTGAACATGAATTCTGGCAATGATGCCGTGTGCAAGAAACAAAAACAAAAGCATGCATTCGTGCACGGGGTTCCGCGCAGGGAGTCCCACTATGCACCACTTTGTTCATCGTGCTGTATAGTGGACACTTGCTGGGCTGGTGTCGATGAGACCACGCAATGCAAGGAATGAGCTTTGTACGGCTTGTACGTAAGCTCCTTCGCAACCGGTGGCTTCCCTTTTTTTCTGGTGTTTGCCAGGAGGCAGCTGCAGTCAGGCTTCACGGAATGTTGAAGTAGTTCACACTCTTGCGAGTGCATTCTTTCCATGCACAGCCATCACGGAAGAATTTATTTGTGTTGCTGAAAAGAGGAGGACATAGCTTTGTGCTGTCTGCTGAGGCTGGCATGGCTGCGTAGTAAAAAATGGCATAGGGACAGAGGGACAGTTGCACCGTTCTGTACAGACAGTTTCGGATGCAGTGCAATACACATATAACGAGATATAAAAAGTCGGAAATTGTCATTGCTATGAACGAAACGTCGTCATGTCTGGAGTATCTCTGTACAGACAGTTTCGGATGCAGTGCAATACACATATAACGAGATATAAAAAGTCGGAAATTGTCATTGCTATGAACGAAACGTCGTCATGTCTGGAGTATCTCTGTACAGACAGTTTCGGATGCAGTGCAATACACATATAACGAGATATAAAAAGTCGGAAATTGTCATTGCTATGAACGAAACGTCGTCATGTCTGGAGTCATCTAAAAAATGCTTTCAGATGAAGCTAGTGCTCACCACCAGCATTGACTGGGCACAATCACAAAAAAAGAGCAGAGGGAAAATTCATTCTCACGTGCGATGATGCCAGAATAACTTCCGAATGGGCTTTGAAGAATCTTAGATCTCCATTTGCTTTTGCTGTAGACGCTGCTTAAGGATTGAGTTACCCATGATCTCCAGCTGTTGCACATAAGCTTGCAGCAGTCCTCTTGAGTGGATAAAGTTCATCTGTAACTCAGTGGACTGGCAAGCACTTTGTGTGGTCGAGGGAGGTGGGCCTCGGGCCTCACTCACTATCGTCACATGCTGCTGTTTCTGCTACTGGCTGCGCCGTCTCCACAACCACTCGAAGATTTTGTCGACGATTGCGTTGTCCGTTGCCTCTTTACAGAAGGAAGCAGGATTGCCCACGGTCAAATACTCACCCAGTCAAACCCCTTCTTTTGCTGTTGTGTAGTCCCTCAGCCCAGCCACGTCTGTGGTTTCAGCGGGTACTGTCACTGGGGAACTTCGCAAGACAAACTGTCCTGACACGCAGGGCCTTTTCGGAAACAACGGTCGCTGATTCTTGCCTGCTTCACTTCACACCATGTGCTGTACACAGAATGTGCGGTTATTAGTTGGTCCATCTTGAGAACTGGCTTCCGGACGGCCTCGCGATGGATGCGTCTTAACATTGGCAATTGCACAAGGCCGTGTGCTTGAGATTTCGGCGCACGTTAAAGATCCCCAGGTGGTCAAAATTAATCTGGAGGAGCCCTCCACTATGGCACGCCTCATCGCTTATGTAGCGGAGGTGCGTTAAACCTCATAATCAGTCAACATTGGCAATCGCCACAGCATCCATTGGATGAAGGCCCGCTGTGGTGTTGGGAAAAGTGGAAACATCAGCTTGACGGGAGACAGCTTGTAACCAGCAGGTTGACATACAGTATTTACTCGTATATTTAACCCACTCGTGCAATGAACCCTCCCCCCACTTTTCTTTTTGAGAATTTACTTTTTTGTCACATTGAATAAAAAATGCAGCGGGAATATCATCTCAGCATGATTGCTGACGCCGTAGACGATCACAGTAATCACGCTACAATACGCGCAGAAATGCTGAAAACGAAATCCAACAAAAAGGAATCTCAACAGTAGCCAGAGACATGAGTGCGAATGCCGTGGCTCGCAATTTAAAAATTGCGCACTTGTGGAGGGCCACCTGCTGAACTCAAAACAAACCTTCTTGTGCCATAGAGACATTGTGGTGTGCGAACAAAGCACAAAACGTACTCCGCACTCTTCTCTGCTCTTTGCTGTTCCAGCTGCTTTTGGGCACTAAATGTACTCTGCACTCTTCTTGCTGTTCCGCGATGTCGCCATTACGCTCTGTGGTTTTGTTCTTCAGCTGTGTCGCAACCTTTATTTGCGCTCCTGGTGCACGCCGTACGATGGGCCAGTACATCAGCTATACAGCCGGTTTTAAACGATGCACATGGAAACCACGCGGCTGGGCGGCACTTCAGTATTGATCCAGTGCGTGTATGCTACGGGCAAAACGAGAGATTTTTGGGCGGTGAAGAGGGATCGCCGTGTGTTTCGTGGGCCCAAAGAGGGGAAGTTTCCCGGTGTTGGGAAAGATATTTGGAGTGCCTTGACGGCACGGGAGACGGTGCGCTGTGGGCCGACAACAAATGTGAAGCTGCAAGCGACTTCAGTAGGACAGCTCCATGTGACTAGCATGCTGGGAATAAAAAAAGAAATTTTATTACAATTATTTAGTGGCTTTTACGAAAATGGTAAGGCTCTAACAACGCTTCTCTTAGCAACTTTGTTGTACGAAATTTCGACTTTTAAAAATCTCTCCCAATTTTTCCCGGCATGCCAACAGCACGCCAACGAGAACACGCTAGCGCATCAGTGTCAGTCTGTGCACGTTCTGCGAATGCGTCCATGGAGCAGTGAACATTACGGCCCAAAAATGGTGAACTCAGTATAGAAAACATCGCCCGAAAACGAAAAAATCAACTTACAAAAAAAAAAAAAAAATGTGCCCTTGGGGATTCGAACTTCGAAGTGGATATATTCGCTTAACACTTCCACTAAGCTGATAGCTGAGCCTGGGCCAAGCACTTGTGACATCCTCTAGCTGCCCTAGAAAACTGAAATGCCTTTTTTATCGTGTTATTACTTTATGCCGGTCATGGAGGGAGGCCGCATATGGGTGCCTTGCGCAGGTATGCCTTCACGCCCCTGCTGGATGCTCCGGATGACGAGCTGGACGAAGATGAGGAACAGCAGGCGCCACACGATGCCTTCGGTGAGGCCCGCCACTGCCCCGTTTTGTGGGTCACTCAAGCCTCTTCCTCATCTTCGGCCCCTTTTCAGAAGGCATGAAGATGCGGTCCACCAAGCCAGCCACTGGCCAGCCGGCCGCCGCCGCCAGCAAGGAAGAGCCGGTGAGTGGCGCGATGCCGTTCCCCTCTGGGCAAAAGCCAACCACTGGATTGATTGATTGGTTGATTGACTGTTCATGGTATCCCCTTTGTAACGGAGTGATAACGCGTCATCTCATCAAAAAATCTATATGTCCATGTTGTACTACTGGTTTGAAGGGACACTGAAGTGATTTGTAAACGTTGCGGGATTACTATGCAAATTGTAGTCCGGAGTTGTGGCCATGTTTCGACCACTCTGAGTGCACTCAAAATTTCGACCTCTTGAAAACCCTATTTTTGTATAGTCTGCTTAAAAAGAAAGCAACATGCAAAATACAACAGCTGTGGACGCCGCAAGCGGCCAGCAAAAATCAGCGATTTTGAAACCAAAACCGACAAGAGCGTGGCCATTGTAGTGACGTTGCAGCCATCCAGCGAGCGGCCGGACGGTCACCAGCTCGGGAGAAAACCTGCGCGAAAGCTCTACGCTCGCACGGGGAGCAAATGGGTGAAGCGTTCCCAGCAGAGCTCGACCGGTTCTCCAGTTGCGTAGGGTGGCCAGAGGAAGAAGCCCCCGTCGGCTGGAATGTCACAGGCGTGTCTATCTGTTTACGCAATCCGCTGGCAGGTGCAGCGTTGTCTGCGGCGGAGCTTTTTTAAACGCTTCTGGCTGATTGATGAGGCATTTCACGGGGCTAGCACTCGTGTCCCAGCTGATTTTGGGGTACTTACTACGCATTAAAAATAAATTTGGTCGAGGTAAAATTTGAGGGCAGTTGGCCTTTAAAGGGACAGACAACCGATTTTTGACGCGTATATGTTCTCTATCCCAAATTAAAGCCGGCGTTTTATTTAGCCCGGTAACCACAAGCAATTTCTAAACAAATTGGCGGAAATAATTTTTAAATTTGGCAGCAAACTTCCTGAAATCGGAAGGGTGGCGGTTCGTAGTGTCGAAACTTGACACTACAATATGTGTCCCTGTCACGTGACCTGCAAACCCAGCAGCTACTGTAACTGCTGAACGTTTATTTACGTATTGAAAACCTTTTAACAGAAGTATTTGTACAAGTTTAATTGTATATGTATTTCTAAACATTATTTTGAAAATTTTAAACACACGCCGCCCGCCGCCGCAAGGTTGCTCTCAGTGTGGCTAACGAGCCTCCATGCCCAGAATCAACGGCAGCGTTCAGTAAACAGACCCAGTGAAGAAGCTTTGACGATTCTGCCTGAGTCAGGGGCGTTTGTTCTGCCAAAATAATTGATTTCAGTTTCCAAATACGCCAACGGCACCTTAAAAAAAAAACAAAAAAACGTCGCGCCCGGGAGAATCGAACTTCCCGCCTCCACAACGTGAAGCCCGATTCTACCTGTCGTCTATCCCAACAGATGGCGCATTCGTGCAAAATAGACCGTTGCATTAAAAACGTGCATAAAGGAACAGGAAAGCCTGTGATTCAAACTTTTTAGCTGGAGACAAGTTTTTAAATATCGTTTTTCATTTCGCATACAGACAAAAGTATGCTGCCTAGCTACTCTATGTCATGGTTGCCAACATTATTTTTGGGAGGACACATACGCCTCGTAGATCTAAAAATTTCGATTAAAAAAATTCTAGGGCGTTATCAGCAAAACCGTTTCTCGTCTAGGGGCTTTAAGTGATGCCCTTTCATTTGGGATAAAGAATATATACTTGACAAAAATCGGTTGTCTGTCCCTTTAAGAGATGTTGTGCAAGGTTTACTGTTGGGCTAGTTGGTGGTTCATCTTGAAATAGCAAAGCGCGAAAAGGAACAAGGACACGAGATAAAGACGGAACGAGCACTTGTCCCGTCATTTCTCACGGGGCAGCGTTGGTCCCGTCTTTTCCTTGTGTCTTTGTTTCTGTTTGCACTGTAGCTATTTAAAAATGTTCTGCATCGCACTGGAAGTGCTGAGCTTGTACCCATATGAAACGGAGTGTTGCTACTGAGTGCTCACTTTGGGCGGTGCCCTCTGCAGGAGGACGACTTAAAGTGGGTGGAAGAGACCATCCCCTCGTCTCTGGGTGAAACGTGAGTAGCCTTCCTGTCGGCTTTTCCCCCCGTGAGGCGGTTGCCAGCCTCCTCACCTATTCTCTGTTGCAGGGCACTGCCAAGCCTGTTGGACTCGGACGAGGTAGGTGGAGTCTCTAAATTACTCTTTATCTAGCTCTGAGGCGAGCTCAGAAGGAGGCGACACTGGAGCACATACAGTTAACCCGATTATAACGAACCCGAATAGAGCAAATTATGCTGTATGTCGAATAAAGAAAGATCAGTTACGAAAATACACGCGACACATATTCCTTATAACGAAGGTCACATCGGATATATCGAACTCGGTGAACCTAGTATTGCTGCTGAAACGCATGGTCTCACATCGGTAATTGAGATGTTGATTGGCCGCGGTTGAGACGTTGAGCCTCACATAGGAGCAATGTGACACCGGACACTTTTTGTAACTGAAGCAGAGTGGAAAGACGGGCTAGTTGAAAATGGTTCGTGACCGAACTGCGCACAACAAAACGGGACCATAGAATCCCTTCAGGGATTTCGTGAGTATCGTGGAGACGACCAGGTTGCTGTCACTGTGAGCCCCTCTGACGCAGACACCGTCATCGATGTCATGGCAGCTGGCGCTGCTGAAAGCACCAAAGAGGCAGAGCATGTCGCGAGTGAAAGCCGTCCGCTGCTTAATGAAGCACTTTCGGCAGTTGATATGCTCCGCCATTATTGCTTCGACATTGAAGGACAGGGACTGGAATGCTGTGCTAGTTGACGCCGCCAAAATAAAAGTGAAAACAAGAAACACCGCTTTTTTTGCGAAGAACGCAGTTGAGGTGGAAAGTAGCCGTGTTGCTTGCAATAAATGGATTGTTTTGTGTATGATAACGACATACTGCATTGCGTTGGTTTCCGCACGCTGGGATAAGGAGGAGGGTGTGCCCGCGTATTGGGAACTCGTAACAAAAAACTCGTTATCGGCTGATTTCGCTATGTTGAACTAATCGCGGCACATATTGCAGTTCGCTATAACCGGGTTGGACTGTACTACTCTCTCGACGTAGAAATTAAGAAGAAGAAATGTACGTGGGCAGGACATGTAATGCGAAGGCAAGATAACCGCTGGTCATTAAGGGTAACAGAGTGGATCCCTAGAGAAGGCAAGCGTTGCAGGGGGCGGCAGAAAGTTAGATGGGCAGATGAGATCAAGAAGTTTGCGGGGATAAATTGGTCACAGTTGGCACAGGACCGAGCAGTTGGAGAATAATGGGAGAGGCCTTTGCCTTGCAGTGGGCGTAGATAGGCTGGTGATGATGATGATGATGACTCTCTCAACGGGGGCGGTATTCACAGTATTGTCCATTTCGTGTCCTTTGTTTCAAAGTGTCCGCTTCGAGTGAGCCCTGATTGGCTGTAACAGACAAGCGGATGTGACGCAGCACAAGCAAAGCGATATCATTGGTTGGAAGCCTCGCAAGTGCAATTACTGTATTTTCGCGCGTACAACCTGCACCGAAAAAGTGAAAATTTCAGTGGTAATGTGGGGGTGCGAAAAGAAGGCGGGGTTCTTCCTTTGGTGCAGATTCACGGCAATGCATGTTGTGCCGTGATGCTCCTACGCAGTAACACTGACTAAGCCTTCCATTGCAGCGATTGCGCAAAACATACACGGACGAGCGCACTCCACAACTGTTTTTTTTTAGTGAATTGTGACTTTTGCCTTGCAGTCAGTCTATTCCACTTGCTAAATATACGCCTTTTCTATCTGCAAAGTATGTGATGTGTTGCTTGAGCGGTAGTTTTGGTGCAGCCTTTCCTGTATCAAATGTGCGGGCAATACGCGAGCATTTTTTTTTCTTCTCCGGCGGGCTGAAAGTGGGGTGCAGATTATATGCAGGGGTGGGTTATACGCACAAAAATGTGGTACGTCATTACTGAAGCGGACTCAAAATGGACATTTTCAAAACGGACACAACTCAAAATTTTGCCTCTGATTCCATAGTGCAACTCTACAAGCTCTCCCACTGCTCACTTTTTTGTTTTCGACAGGCAGCAAGCTACACAGGGTGTATTTTTTAACTGCACCAGACATTGACGAAAAATGGGGCAAATTTTGGGTCCACCTCATTTTTTTTTGTGTGAGCTTATGTGTCTCAGCAGCCAGCAGCTAATGCAGTGTCATTTTATGCATTTGAAAATCAGATGCGTAAAGGGACGTGGAATGTTAACTTCTGGTATTTCTTCCTTAACGGTTGCACCTGTGTGATGCTTACATGCCAAACGTTAGCCAACGAAAGTTAGACATTTTTTTTTTCCTTCTCGCAATTATCATGCCCTTAACACTTTTCTGCCCACGGGAAAAGCAGTGATTTCAGGTAGTCTAACAAACAATTTTTTTCCAGCCGAAAAAAATATGCAACATATAAGTGTATGGTATCGAATTGTAGGAGAGCAAATTTTGTCTTTGCAGTAGTCATTGTTTCAAACCAAAATGTTTAAAAAAAAAAGAACAAAAGCTGCACAGAAAAGTTTTGGGACAAAAAGAAAATAAGCAAGAACGTCGGTGTTGCTCCACAGAGGAAAAAATACACAAAAAATTTTGGGGTATACATTCTGCACATATACGATTAGTGCAAAGCTCTTGCAAGTATCGAATGCCTAAGTGTAAAATTTCTTGACTTACAAAAACATGTTAGCACTAGTGGGTTTTCGTGCAACTGTGCAAATCAGTTCCTCGAAACACAGATTGGCCACACATGCTTCGCAGAAAACATTGTTTTTCTGCTCCACTCTTTTTTTCTTCGTAGCACAATTCACAGTTTTGATACTTTTGCATTTTCTGGGGCTTCTTTCGCGTTAAACAGTGGTATGGGGTTCTGGACCGGTTTGGTGCACTGTTGTCATCCAAGCACTTGTCACATGACGCCGGCAGGGCTTTGAAAAATCGCGACTTGCAGGGGGGAAAAAAATCCAAGCAGGATGTAAATGTCTTGCGACTCAGTAAATGGCGGCAGCTCTCAGAGCGCACTCCGAAAGTGCCAAGTTTGAATGGGAAAACGTCAAAATTTAAACTTGAAAGCATCGATAATGTACTATTTATATGAATAGGCATGGGCGGGAAGGTATTAAAGTGACTGCGGTGGAGGTTGTCTCCCTGTGCTGACTGGTCATAGTGGTAGCAGGTGCCAACTGAGAACCATTTTTCGAACACTACTTAAAGGGGTCGTGAAGATATTTAAAAATTAAAGCCGTTCCACTCAATCTGAAAGCTGTCGGAAGTGCAGAGCAGTGTTCGCCATAATGGTCTGCCCGCCGTTATCCGCTGACTGCTACCACACACCATGCAATTCAAATTTCCTGCCTTCGCAGTGCTTGCGCGCCCCCGGCCTGGAACTGCGCCAGTGGGAGTTCTGTTCTCTTTGTTGCTTTTCCCCGCACGTGCGGCGTTGCACTGACACATTTTGTGCAAGCGTGAGGATTGGATTGGATTGCATTGGATTGAAGTGAATTGGCTTGAATTTGATTGGTTTGGATTGGATTGCATTGGATTTGGATTGGTTGATAAGCAGCAGTAAGCGTGATAATCAGCTAATCCTAGACAACCAGGAAAGCTAAGAATAACCAGGTGAACCTTAGCTCGCGCTACGTATATCCTGGCATAGCCGAGCTAAGCCACTGTTAGCGCCAGCGGTTCACGAGTTTCGAGCACTTGGGACTATATAAACCTCTTGGCTTTCGAAGCCTCGGGGTTACGCCGCGCGAAGGGACCGTGACAGGCTACACCGTAACGCCGTGGCGATATGCTTGGTTCCAGCGAGCGAGCTAGGATGACAAGGCGAGCGCCTAAGTGCTCCGCACTTAAAAAAAAAAGCGTTTGTGGGTATTTGGGTGTCTCATCGGCATATAGTTTAAGAAATGCAGGTTTCGGTTTCTCCACGGCTTTCCTTCTCAAGTCGTGAAATGACATCATGCTAAGAAGCCAGTCATAGCTCCCTTCCCCCCCCATCTGCACAGCATGTTGGCATAGAGTGTGTGTACAAAGGGTCAGTTGCAAGTAGAAGAGGCAGAGTCTGAGCCAGTTGGTTCATAATTCACTTGGTTTACAGGCCAGCCACACAAACTATTGCTACCCCGGATAACAAAAATGTGATGCTGTCTGTCGTCAGCAAAAGCTGCCGTTTTGAGATTTTGCAAAGTCTCTTCTGAGTTGACACCATTTGGTGTTGATTTTCGTGCTGCTTAGCCATGAGGCGGTGCGCAAGTTTTACAGCTGCGTTAAAGTTGAGAGCTGTCGAGGTCACGTGTGAACACGGCAGACACGCCAGCAGCAGTCACTGCGGCGTCAACGACCCCTGCGTCTGGCCAGTGAGACGGGAAAATTTCCTCAAGTTGAAACATTTCTCTGAGATGACATCAGAGCTTTACGCCCAGATGGATACGCCATGTTGACGGGTCTCATGTGAAATTAGGGGTGTTGTAGATTGGCAAGGAAAGGAGGCATCCCGGCGCAAAAGTTCCAGGCAAGTAATGGGTGGGACGTAAAGTCTTTCAGGAGGTGGGCAACAGTTTGCCAACAGGCACCTGCGGCCAATGAAGAAAAAAACTTGCGGACCTGCACTGTTTCATGATAAGGATTCAGCAGGAAAAAACACTTGTGTGTCTCGGAGACTGGGAACGCAAGCCAGGTGCCACCGAGCTGCATTATACTGGAGCAGACACTGTGAACGTCAGGGTGACTGGTGCTGAAAAGCAGCATTGCAAGACATGAGAGTTGTGTTGCAGAAGTTGCCACCGTACACGATTTTTGAGCCATACATGATTTCATGAAGGCCACCAGGCAGCTCCTGGTGGCCTTCATGATGAAGACCGCCAGGCTCCTCTGCTCCTCCAACTTGGTTGCGGTAGTCAGCCACTCTCTAGTGTGGTGTGCCCTAATTGGCCGGTGTGTGGGAAGACCCACGGGATCCTGCAATACTGTACATTGTGCATCCTTTGGGAGGGGTGTGTCTTTGCAGAGCTGGTGGGAGCAGTGTGTTTGTCTGTGCTTGTAGGAGGGCTGCCTGTTGTTGCCAGGTCAATCTGGGGTGAGGTGATGGCAAAAGCCGCTTATCGGATAAATAGATCTTGAGTGTGAGGTTATACAGGGGCATTAGAATTCTGGACTTGGTCGCTGATGTCAGGCGCTTGGAGAAGGGTTTCGCGGCCGACCGGATCAGCTCCTTCATTCGACAACATACCAGTGTGGCCAGGGATCCACTACACCCTAGCTGGTCCTTTGATGGAAGAAAAGAGGGGTATTGCGTTTGGATGGCTGGTATTTCGGCCCAAAAAAATGCATGCTTTTTTCGGACCGGTCTAAATATTGGTGATTTTATTAAAGTCGGATGGATGAGCTACTGCGATGGCTATGGTGAGAATTTCTGCCTCCTCCACTGTGTGGTCAAGTAGGTGATTGCACACGTGTTGCCTCCCTTGGCCATGCCCGTGAAAACATGGTTGTTGTGCTGTTCCCTTGTGATCTTTTTGCAAAAATAGCTGGCTCGTATTTTTTCGTTGTGTTGGGTTTTGTTCCACGTTCATATGCGATGGGATTGGGGCTCCTTGTGGAGGCTGCTTTCGCAAAGAGTAGCGAACCAAACACTGACCTGGCAGTTATGCCAGGTAGCCTCACGTCTGGGCTACAGCCTCTGGACGTCTCTGTGAGTGAGTCATTTTGACGTTGGGTGGCAAGATATGGGAGCCGTCTCTGAGAGCTGCTGTGCAGCGGATATCAGAGGCATGGGACATGATTGGCGCACATGTGATCATCGGAAGCTTATAAAGAACAAATGTCTAACTCTCTGGACATGACTGAAGAACAGTGAGTGCGGGATAAGGTTGAAACTCTGAAGAAGCCAATGAGGCGGTAACCAGCACGAGGATGCGGGTTCGATTCCTGGCCGCGGCGGCCGCTTTCTGATGGAGGCGAAAAGCAAAAAACGCCCGTGTGCACGAGATTTCGGCGCACGTTAAAGATCCGCAGGTGGTCAAAACTAATCCGGAGCACTCCACACGGCACGCCTCATTGCCTGCGTTGCGTCAGCACGTTAAACCCTACAATCATCAAATCAACCAGCGATGGAACTGTTGACAGAAACTTGGGGTAGAACTGTACTAACTCCAGTCAATGCACCTCCAGTCTACAAAATGCGAGATGCAGTTATGAAATTGTGGTGTGGCTAGCCTCAGCAAACAAGTGAGGTTCTTTTGAAGTTTATGCTTTTATCAACTACGTATACTCTTGTTACAAAGGCAAGTCCTGCTTGAAAATAATGCTGGTTGTATTTGCAATGGCTGGCTTGAGATTTAGCAGTTGAAAATTTTTTCTGCATTATATTATCACACCCATAACTTCACCTTGATTTTTGGGAAAGGAAAAAAAAGCACGCAAGCGTTTACGTGAGTAACTGTGGTATCGGAGGCCCACCTTGGGGGAACTCATATTCCTAACCTTATCAACCAAGCTAGCTTTGTTTAATACTTGCGGCCAATTGTGATATAAACATGAGCCCCAAAACCAGTCATTAAAAACCTAATAAACAAATGTCAGCTAATTGGGCTAAGTTATGTTAATAATATTTTTTCTGCTTCCCACCAAAACACACAAGCTTACACCAAAATGGGATAACTTCTACCCACTTTTTTGTATATGCTTGGTATTGTAAAAATGAACACCCTGCATATCATGAGCATTTGCTTCTATGAATGTTGAAAGTTTTGGCATCTCTTACGCTTTGATCTTCTCATACACGTAGTGATACAGGCTTAGAAAAAAAAGGTTGGCATGACTTTTCACGATTTTATTACCTGCCATATGCATTATTTCCGGGAACCTGCGTTGATACCTATCCACATTATCTCTTTTCCTTGGTAATGCCTTTCAGCAGCACTTGTTGCTGCTGGGTTTATTCTTTGCTGAAATTATTGTACACCTTAAAAAATTTATGCATTTGTATATTTATCACGGTTTGAAGCGTTTCGAAGTCATATTGCCTGGAGAGATGCAAATCATTGACTTTTCTTTTTTCCAGGAAATCATGACTGTACGGTTTGAACGGAACAAGATGGAGTGAGAAGCTTTTTGTAAATAGCTAAATAAAGTTTTGTTTTGGAGTGAGGCCACTTTGAAGAGCCATTCACCAGGTCCTCGTTCTGGCAGGATTAGTAGTCTGTATTTGTACATTCGTTTAGGAACAGGTTCAGGAATGCATAGCAGCCTTCCCACCGAGGCCTTTACCTACTCTGCTCTCCTGGGAAATAACTTCTGGTGGCGAGCATGTATTAACAACCCAGTAATATCTTTGTTTAGCAAAAGGCAACCACAGGATGATGCGCTGCTTCGATGAGTTTAGGGGCAGTCCCCTGAGACGACATTCAAGACCCTAGAAGAGCTCACGCGAAAGAAAGGGCGTGAAAGGGAGATGGAAAATTTAAATGGGTCCAATGATATAACCAATCGGGCAATGCCCTGCAAAAGAAGCAGGGCGTGCACCTAAAATGACCAATGAAGGAGTGCCGCTATAGGCCCAGAGAGATGGTTTAAGCTTATAACTCAAGGTAGGAGAGGGGAGAGGCCACAGGTAGACAGGAGTGGTATGAGAAGAGGCCAAGGTTCCGGAGAGCCAAGTCTGGAGATGCTGCCGGGGCATCGATGTCGCAACTCAAGCCTGGGCTGGAGCCTGCTGACAGCGCGTCATTTCCAGCTTCCTTGACACACCGTCAACCTGCACTTTGGTGGCCCCAGCAGCGATGGGTGACAGCCTTCGTGCAGTGCCAGTGCACCGTCGACACGTTTTGACGGCCCCTGCAACGGCAACGCTTCCGGAACCAGGTGCTACCTCTCGTGGTTGACGGCCACCACGTGAGTGGTCATCCAGCACCAACTACCGAGAGAACGGTGACTATGCCGGTTACACCGCATCGTGACCACAGGAGATGGACATGACCTTTTTACAGCAATACTGCAATGCCTCCGCTGCTGCCGGTGACTTGGGGTAGGCCTTGTATGGACCTTTAACTTAGGACCTCATGGGGACTTTGAAAGGAAGATGAGAACTTTAGTTTGTTCTGCTCTTAAAGTAGTGTTTCTTTTATTTAGAGTTAGTTGTTCTGTTTAAGTAGTGTTCTTGTTTGTTATGTTTTTCGTCGTTTGTTTATTAGGTGGTGTAATTTATTTGCGATAAATGTCTTGTGTTGAGCCTGCCTTGGTTTCCCGCCTCATTCTTTTTTCCCAGTCGATACATGTGAGAGCTGCCCACAGCTGAAATACTACTGACAGTAAGGCAAGTACTCTAACGGTGCTTGCGGGCAGCACCAGTTACTGGCCACTTGACCAAAGGCTACAAGGGTACCTGAACGACTGTATGTGCATATCTTGGATGTAGTACTATAGTAGTAGTAGTAGTTTGTGCTTTTACTGTGTAAGCAATGTAGATGGTGCTGGTCAGTGAAACTTTCCTATTGCTCTCCAGAACAGCATTGATGTGTGAACACGAGCAACAGGTAGCGGAGCACACAGTGGACAGAGTTGTCCTTGAGAAAGAAGAGAGCAGCCTTCGAAATGGTGCCAGTGTCGGCTGGTGGACTCTCGTCAAAACGATGCATGACCACCCACTGCTGCGTTGTCTCGATGGGTCTCGGGATTCCTGCCACTGCTTGCACGTGTTGTGGGCAGCAGGTGCAGGACCCCAAAACAAAACCGGAGCGTGCACATCGGGTCCGGTGTCAAGTTTATGAGGGAGAGTGATGAAATGTTCGTGCGTTAGCAAAGATTCAGCAGTGCATCTATTAGCTGGAAAGTGTGAAGACGGCCTTTGGCCTTGGTGCCAACTAAAGCCATTGCGTCATATTTTAGGCCCGGTGGCCTTATTTCCCGCAGTAAATTTGTAGTGGTCATGTGCGCTCTGTCTCAGTCCTCCTAGCTTCCGGTTGTGGACTTGAGTACAGGGTAATGGGACCCCGACTAGCTCCACTAGAGAGAGCACTACCAAGCTGTACTACTAGTCCCAGCAAAGTCCGAAGACACACACAGTACACAGAGTCCGGCTTCAGCAACAAAGTTGAGGCTTTATTGCCAAGTCATGTACAGATAGTGCACCAGAAAATACAACTGTCTCTTACGTCGGAGACAGACTCGGTTCACTCGCTAAAGTCGCAGAGAGACGGAGTGTAATATCTGTCAATGTGGCCGCTGGAGAAGGGACCCCTGATCCGACCAACATCGACAGAATCTCTGAGCTGACTCCCCTCGAACAGGTGGCTAGGTGGAAATGGGGTTCCTCCGGGAAAGAGGGTGCCGGCGGCAGACCAGGCGGGAGACTTTAGCTCTGAGCACCCTCCCCTCTTCCCGTAAACTACCCGACAATAGCAGTGGGAGATGTGTTGTCCACCCCCTCTCTGCCTACACCATGGGCCAGTGCAGGCTGCGCCGACTGCTTATGGGCTCCAGTGCAGGAACCACTCCCCTGGGCCGCTTTCTGGGCCGTTCAGAAATCTCAAGGTATTTCTTCCCCTCCTCGTCCTCAAGTCACGTGGTATCGCAGGTACAGAGTGCTAGGCACGGCCAACGAGGTAGCTATAGCACGCACGTGACCGCGCCGCTGGCATAGCGAGGATGCATGCGTGTGAACATGGCATGGTGACATGTCCTTACCGTTCGGACGGGCGCGCTGCTAGCAAAAGAAATTAGTTCCCTTCCACTCGGAAGAAGGATGACCAGTGATGCTGGGCGCAGTGCTAGGAGTGCACGAAATAAAACACGTAATTTACGATTGAGGGTACGTCCTAGCTAGTATATGCTGAATGAAACTTGGGAGAACTACAGTTATATTCTAGGGAAGAAAAATGGGGCTGTCCGTTTCCCTCCTGCGTCGTCTCGATCGACCACTTAACCCAAACCGCTCGACCACTGAGGACAGCAGTCACGCAATTCACACGCTTACAGGGAAATGCACCCTGTTACAGGTTAAAAAGTTATTTAAATAAAGTCCACACCGCAACCGGGGGAGAGAAAACGGAGAGCCGGGAGGAGTCGCACGGCGTCAAGGTAGGATGACTAGGCTCCAAGGGCCTCGTGGGCTGCGACCCGCTCCCTGGCACTGCCCGGCGGCCACAAAAGCTGTTCGACCGGCCGAGCCCTTTCCCGGAGGGGCGGCCAGCAGTTTTGCCGTTTCTGCCGCAAACTGTGGGCACTCGACGACCAAGTGCGGCAGTTCGATCTGGACGGCCGCGCTGATCGTGACAGCTCCAGGCGGTGTTTTCGCTCGGTTGTTTACACGCACACAGCGCGGAGGCGCACGACAGCCGTGATCTGCTGACGTGGCAGCCTTGCGGCCCGAACGTGTGGTGGGGCCTCTCCAGCGGCCAACCACGGATCTGGGTGCTGGGCCCGCACGTGCCGCTGGATGAGGAGGCTGGCGTCGACCGCAGCCGCCGTGGGCGACGGGGGCAGCTCGTGGGTGGCGGCAGCCAGCTCGTCTGCCCGCTCGTTGCCCTCCAGCCCGATGTGGCCTGGCACCCACTGCAGCCGCAGCGGAGCGCCTCGTTTAGCCAGCCGTCCCACCTTGTGTACCGCACGGCCCGCACCAGGAGTGAGCGCGGGTCGAACTGCCGGATCCGCAGTAGGGCCACCCGGGAATCGCACAGCAGGGCACAGGGCTCGGGAGGAGGCTCCAGCTCCAGTAGCAGGTCCGGGCCAAGGCTGACAATCCAGCAGCGCGGCCGTGGCGGATGAGGCGGCGTAGTGCAGCGGGGCCTGCCTAGCTGTACCCCCCCCCCCCCCCCCACACACACACACTCACAGCACCTGCAGGGTCGCTGCGGCCGAACCTGCCTCTGACCAGGGTTTTATACACCCCCCCCCCACCCACCAGAAGGATTTCGACCCCCCCCCCTCTCCCCCAGAAGACTCCACAACCACGAGCATGCCGCCCATGCCCCCTCCCCCCTTCCAACAGTCCCAACAGTCTCACAACCCCCCTCCCCTAGAGGATTTCGACACCCCACCAAAATCGAAATTCTGGATAAACCCCTGCCTCTGCCGCACGGAGCCGCCCGAGCAGGCCAGGGTGTGGCCCTCCCGGGGTCCAATTCTCTAAAACGAGAGGCCGTCGTTCTGAAACGGTGAGCGGAGAAGAGAAGAAAAGCAGTGAGGGAGCATTCCCACAAGGGCGCAAAGCGAAGCAAAACGACGGGGGCAGTGCGTGTCGCTTTCTTTTCTCGAGTGCTCCCCTCAATGGTTTTCGTCCTTCGTCCGCCCCTCAAAGCGGCGCCCCAACCCGAGAACACATGCATCTGCATGGCGCCACCGCGCCGTTTCAGAAAGATGGCCTCTCGTCCTCTCGTTTTAGCTCTTGAATTGGGCGCCAGGTCGCCCCAGACGACGGCCCAGCCAAACTGCAGCTGCCCGCAGTGCGGCGTCCGCCGCTTGCTGCGGAGGCCCTGGATCTCCTGGGGTACTTCGGCCGTCAGGTCCGGGGACCGAACGGGCCGGGGAACCCACATCCACACGGGCGCACGTGCTAGGACAAAGCAAGAACACGCTCGAGTGTCGCTTGATGCGTATAGCCGCTGCAGTAGGGGACCTTCCTTTTCGAACACGCCTCAGCGGGTCGATGCGTCCAAGGGCCCGCTGCTCTGCCACCATTTCGAGCGTTCACGCCCCCGCCGCAGCCAGCGTCGTCTCACACTGCGAGTCTCGAGGAAGACCCAGGCCAACACTAACTGGAAAAGAAGAAGGCTTCAGTTCTGCGCCCTTTCCGCTCGCACTACGTCAGCAAATGGGACGGCTGCGTGAGGTGGCGGATGGGTTCGCGGGGTATATATCTCCCGTGCACCTGTCACCGCGACGTCTAAAATCTGACAATACAAAAAAATTGGCTCCAATCCACGCTGTGATCATTGATTGATTGTAGCGTTAAACGCGCCGACGCAACGCACGCGATGAGGCGCGCCGTAGTGGAGGGCTCCGGATTAATTTTGACCACCTGGGGATATTTAACGTGCGCCAAAATCTCGTACGCACGGGCGTTTTTGCTTTTCGCCTCCATTAGAAAAGCGGCCGCGGCGGCTGGGAATCGAACCCGCGACCTCGTGCTCAGCAGCACAACGCCTTAGCCACTGAGCCCCCGCGGCGGTCAATCCACGCAGTGAAGGTGGTTGGAAAGCAAAGCTGGAAACGACACTCACAGCAATTGCCCATGCTACGTCACTTGCATTCACACACGTGGCTCTACAAAGAGTGAAACCAGAGATTCTGCCTGCTGTTACTTGGAATTCGCAGGGGCGGCGTCCCGAACGCAGAAGCGTCGGCCACGGCCGGGCTAGAGCGGCGGACGCCGCCGCCGTAGCCCGGACGTGCGTCGGCAAAAAAAAAAAAAAAAAAAACGGCAAGGAGCGTCATTCGATCGAAGGGTGAGACAGCGGAACCTAGCCATTCCGATGTGCGAGCTCGGGGCTACATTACCGCGCGACACAAGTGCGAACACCGAAACAATTCGGCATGTGAGCTTAGTGATTGCCATTTATACCGATTTAAACTAGTTAGTATTGCATGTTGAGAATGGCGACGAAGCTTAGGGGACTTATATAATCGCTGTTTATCAGATGTAGTTGCTCCATTCGTCTTTTGTAATACCTCTTAAAACACAAACGAATTGGTATTCCCCAATTTAGAAATCGCCATTCGTGGCAAGCAGTGCGCAAACGGTAGCGTTTCTCTTGCCGCCAGATGTCTGTATGTGGTCTCTACGTTTTGTTTTCCCGCCATGCAAACCAATCCTTAACGTATGTTTGCCGTACGACCACTTAATTCCGCATGTCCGGGTTACACAGGAGGTGCTGTCGAACAATTTAATCAAGCCGTGCGAAAAAAAGCCCGCAATGGACGCGAAGCTGCGCCTAAACGGGCCCAAAACAACCGTCGCTAAAGCAGACGACAAGGCCGGGTCCCGCCGATGCGCCCTCCGGCGTGAGCGCGCGGGGAACGCTGGGTAACTTCGCCGCGCCATCTACACTGTGCTCCGTGAGTGCAAAATCGCCGTTACCTCCGCAGCCGCGTTGGAGCTTGTCCCGACGCCACGAAAGAACCGTTGGCTGGTAGAGGCAGAAAGCTTTGCTTTAAAAGCGTGCACCCTGCTTGAGTTCGCTGCTGGTTTCCTCTGTGCCTGCCCCGGAAGCTCGTTCATCGCTACTGATCAAGCCGTCCGAACCGGTGCGTTTTGTGCGCTGGTTTTCTGCCGCTTTAAAATGTCTTTTCGACATAACGCCGCGAGGAATGACCGCAACACCTCAAAACAAAAGCCGACACCGGCGAGCCACATGTGAGACGGCACTTTACGGATAAAGAATGAGCGCGCTGCGATAAACTGAAAGAGACACGTACGATAGAAATATAACTCGGTTGCTTTTGGCAGCCCAATAAGTCACCGCGCCGCTTGCCGAGCCGGCATCGGTTGCAATGGCAACCAACACCGTCCGCAGCGACGCCGCTGCTTATTCTGTTTGCTTCGCCAGTACCCGATACCCCTGAGGGCATGCAGGAGGTCATGGACACGGGGACCCGCAACAGCTCCCACTCTCGCTGCACCACCTTTGGGACCCGTGGTGCTCTTGACCTCCTCGGTGGTGGCTGCTGAGACAAAGAGCACAAAAAGATCATCGTTGTCTCCTAGGCTTCATCTGCGAAGCGAACATTTTCATGTTCATCTCATCAACTTTCGTCATCATCCACTCATCCCCCTTTATTATGCCCTGTGGCGCAAATAAAGCCTGTCCTTAGAAACTTGACTCTGCACCCGATTACGACACGGGCACAGTACTTGCTTGCATCGCAGCGTGAGGAACGCAAGGAGCAGGAAAGAAAGGACGTCTAAATCAGCAATGAAAAAGAAAAACCCCACGAAAAAGCCCTCAACATAAAAAAAAGGGAAACAGTGCAACGGACCTGTAGGGACGTTCTGAAAGGGACAGACAATCGATTTTGTCGAGTATATTTACTTATCCCAAATGAAAATACATCACTTAAAACACCCTAAACGAAACGGTTTTACTGATAGCGCCCTAGAACTTTGAAATCGCAATTTTAGATTCAGCAGCCATACGTGTCCCTCAAAAAGGAATGCCGGCGACTATGACAGCGAGCCATGCTGCTACATACTTTCAACTGCACGTGAGATTAAAAGAGGTGTTTAAAAACTTGTTCCCGGCTAAAACAACAATAATGTGCAGTTTTTCCTACTTCATTTGTCTTTTTAATCGCACGTTGAAATCGACGGAGTTGTTTGGTGGTGGTGGTAACACGCATTTATTTTATGTACAAGGGATACAAAGAAGCCATGTTACGCTTTAGCGAATTTTGGTGTCTAGGGGAGAGGGATTAGGTAATGGGAGTTGGGGAAAAAGTATACTAGGGTTTTGGGCACGTAAGGTAGTGTGACGTTTAGGCACTCCCCACTAAACTTTTTTACACCCTTTTAGCCAAAAAGGGTGTAGCATGAGTGCAAAAGGGTGTTGGAAGGCCTTTACACCCTTTTTCTTGAATCTCAACACCCTTTTCCTAGCTCTACACCCTTTTTGCATGAAAAAAAGGGTGTTGATCAACTTCAACACCCTTGGTTTTCTTAGGGTGTTGAAAGGGTGTGGAAAAGGTGTTTAGCTGTTCATTGAATAAGGCCATCTTTGGATGCATAATAACACTGTAAAGAAGAAGACATCCCCTCATATACTCCTCTACTGGCAAAAATTTTCAAACGCATGCAAAAAAAAAATTGCTCGTATGCAATGATCGCTCGTTTCCATATGCGGGAAACCTCATCCCCCAAGTTCAGCTTTGGCACGTGAAACCCCAAATTTTGAACCTTAAAAATTTAAAAAGACTAAAAGTCGTGGGCGAAAAGAGTGTTTACCGCCTGCAACACGCTTGGTTTTCTGTAGGTTTTTGGGAAAACGTGTGAAATAGGTTTTCCTTTAAAAAAAAAAAAAAGGAAAAAAAAAAACGGAGCTGGGGCCACCTAGTTTTTTTGGTGTTGCTAATTTTTGGTTATGTTTGCAAGCTTTGCAATGTTTTTTTGCTAAGCTAGGATGACCGTGAGGGTGGGGGGCCAAGTTTAACCGTTTTTAAAAGGGCTGTTCCAGGGTCCCCCCCCCCCCCCCAACAAAGGGGGAAAACCAAGCTCCCCAGCTATTTTTTTTCCCCACCCTTGACCATTTATTGCAACTGCGAAATTTTTTTTTTGCCTTTTAAAACCCCCAAAAAAGACTAGTCCCTTTTGAAATGGTAAGTAAGAGGTGCGCATACGCATACGCCCCTTGTGTCACACCTAACAAGCTCGAAACCCGGGTTCACTTTTATAAAAACCCTATCTGCGGTGGTCCCCCTTTTAAGGTGCCGCAGTTTTTTATTTGTTTTTTTGGGCTGACGCCACCGAAACTAGCTCAAGTTTAAAAGAGCTTCATGGAAAAAATTAGGGTAATTCATATTGCTTTAAAAAAAGTGGGGGTAAAAAAAAACCCCCGCTTGTAGAAAACGTTCGTCCACCCGTGTAAACAGGTAAAAAATTTCTCCAAAGTTGGAGGTCTTTTAACCTTTTTTCTTAGTTGGCGGTCTTTTCTTACCCCCTTTTTTCTTACCCCTTTTTTTTCTTTACGCCCTTTTTTTTAGTTTCGAAACCCTAATTTGTAGCTTTACACCCTTGGGGGAAAAAAGGGGAGTTGAAATAAAAACATTTTTTTTGAAGGGTTTGAGGGGGGAGGGGAAAATTTGTTGGGTATTTAAAAAATTTTCTATAAGTTATGGAAAAAAACTCCCTCGAAATTTAAAAAAATTTTTTTTAAAAATCCGCGTGTTTTTTGTTTTCTCATGTAAAATCCATACTTCCAAAATTAGCGCTAAAATATCTTTTTTTTGCGGGGCCCCCGACTCGATGGGGGGGGTTTTCCCTCTCTGGATAAAAAAGGGGAAGAACGGGGAAACAAGTGAGTATGCACCCCCGTACCGTTGCATCTCTTTGGGTTTTTCTTGCTAAATTCATTTGTGGTCCAACTGTTACTTGTGCGTATTGACTTTTTGGTGTTTAATGCTGCGCGCTCCGCCGATTCACATTGCCCCCCGCGCATGCCATCCCCCCAAAAAAAAGGTGTGAGGCTCAACACCCTTTTTTAGGGTGTTGAGCATCCTCAACACCCTTTTTTCATCCGTACCCCCTTTTTTTTGCCAAAACCCCCTTTTAAGGGTGTTAGCCAGGGGCAAGATTTTTCACCCTTTCGGCCAAAAAGGGTGTAAAAAAGTTTAATGTGCGTGTCGCCACCTTAAAGACTTCAGAAATTTTAGTGAAAAATTTAAATAGTTTTTCCCACCTGTTCATTTAAAAATACCTGGCGGTTGTCCCTAAAGCGCTGGCTTTCATATAGCTAGACGACATCCCCCCCACAAAAATCGGTTGTCCGTCCCTTTAAAAACCCGGGGGGTTTTTAAAAAAAATTTTCCCGGGGGGGGGGTTTTTAAAATTTTTTTCCCCCCGGGGGGGCCCCTTTTTTTGGGGGGGGTTTTTTCCCCCCTTTTTTTTTACCCCCCCAAAAAAATTTTTTTAAAAAAACCCCCAAAAAAAACCCAAAAAGAAAACCCCAAAAAATTGGGTTTTAAAAGGGGGGGGCCCCCCCCCAAAAAGGGGGGGGGGGGAAAAAAAAAGGGGGTTTTAAGGGGTGGGAAAGGGGTGGGGGGAAAAAACCCCCCCTTTTTTCCCCCCCTTGGGTTCCCCGGGGGGGGGGGGGGGAAAAATTTGGGGGGGGGAAAAAAAAAACCCCCCCCCCTTTTTTAAAGGGCCGGGCCCCCAAAAAAAAATTTTTTTTTCTTGGGTTTTTTTAAAACGGGGGGGCCTTCCTTTGGGGGGCCCCCGGGAAACCCCCCGGGGCCCCGGGGTTTTTTTTTTTTAACCCCCCGGTTTTGGGGGGGGGGTTTTTTGGGGGAAAAATTTTTTTTTTTTTTTTTAAATTTTTTCCCCCCGGGGGGGGGGGGCCCCCCCTTTTTTTCCCCGGGGGGGAAGGCCCTTTCCCCCCCCCAAAACCCCCGGGGGGTCCCCCCGGGGGGGCCCAAAAGGGGCCCCCCCCCCAAAAGCCCAAAAATTTCCCCAAAAGGGGGAAACCCCCCAAAAACCCCCCCAAACCCCCCAAAAAAAAGGGGGGGGAAAAAAAGGGGGCCCCTTTTAAAAAGGGGGGGGCCCCCTTTAAACCCCAAACCTTAAAAAGGGGGGTTTTTTTTCCCCCAAAAATTTTTTTCCCCCAAAAAAGGGGGGGAAAAACCCCAAAAAAAAAAAAATTTTTCCCGGGGGCCCCCCCCAATTTTTTTTTTCCCCCCTTTTTAAAAAATTTTTTTCCCCCCGGGGGGCCCCCCCAAAAAAAAAAAAAACCCCCCAAAAAAGGGGTTTGGGGGGTTTTTTCCCCCCGGGGGGGGGGGAGGGGCCAAAAATTTTGGGGGGGGGCCCCCCCTAAAAATTAAAAAAAAAAAACCAAAAAACCCCCCAAAAAAACCCCGGGCCCCCCAAAGGGGGGGTTTTTTTTTCCCCCCTTTTTTGGGGGGGAATTTGGGGGGGAAAAAAAAAAGGAAAAAAATTTTTTTTTAAAAAACCAAAAAAAAAAGAAAAAGGGGGAAAGGGGGGAAAACCGGGGAAAAAAAAGGAAAGGGGGGGGGGGGGGAAAAAAAAATTTTTTTTTTGATTGGGGCACACTTGAAGTTTAGGCTAAACGCTTGCACAACACTTCGAATCGTATCGTTCTACACTGCCGACCTCTTTCAGCAGCAGAAATCCGCCGAGGGAAATTTCCCTTAACGTGAAAATAAGTAAAAGCTCCATTAATCTGGATTGCGCTGAGCCTTCCAATCCAACCTCACGAGGACGCGAATACGAGGACTGAAAGGCAACAGACACATAGACTGCCCTTGGTTAGCATAGCAGGGGGCACACTTGAAGTTTAGGCTAATACACTTGCACAACACTTCGAATACGTATCCAGTTCTTAACACTGCACGACCTCTTTCATGCAGCACAAAATATCCGCCTGAAGGAACTCTTAACGTGATAGGAATAAATAAAAAGCCTCCATTAATTCTCAGTTTTCACTTCATGAGCTCTTCACTGAGCACTTGTAAACCTTCAGCTTCAGGCGCAGGCAACATTACATTATACACTATTACACAACGCGGAAAATTAGGCGTGTTGGTCCACAATACAAAGGTAGCTGCGCAAAAAAAAAAAAAAAAGAAAGAACGGAGACGAACCAGAAGGACTGCACTGGCCATGGATTATACTTGCCACGTTATGGCGCGGTGCCATGAGTGGGAAAAGGGTGCCAAATAAAGGAAATTACTATTCAATATAATAGTGATGTGAGCCTGAGGTATAGCTAAAACTAGCGTGAGTAAATAAAGGCTTATTTAGTGACGCTAGCTAAAACCAGATAGAGTAAAAGTGAAATGGTTCAAAATGCACGTAATAGGGATGGCGTGTAGGGACAGGTTATGATTTTGAGACAAGAAATGAGCTGTAAAAATTTTATCTTCAATAAATACTCAACCGCTGCAGAGAAAACATAGCTGCATGCCTGAAAGGTATGAGGGGCGTAGTGTAATGTTGTAGCTGTACAGCTCTCGAGAGCTTTCGCGTCCTGGTTTGTCGAGTGGTTTACGTTGACTTTGGATTTAAATAACGAACAGGCACGCTCCCCGCCTGCGACACAGGCGTCTTGAAGATCGAGTGAACAGACTTGAATGAGTTCCATGCGTATGGCTTATCCGTAATCTACCTAAGGCGACTCAATGAGGCTTTGTGTGTGTCGGTATAGTGTACAGTGCAAAGTGTGGTTTTATTTCATTTTATTGTCAAGTCAACGTCATCTCCTCTCGTCTGCTGTTTTTTTATTTTACAGTGCTTACACGTAGACACTCTTGAAACACGCCTCCACTTATACAATAAAATTTGGCCGGATGGGCGCTTTCCCAGATCTTTAGAGGGAGGTCATACATTAGTGGCTTTTCTGAAGGACAGTATTCTGCAAGTTATCATCCCATCACACTGACAGTCTGCCTGCGCGAGCTTCTTGAGAAGATGATAAATAAAATACTTGTACATTTATTTAGAACACAATGGCCTTTTCAAGACTTGCAAGGCAGGCTTTAGGGCAGGGCGATCGACGATCGACGACCAACTGAAGCCATTTTTTTTTTCAGCAAGGTAATTTTCTGCCCATTGCAAAAGTCAACATGCGACACAGTGTGTACACCTACACACCAACCTATCGTGTAGACGGTATCGCCATCTGCATTTTGCCATTCCCCGACCACGCAGCACCATCACAATGTAGCATCTCTTTGTCCTGGTTCATCTCGTAAAGGAATTTGCCATTTTATTGTATTTATCGTAATTCGTATTTATTTGCCATTTTTCATTTTTGTTTTCAACCAGGCGTAGATACATTACATTGATTGTGTGATCTTAATCTGCATTGTGCAGATTATTTTGTACCCGCTCCTGCTATAACCATAATCTGGGCTACGGTATTTCGAAATGAATAAATAATAAAATAAACAACAGCGCCCCGGAAGGCCTGTGATTCACTGGACAGAAGAACCAAGCCAAAACCCCTCGCCGGACGGCAAAGCCGATTGCGCCGAAACGCGGGTCAGTCACCCTCGTCGCATGCTATGCCGCAAGAGAGAGGGCGGCGTCGGGCCCCTTAATCCGGCCCTTATTGGGGAAGTGTCTAACACTGCTTGCGTGACTGCCTGCCGATAATGATGCCGTCCCCGCTCGGCGTTTGTGCGCCGGAGTCGAGGCGCGCCCTGGCGTGCCTGAGCGAACGGCCCGCGCGTTGCCGCTAGCTGCGTGACTTCGGCCGCGTCGCCTGTAACAGTGAGCTACAAGCCGCTCTGCTGGTTCTCCTCAGAGAGCATAGATGGGCGCTTTGGCCGGATAAACGTCTTAAATGGTCCATGAAGACAAAATGCAGCCTTTGTTCAATTATAAATAACTAGCCCTTGGTAACTCAGTCGCTTCATTCCAGCCACGAGAGACGTCGTTTTATTTTAACCGCAAAAATGCGAGAAATATCGAGAAGCTTTCAAATTTCGCGCTATATGGACGTAGTAGAGGCAGAAGTGACGTAATATGTGCCCACACTAAAAAAACTTATTGGTCTGAAGGTTAGCGTTCAAGTGATACGATCAAACGACAATAGAGGCTCCACTACAATCTCCCAGTCATAGTTTCTTGGCAGCGGATTGGTCGACGGCCTCCAATCGCAGACAAGTTCCTGTGACGTCATAGAGAAGCAGCCGGAATGTGGCTGGGGCGGCGCCACTGCTTTAATATTGTTCTATTTAATATTGGGATCATTTTCTTGAAGTTTGCGATACAAGTGGCATCACTGTTATCGGGGCAAGGCAGTCTTTCGAATAAACCAAACTTGTATTTTGTCTTCATGCGGAAGTTTGAACGGGAGATTAGCGGGCAATCAGTTTGTTGGGCATCGGTAGCGCTGTGTTTGCGATAAGTTCATTGCCGAAGGGGCCACGGATTAATTTACTAGCATGAATCGGGCACCTGAAATGGGGAAAAAGTGAATAAGAAGCGCACGGTGATGAAAAATTGTGCCTATATATTTTAGTTATAAATACTGGGAGCTTTTTTGGGGCTTCGGACACGGCGCGCCGAGGGACTTGCACCGAGCAAGAGGAGCTTCGCCCCTAAAAGAAAAACTGTGAAACGAAGCAAACGATAGCTTCTAAAGCGTCATTGGCTCTCCGGCTGCGTTTTCTTGAAAGGCCTTCCCAATTGGGCGTCGCTATGGCAGCAAAAAGCATGGCCGCTGGGGGAAGAGGCTGCTGCGTTCTGTTCAAAAAGCAAGTGCGCCTCGCCGACCTTTTCCAAGGTTTATGTTACACGGTCAGTTGGATTCCCGTTTAGTCATTTTGTCGGCTGTGGTACTGAAGAGCAGTGACGGGGGTAATGGTTGAGAGAGTGTGCCAGATTCCGGGAAGTTGCACGGCTCGAAAGACGGAGTCTATGAATGCAACGGGGCGCCAGCGACACTTCGCCGTGGCTCGTATTCAGAAGGCAAGTGTGGCAGGGGGCGGCAGAAAGTTAGGTAGGCAGATGAGATCAAGGAGTTTGCGGGGCCAAATTGGTTAGCACATTACCGGGATAATTGGAGTTCTATGGGAGAGGCCTTTGCCCTGCAGTGGGCGTAGACAGGCTGATGGTGATGATGATGATGGTGATAATGAAGAATTTTGGTAAGCCTGAGTATTTTCTTCAGTACCAAGGGTCACATGGACGTATGCCCATTTAAGGAAATGGTGTCAATTAGTGGGGCACGTGGAAGCGTTTTCTAGGCCCCTTTCTACAGAACTGGCCAGCTCTCCGTGTTACCCAAAAGTTCTGGTCCGAAGACCGCAAGAGGTGTCAGACTTCCTCAGAAATGAGTGTCCAGTGGAATCTTGCTTTGTTTTCGTATATATCCCGCACCTGTAGTATTCCTTACCCGCAAGGCTATTTTTGAAGTCGTTCGGGACGGCATCGATTCATGGGGCGAGACCAGGTACCGGAATTCATGCGGCGTAAGCAGTGGAATCGCTTGAACTTTACCTGCAATTTACCCTTGTACGCTTTGAAGAAAACCTTTACATGCAGAAGAAGAGAGTGCACATTTGCTGCTTCCGCGTTTCTCCTCCGCTACTTGGTGTCGGCCTACCTCCATAAGAAGCCGCATGAAGCACCGAGCAGTTATGCCGTTGTAGAGGTGTTCCGCTACGTCAACGATTTCTTAAGCATATTCGAGCGACTTCGGGTGTCCGTTTTGAGAAGAACAAGCGATATTTCCTGTTTTTTCGATTGTGTTCTGCGAATGCGAGCTGACGAAGGAAGACCCGCTAAATGAGCAGCTCCAATTTATTGACCTCTGTTGTACATTAGCCGCCAGCACGTCTGCTAATGCTCCGTTGCCAAAGAAGGGCGTCCTTGCGCACTCGTCCGCTCACTCGAAGTTCGTGAACTGTGCGGTGGCTACATCTGCCTTGAAGAATACCTGGTCAAGGTCTTGTGAGCATTCAGTCCAGTCCAGCTTTGAGACTCACGTCCACCGTCTTGGGTCAGCCTGGTGTCCGGACCAGTTACTTTACAGCTCGCCATCAAACTCCTCAGCCAAACGCGCACCACTGCTTCATAGAAGGCCATCAGCCATCACCTACCTTGACGGGGTACGTCGCAACCTAAAAAAAAATATTGTTGAAGATCAGGGGTAAACCTCTTTTTTTTAGCTCCAAACAAGCAGAGTGGACTATGCAGAAATATGAACTTCGAAGAAGGGCGCAAACTCAGTGTGAATAAGCACGCCACGCCGTATGTCAAATATTGTCACGAAGCCAAAGAAGACGCAGTTGTCTTGAAGGAAAACACGTTTATTGGAGCGAACTTGTGCTCCCCTAACAACTCAAAGAATACACAGGCGTCGAAGCAGCAGTCAACAAAGTGACGTGTGCGGGCGAGCGTCGGGGATTCGGATGCCGCGGCATCTGCTCAGCGGGAATTTATCACTCGGCGCGAGGGTTTCTGGAATAGTCGAATTGTATCCAGAACACTGTAGATCAACGAAGATTATTCTAGGCTGTTCACATTCGTTGGGACGCTCACCCTATCAGAAGAGATAACACATGCGGCACAGAAAGAGAGAACGGAACACGCGCTTCCCTTGGCACAGAGACAACTGCGATAACACAGGCCGGCGCAACCGGGCGGCAAAAGCAAAACACGAATAAGCAAACCCAATGCACGGTTCGCGGCAATATGATGCGACAAGTCTCGCCGTTTCTGCAGGAACGGCCGTTCAAAACCATAATTGAATTTCAGGAGACGAAGAACTTACATTATAAAGAAGCTTCCTAAATAACACAACCATGATTTCGTACAACCCACGTTTATTTAATGATAACTGATGCTGTCACGAGTGTACAAAACTGGAGGGAAGGAAAATTGACACTGCACGGCCGGTTCAGTACGTCAAAACAAGCTTGCGTTGAGGAATCCGGGCGCAAGTACTCGTCAGCGTAATAACCGCCGTCTTGAATGAGGTCTATTTCTACGGCGACTTTCAACAAGAGGGGTGTTCAAAGCGAGCCGTCGGCGCTGGCTGCACTGCCCTTATTTGTGGTCTTACCCAATTTTGTTGCTTATTGACCCGGGGGCCTGACTGATGGCATCACCGGGATGTTGAAGACTCCTTATGCGTCGTCGTCGTCGTCATCTTCCAACTCTGCGTCTTCTGATCCTGCGGCAGTATCCTCTGGGTCATACTGCACGCCATCTTCAGCGCCTTCGTCATCCTCGAGCTCCGTGTCTTCTAACTCTGTGTCAGGATCCACGTCTCCTTGGTCATACGACGCTACTATTGCGCACTTGACGCGTTCGGAACTTGGGTCGGCGGTGGCCGGCTGTTCAGCGTCGGAAGCTCCAGGCTCGGAAGTGAAGTCGCCCGCATAGCCGCTATCAGGATTAAGGTTGCGTTTGTGGGTGTCGGCGTCACCGCTACCACTGCTGACTGAAGACAAGCTGCACCCACTCAGCAGTTGCGAACAGCAGCTGGCGGCGTCTTTGGTACTCGCTTCGTCCGCCATTTCCGAACTGGGACCGGCACAGCTGGACGCCATAACCAGGAACGTCTCAGGAACGTCTCAAGACGACGAACTCAAGGGAGCAACCAGTATTCGAAGCCTCAGTGGTGCCCTGGCTTTGCTACGCCTGCAGAGATCGTCGAGGCTCCTGTCGCTCAAGAATCGCGTTCTTCAACGAGTGATGACGACGATGATGATCCTCCTTGTCTCCTTCACCGTCATCTTCGTCGTCTTCTGTGGCTGGTGAAGGCTGCGGGTAAGCAATATTGATTCCCAGCCAACGTCGCTTCCAGTACATTGAAAACGAAGCACGTTTATGCATTTTTATATTTCACATTTGTGTTTCCCGTTTTCTTACATTTTTAAATATTGTTTTTTAGCCAGCATTTAACGCGACACTGCAGTGTAAAAGCAAGTTGTCCTATGTCGGTAGATCACAGTGCTGGGAATACAAATACACCACTCGACGCAGCAGCAGTTGCTTATTTATTTGCAATGTCACTTTCTTAAAACCGCCAAGTAAGGGTATGTGATGCGAAGAAATCATGGCGATGAAAATGCACGCCCTTAAAAAGAAGAAGACGAGAAGACGAATGCGGGGGACGAAAGCACGTGGCGCCAAGGTCATTGACGCTAGCGCTCGAGCTGAGAACACGAGCTCGGGCAAGGCACCGGCCAATGAGGAGCTGCCAGCGACAGCGGGCAGGAGGCGAATGCGATCGAAAAGAAGCTAAAACGGACGATTGGGCGAGTTGGAACATAGTAACAGCACAAACGACACGAGACAAAAGACGAGGGTACAAACACGGCGATTACAAACGAGTGATGTTTGTTGCTTATGCCAGGGGTTCTTATACACATATAGGCAAGAATATACAAAAGGAAAATGAAGGAACACTAATTCAGCACGTGAACACTTGAGAGGCCCTGAGCATCGTTTGATAATGGCTTGACGTTTTCTTTACGCGTTGATATACTTAGGGAGCTAGAAGTACAATCAGTGGCGGCCACGGGTGGCGGCAGCCCCTGTCGCACCAGTTCCAGCGACATCGCTGGGTCGAGCGCCGCTCCTCGCGCAGCAGCTCGATCGACATGGTCACAGGCTGCGTGGCCGCTCGGGCGCACGAGGACACAGGGGTATCGCCGGTGCTCACAAAATAGAATCTGGTTTTGCCTTCCGACGAACGGTCGTCCTGCCTGAGGCTCCTTCCTCTCGCCCGACATAGCGCCCTACACCTCATAAAAACTACAAGAGCTGTTTGGAAACCAAACATTGATCAACAGAGTGGGGTTTTCTGCGCGAAGAATCGACACTTCTTGTCTAAGAGGGCAATACAAGGGGTGCTTACGCGTTGGTCGCTTAACTTTGCATTTGCGTGACCTTTAACATTTCTGGCACGATTTGGTTGGCGTGCTCCCCTATCACAACGCTCTGTTCCTGGAGCGGCTGGCATTTACTATCGCAATCGGGACAATGCTGGGCGAGATGACAAATGGACGTTTTTGAGGCCACGGAAACAAAAAAACTGAGGTGACCAATGCCGAAGCACCCCTACTCACACAAGGAGTGTCGATTCTTGGTGCAGAAAACACCACCCTGTTAGTCAGTGTATGGTTTCCAAACAGCTTTTGCGGTTTTTAGAAGAGAATGTGTGTTGTATCGGTTGTACTTCTTGCCCCGTAAGTAGATTAACGCGTAAAGAACATTTCAAGTCATTATCACGCGACGCTCACGCCCTCTCAAGTGTTTACGTGCTAAATTAATGTTTCCTTGCTTGCCTTCTGGTTGTTTTTTGCCTACGTGTGCATAAAAACCACTGCCTTAAGCAGTAATAATCAGTTGTTAGTCAGCGCTGCGTTTGTGCCCACTTTTTGTATGGTATTGTTTGCGCTGCCACTAAAAAATAACAACCAACGATTGTTTAAAAACATTCAAAAGGGCTTGTTGGGCTGTTAAATTCCATAATTATCTTATGCAAAAAAAACAGGACAGTGACGAGGACAGGCTGCCTGACTGTGTCCCTGATGCGCTTAAGATGATATTTATTCAAAAGACGAACACAGGACGTGTGGAAGTGTGACCGGGACGCATGCCGGTCGGGCGTCCAGACGCTTGGCACGCCTCTATGGGCGCCCACAACCAGAAATCCTAGGCCCCCTCCTTTGGAAACCCGGCAGTCGTCTTGTGGGGTGGCCTACGAGAAGGACGGCGGCGTGTCCCAAGGAGCTGCGTTCGATACACGAGCGGGAGCTCGTAGCGCGCCGTGCCATCATGAACCCCAATTTATGACGACCTCGTCGAGCGACGCCGCACCTACACGATTGTGCAACCGGAACGTGGGGTGCTGCGAACCCATACCGGTAACAATTGTGACTCTTTCACGTGTTAGAACTCTGCACCATTTCGCTGTAGCTTAGCTTCGCTTACTCTCTGTTATCCTTTCTCTGTGTTTTAAATGCAGAGATTTCTTTAACTCACGATGTCACCCGGGGTTTCGGCGTGCCTCGTCGTCCGCAACAGCCGTTCCAGGGGCGCCCTCTCCCACATCTCCTCTCCCGCATCACGCTACCCTCCTCGCTCTCAAAACAGGTCCGCACCCCTCCTCTACACTATATAAAAAATAATACTTACCGGCGCCTGGTTTCGATCCCACGACCCTGCGGGCGGAACGCAAGGTACATGGTGCTTACCCACTGCGCCACAAAGCCGACACAGAAGGGAAAGCTACAACGCGCCTTATATCCTTGACTCATTCAAATACGTAAGAAGCTGCTGATACAACGCATTCATACCTGTGGGCGGAACGCGAGGTACATGGTGCTCTTCCCACTGCGCCACAAAGCCGACACAGAATGGAAGGCTACGAACGCGCCTTATATCCTTGACTCATTCAAACTACGTCAAGAAAGCTGCTGATACAACGCATTCACTACCACCAACTCCCCAAACACTAAACGTTAACGCATACAGCCACCCCTATGCGACGCATTTACTCGAGTCCCCTCGCGGGGAGATGGGCCCTTTTTTATGTGTTTATGTGGTGGTGCGGGTCAGAAAAACTTAGTCTCATCAAGAGATTTTAATTCTCTTAGTTATTATTGTTCATAAACCTGACAAAGTCTTCCTGAGTGGTCTATTGCCCTTATCATATATGAATTTCACGATGATACGCAACTCGGGGATGCCAGTGCAAAAGTCTTTGTTGGTTTACGTCTTGTTACAGGTATTGCTGCTTTATGCCCTGATATTGAGGAGTTTTAGCATATTGCAACGTATACAATGAGAGGAAACAGTGCTTTAAAAACAATGCGGAATAGTGCTAGGAGAACCGACGTAATTCAGAAGAGAGAAGGAGAGAAAGAGGAGAGAGCTCTTTATTGCAAAAGCAGAGTTTCGCTGGCGTTTACAATCGCCTACATCCTTCTCTACTGGGTTGGAATGGAGGGGAAAAAGCCATAGAAAAGGTGAGCACAAAAACAACTTAACAAATAAATAAAAACTTGCGTGGCTTGACATGCTTGACGGACTATTTTTAGATTGTGTCAAGAATTTACAATTTAGAATGTGACCAATGTCCTCCACATAGGAAGACACTTTTCAGGGTCGGACGCTGGTTTGGGGGTCTCGTCCACGGTCCTAGAATAGTCTTCGAGTTACCGGCCCTTGTTCTAGCGTTCAATATCTTAAAGAAAAAAATGCGATCTTAGCGCCAAGTAGGCAACGCAACCTGATAAAAATTTCCAACTGTTTCTGCAGGAGCCAAGCCAAGTTCAATCGTAAGCAGCCAAGTTCAGTCGTAGGCGATGGTATAATGTTTCTAGGCACAGGAGCTAGCGTCTTGGAAGTAGATTTAAACCCCTGGTCAATCGCGTGCAAAAAGACTTGGTTATTCGGTTGGTTACACCATAGCCGGTTTCTTTCAGTTACTGCAAAGCGATGCGCCATGCTAGAAGTCTCTGTTTTCGTAAAAACGACTTTACGGTATTTTCTGTAGTACGGACCTTACGAGCCGCTTTATCGGTTTTTTGATTTCCCATAATACCACTATGCCTGGTATCCATTGCCTATTTATACTGTGTCCACCAATGAAGGTGGTGAAGGCAGGAGACATCGCTCGCTGCTGTGGTGAAGGAAAGGCCTACTTCTCCTTGACAGAACTTGCAGAGCTGCTTTGGTGTCTGGAAAGATGCTACACTGGTGCGGCTCATCGCGTAGAATGTAAAAAATGCTTATTTGAGGGCACAGAGCTCAGCCGCTGTAGATGACGTTGGCCGCTCCAGACGAAATGAAAACACTTCTCCTGTAAGTGGCCATACAATCCAGGCGAGGAGCTTTGCGGGGATGACGATCCATCCGTAAATATCTGTGTTTTAGCCTAATTAATTTATACATGTAGTCTATCACTATATGTACGATTTCCGTCTGGGGCTTGTCTTCTTTGAGCCAATTCCAGGGATGCGACACCTAATTTGTAAGGGAGTGACGTTCCAAGAAGGGAAATGTGGTGGCATGATTTCTTTTGGCCGGCTTGGAATTAGCAGTGGTATATGCTGCCAATTGCTTGGGCGCATTGAGGTTGCATGACTTAGAAAGTGCTTTCTTGAGTGAAGCAGATGCCTCAGGTGCACGCGGAGAGTCTCCTGTTTTCTAATCACGTCAAAAGGCAAACAACGTGTTTCTGCAAGGGTTCCAACACCCGAAGATCCCTTCAGAGGTCCAAGTCAGATGCTTAAATTGTTTTTTCTTGGTGCCTGAAGACTCTTCTTGCTTGTTTCTGAATATTCGATCTGGGATGTACCTCGGCCCACCATCCCATTAGCTTTTGTGCAGCATAATTATTGAATGACAATCACTGCCCCAGCGTGAACCCGCAAGACATTTCAAAACCTGAGTGGCTGAAGAAATGCGGTACCGTAATCGTTTAACCTCGGGTGACCAGGTCAAGTTGCGGTCTATTAAAATTCCAAGAAATCTTTGGACTCGTGCATACGAGAGTGTACGGGCCCTTAGTATCAATGGATAACGATCCATGCTTTTTCGTGTGAAAGCCGTGGCTACTACATGATGATGATGATGTTCCTCGGTGAATGACACATACCTTAACCAAACATCAGGGGTATGAAAAAAGTTGTTATTTATTTACAGGCTTCCGTAAATAGTAAATTTCGAGAGGTTGGCAATACTTTTGAAAGTGTAATCCAAGATTGAAAAAAATAATTGGGAGACCTCAAACCAATTACGTAGGTTACGGCCGAACGCCAGCCTTGGTTGTCTACTTCGTCACCTCCTATCTGAGTGGGGATTCTTAGTTCTTTGGAACATACACTGCCGGAGAATGACCATCAAACTGCCAAACAGCGTCATTACGCTTCCGAAAATACCGCTACGTCGTCCAGGTGCACCACACACAGTTGCCATTTCAGGCCGCAAAAAATGCCTCCGGCATCCTTTGGAAAGTGGCCGGAGCTGAACACAATTCAAATGGTAGTACCTTAAACTCATACAGCCCGTCCGGAGTAATCAAGACGGTTTTTTCATGATCCCGTTCGTCAATTTCAATTTGACAATATCCGCTGTGCAGATCAAGTGAAGAGATGTACCGAGCATTGTTCAGATGATCCAGCGAGTCGTCGATAAGTGGCATAGGGTACAAGTCCGTATAACCGCAGAGCTGGTTAAGCTTTTAATTCCGCCGTGGAGCGTTATCAAAAACTCAGCCCAGCCGAGCGCAGGTGATCGTGCGCCTAGTGAGGACCACCCGGCGTCGTCTAGGCGTGCGCGTGTGGCTTGCGTCACGCAAGAAGCTGGGAAAAATACCGAGCGCACGTGAGCGTGCGTCTCGTGAGGAGTGTTTCGGCGTCGGTCAGTCTTGTCGAGAAAACGCTTCCGAGCATTCGTGGCGTGCTCTCTTGCGTGCCCTTCTCCTCGCCAGTTCACGTGCATTCGCGCCTGAAGTGGGGATCACGGACGCCGAGTCCGCGTTACAGACGCCGAGTTAGCAAAGCCGGTTGCAGCCGGTTCTAGCGCGTGCTAACGTGGTCCACTTTGGCAGAGGTGGTGAAAGGCTGCCGACAAAATTATCCGGGCCTGCCAGTCATGAAGAACTTTCAGCGGCAAGTTCGGAAATCCATGTGAGGTGTAACAGCCGGGTCTCCGACGACGGGAGAAATTGGGCGTCAGAAGAAGAGCGTCACTCCCGAGAACGGATGCGACGTCTTCGGTACAATCCCGAATATCCGACGGTGAGGCGGCGGAAAACTGTCAGCGAGTTGCAGAAGATCTGGAGTTACGAGCTAGAGTACATTGTACATACTTTAATTACCGAGTGTTCATTGCTCTTTCGGGGGCTAACGACGACACCCCGCAGAAAACTGACCGTGTCTCGACGCTTAACCGCGCAGAAAGCTTGTTCGAATCTTCAAGCATAACGACGCATAAACTTAGCCCAACCAGCCCAACTTAGCCCATAATAAGCTAGTTGGCGCCGCCTGCTTTGCTGTTTGTCCAGTCTTTGCGCATTGCGAAGCTGTCACATTTTTTTTGTGTCACGTTCATAAGTTCCCCTGTTCGCCAGGAGGCTTTGTAGCATATATTCTCTCTTTCCTATAGTAAAATAAACA
>CM023452.1:178396151-178696151 GCA_013339765.2 Haemaphysalis longicornis | reverse complement strand
GCCGGGAACCCGGCCGGTTGCCACCGTGCCGCCAGCGCAAGCTAATTGTCAACGTAGGGCCGACCGTGGAACCCGTTCATTTTGCGAATCCAGATGGTCGCGTAGAGCCTGTATTCAATAGCGAGGCACGCATGCAGGCAACCATGTGAGTGCGCCGTCACTGGTTACGTTGGGCTCCGTGGGATGGCGGTACTTGTCCGTGCTAAGCGCATGACATGGGTTGGACATTCCAAGCTCTAGCCCGCCGAACGCAAAGTAATGCCTCGACTCCAATGTGAGTGCGATTAATAACACTTCTGTTGACACCACCGTTGAAAAACTGGTTGAAACGGAGCAGACGACGCACGCCGGTGTTATATTTTTTTTCGGCTTGCGGCCGCAGTGGCACAAGCCGCGCCATGTCCGTGGCGCTTCGGGCATGTCTGTGGCCATTTCAGTCTTGCTAAACGAAGAAATTGATAGCTAAACTTTTTAATGAATACCGGCTATAGCGGCACGTGAAGTGCCACCTAATTGCGTACCACACTTCACAAACACTCCATAATATCCGCGTGAATTAACCACGTAATAAACACCGTGACCAGCCCTTTTCAGCTCTGCCGGTCAACCATTTTCACAGGGTGCACGTGCCGAACCCTTTTAATCGCGGCCGTTTTTAATCGCATACTTCCCATCCACTATACACCACCCGTGGCGCTCACCCGATATTCCGGTCAGGTCGGCGTCGTCCTTGTTGAAGAGGTCGCGCACGCCCACGGCGGCCAGGTAGCGCGCCATGTTGACGTGCTCGTCGAGCGCGAACTTGGGCAGCGTGATGTCAAGCGGGTTGCGCGTGTAGCGCCTCTCGAAGTCCCGCACGTCGCGGGGCGTGATGTTGGCCTCGATGTAGGCCAGGTCGGACTGCCGGTCCGGCAGCAGGATGAGCAGCTGCAGCTGCTCCATCATGCACGGCAGCTCGAGCACGCGGCACGCCAGCCGCTCCACGTGGCAGTAGTTGCACACGCGCCGCGAGCACATGGTGGCCACCGTGACCTCGCCCTGCTCCAGGTAGAAGGGCATGGGCGCCGTGTAGATCTCGGAGAACTTCTCCTGCCACAGGCAGCGCAGGAAGGCCGTGCTCACCATGAGCACGCGCGTGGCAGGGCTCACGTCGGCCACGCTGGCGATGTACGCCATCTTGTGGCCCGTGACGCGCTGCAGCCACGCGTTGATCTCCTTCACGGCCAGCGCCGGGTCGCCCTGGAAGTTGACGATGCCCACCTGCGAGCACGCAACAGCGCTCTCTGCATGCGTGTCTGCACTCTTCAGAGCTAGCGTCACTAAATAAAGGCTTTTAGAGTATCGGCACTCTGTTCTCTCATTGTTATGTGCCGCCAGGATTTTCAGTGGTCGGTCGGCACCACGTGATATTTGTTTACATGTGAGCTTAGCCATTTTGTTTCTGGGCGCCCTCTTCTCTCTCTCTTTATCTCTCTGCTGCGCGGACGCTAGAGCGGCCGGTCACACTCTGCCCATCACAACCGGCAGCGGTTTCGTTGGGAGAGATGGCAACACTGCAAGCCAGAAACAAAATGGCCCCCAGACGCTTCCGGGTGCACGAAGTGGCGGTACTCTTTAGCGTAGCTTATTTAGTGACTCTATTCAGAGCCGCGTGCACGCACCTGCGCGTAGAAGTCCCGGTGCATGGCCTCCTTGAAGGAGTCGGCGAGCTCGAGCGAGGTGGAGAGGTACATCTTGTTGGCGAGTCCCACGTGCTGCTCGGAAAGCTGGCCCAGCGTGCGCGCCATGGTGTCGAACTCGCGCAGCAGCTCTTCCTCCTTGGACACGCCCAGCGCCGTCAGGATCTGGTCGGCCGTGTCGCTGCGGGACCCCGCCAGGGCGCTCACCTGCGGTGCCTCACAAAGGGTCACCACCGGCTCTCCTGCAGCCGCCCCGGATGTGCGGAGAACGACGCGTTTCCGCTTTCCCTCTCCCCAAACCGGTGCCGCAGCGGTCGGGACGCGTATATGCGTTTAGTCAGTACAGCCAGCCGACCTGAGCTTGCTAGGGTTATAAAGCATAAACGTACCTAAAGCAAAAAAAACCACCCGAACTGAAATAAATAACAGCCAAACGGACCTGCAATGGTTGAAAACCACGGTGTAGAAAAATATCAAAGAAATAGCCGAAACCGGCTTAAGGGAAACCCGCAAAAACGTACAGAGCGAGTGCTGAAAGTGACCAAAAGGCAACAATATGCCGAACCTTATAAAGCATCAGATGTCTAAATAGATTATATGCGTGAAAAAATGTTAATATTCAACATATACAAACCCTTGAAACAGAAAAAAAAAGGCGGTAACGGATTTGACGGTTAAGGTTGCTTCGCAGGAGCGGAACTCTGTCGTGACCAAGCGGTTCTGACTTTGCAGGCCGACATGCTACGTTGTACATAGCGTTCAATTCATGACCAGATGCGCCATGCGTCGAAATGCTTGCGACTGGACCCTATCGCGGGCAAATGAAGGTGCAACTGTTTGCAGTGGAAAAAGAAAACGCTCCGGAAACGCGTTGTTCTCCGCACATGTGTTTCGCCGTTTACTGTGCCATTTAAGTGTTGGTTCGAAACGCACGGCTGAGGACATGCATCGCATTGGTTCGTCGTAAGTAAGCCGAAACAGGTGTGATTGTATCGGGTTATTTGGCACCTCGCAAGCTGCACTTACGCTGCTTGATGTGTCTGCAATTTGTTACGCATACTGTTCAAGTCTGATGGGAACGTTAGGGCAAATCATGTGTTGCCAACTCTGCGGTTAGCGCCTACCTTTTAGGGCTTCCTTTGGTATGTTTTTCGGATCGCGGGGGCGACTGGCCGTAAGCGATTTTTACCAGGTGTAATTCCGCTCTAACTTTTCCCGCCAGATTTGAGACTGTAAGCCAAATGGAGTCACGAAATGGTAATATTATTGGCCCTTTTAACTGGTTTCATGAACTTCGGCAGCCGGCAGCGTTCCTACAGATTCACACGATTTCCTCTTCCCTTTCGCACGGCCGAACATGCGGCGAGACTTCGTCGACACCATCTCGCAACTGGTATCATGTTTGAGCGCCACTGGAGGCAGAACTTGTAGGGGATTCCTCCGTCACGAATTTTGAAGACGGTAGTCTTTGTCGAGATCTCTAAAACTAAAGTTTTTGTCTTTCGGCCTGTCTGTATGTCACTCGAACCAGATAGAAATGTTATTGGTGAGCCTTGTAACGCTTGCTGACCGGAGGAATGGCATTGACCCCACTGCCCCCGCATATGCGCGTTTTGTCACTACGTGTGTAGAGATAACATGCAAAGATTATGCACTGCTCCGCTTTTGATCTGCATTGACGCAGCCGTAGCGTGAAGCTGTGGAGAAGGACATACTCGAGCATCATCTAGCCCAGTTTGGCGTATAGCTAGCGGCCTGGCGCGCGATTTAGTGTGTTCTTACCTGTATCCTACCCCCTTTTACCACGAAGGAGCGAAGAAAAGCCACGTGGTTAACCAAGCTAAGAGGAACGTCGCCCGTGGCTGTGGCGGCACCCACGGCGGCAGGAGATTGCAGCGACAAATTTCCATTTGATATACATATATCAGTATGAAACTCTATGCCGCAAATAGGCGAGCCGTCAGAGCTTTGTGCACGATGCGCTCACCAGGGGAAGGGCGAGACGAACACGTTGATGCACATTTGTTTATTTTATTTTTATATATATACTTTTGCTGCGGACTACTTCCGCAGCTTCTACGGTGTTGCACGCTATGTATGAAACGGGGAATGGCATGTATTATGAAAATTAACAGTGGCTTAGCTGGGCTTTTGCCGGGATTACGTAGCGTGAGCAAAGGTTCAGCTGGTTATTCTTGGGTTTTCCTGGTTGTCTAGGATTAGCTGATTATCATGCTTACTGGCTAAAAATTTTTAATCCAATCCAATCCTTTAAATTTCCCAATCCAGTCGCGGCGGCGGTGGCTCCGGCGCGCCAGTTGGTAAACGTAATTTCTCCTCGCGCATGCGCAGCACGGCTCTCCAGGAGCCACGCGAAACTGCTCAACCTCGGCCAGCGTAGCTCACGTTACAAAACTCTGTGTCAGCTTTGCGTGATGGAGGGCGCACTGACCAGGGACACGGCGACGCCGAAGGGCGAGACGAAGACGTTGACGCGCTCGCGGGACAGGGCCCCGGTACAGCTGCAGCGAGAAGTTCTGCACACGGGCGGCCGCCGTTGCCGCCGCGTGCCCCGGCCACGGGAGGAGGGGGAAAAAACAGCATGTCCAGGGACGCCCGGGGGCTGCTGCTGCTGCTGCACCCCGGGGGATAAAAATCTTCTACATCCATGCACGGCTGTGAAAGTAGCTTCCAGACAGCGACTACGAAATGAGATGATGATGATGGTTTGATTTTATTGGCGCAAGGCCGACATGGGCAAAGAGCGCCAAACACAAAGTGATTTGATGAGGAGAGAACAAGAAATAAAATCAGTTAAAAGCTATGAGCACGGCTGGTGTAAATGGCCAGGGTGAAGAACAAGAGGGGTTTTAAAAAAAAATAAGGTGGCTGGTGTATAGGACCAGGGGTACAAGCTATGGGTGGTATGAGATGATTTGTAAAAAGTGAACTTCTGATAGGAACTGAAAGGTGCGTTGAAAAAAACGGCATCGTCTCCTAAGAAGTATGCGGGTGTGGGGGAATATGTCGTGTGTGTAGTTGAGGGAAGTGTTTGCGTCGTGTAGTGTCGAGTGCCTTACATTGTATGAGAATGTGCATCACGGATAGGGCCTCTCCGCACCTGCTGCACAGAGGTCTTGGAGATCCAGTGAGCAGGTGCGAGTGCTTTTCATGAGTGTGCCCTATCCGTAATCTAGCCAAGGCGACTTCTGTGTATCTGTTGCGTGTAGCGGAGGTGTACGGTCCCAAGTGTGGTTTTTTCCCTGTAACTTGTTGTCTGTTTGTTCGCTCCAATGTGTTTGCCATGTTTTGCGAATTTGTTTTTTGATGTATGGTTTCACGTCGGTGTAGGGTAATGTGGTGATGTGGTGATGTCTACTGCAATCGAGAGTGTAGCAGTAGGGGCCCATTCGATCCGCGGCTTCGTTCCCGGCTATACCACAGTGGCCAGGGACCCAGCAAAGGACGAGTTCAAATTTGGGACATACCCGACATAATACCTTTGATGATAAGATTTACAACGTGATTTTTTGAAGACTTTGTTGACGACAAGCCCGCACAACACTGAGGGAGTCTGTATAGATAATGGATTGGGGGGTGTGGCTTTGGATATATTAACAAAAGAAGTACACCATAAGCCTCTGACGTAAAGATACTTGTATTACTGTTAAGAGTTCTAGTGACAAAAGGGGCCGGGCCCATGCCCCGCGAAAGGACACAGAGGTGGAAGTCTTAGAGGCATCCGTATAAAATTCAGAATAATGATACTTCTCCTGCAAATACAAGAAGTGCTGCGAATTGCACATGTGGGAGCTGGGTTTTTATCTACATGTGTAAAAGGATGTGTCGCATGACACAGGGCGGAGATGCCATGGTGCTATGAAATCTGTTACAGAACTTTGGATGGTGTCAAAAAAGGGAGACAGAAAGCTCTGACGCTTCCTCTCTAATTTGTAAGAGAAGGGCGCAGAGAACGATGGGTTGGTTTAGGAGTATTTCAGTCATGGAGGTATCATGAAAAACTGTTTTAAAAGGATGGTGAGGCTTTGGATGAAATTTTAAAAGCAAAAAGGGAGGTCTGTGTATGCTCGCTGACGTTGTAGGTTCCATTTGTTGCATTTTACATACAGCTTTCGACTGGACTAGTCCGAAAGGCACCCAGGACAAGCGGAGCCCTAGATGAAGCAAAAGGGTCCAGCATTCTGGGGGATGTTTTAGGGCTGACCCATAGACGACGCTACCATAGTCCAGTCGTGAACCTATCAAGCTGGTAAAAACACGTAAAAGAAGTTGTTTTCAGCACCAAAAGAGATGTGCGACAGAACCTTCAGGATATTCATTTTTTTTAAACATTTATGTTTTAGTTGTTTTATGTGTGGGATGAATGTGAGCTTTTCGTCAAAGATTATACCTAAAAACTTGTGTTCCTTTTTGACAGGAATAGAGACCCCGTGGATTTCGATGTCTGGATCCGGCCGAATGCCACGCCTCTTGGAAAAAAAAACCCAAGTGCATTTTCCCTGGATTAAATTTAAAACCGTTGCTATCTGCCCAGCCGGCTAGCTTGTTCACACCAAGCTGGACTTGGCGCTCGCAGATAACAAGTTACACGATTTAAAGGAGAGTTGAACTCGTCTACATACATTGAACAGGAGATCGATGGTGGCAGTGCCTTCTGAAGAAATTCATTTTTACAATAAACAAAGTGCAACTCAAAACACCCCTTGCGGCACGCCGTTTTCCTGCACATGAACCCAGAGAGTGCAGCTCCAACTCGCACACGAAACGTTCTTTCAGAAAGGTAACTAACAAGCGTATTCATCATGTTACCCGACATGCCAAAGGACTTCAAATCGCTGAGGATCCCGTACCCCCAAGCAGTGTCGTACGCCTTTTCAAGATCAAAGAATACTGTCATACAGTACTGCTTGTGGAGGAAAGCATTTTTAAATATAGACTCTAACGCAACGAGTTGGTCGTTCGTAGATCGGCCCGCCTAAAGCCTGCCTGGCAGCTCTGAGAAGACCGTTGTACTCAAAGAAGTACACGAGTCTCCTGTTTATCCTCTTTTCGAAGAGCTTACACAGGCAGCTTGTCAGGGCAATGGGACGATAGTTTCGGAGAGGAAGGGTCCTTCCCTTCCTTTAGGAAAGCCACTACTATGGCCTCCCTCCAAGAGCGTGGAATGTGCCCCGAAAGCCATATTTTGTTGTATAGGTGTAATAGTGTTTCAAGAGTGTCTGGGTGTAGGTGTTGTATCATGGTGTATGTAATCTTATCTGCCCCTGGAGCTGAAGGTTTGCACGTGCTCAGGGCAGCCCTCAACTCATAGAGAGTGAATTCAGAGTTGTAGGAAGTTTTTGATCTCTCTTTCTTGAAAGGGCTTTTTTTCTGCAGATGTTTTGTGTTTCATGAAAGTTTTTTCTGTAGTGTCTGAACTGGACACGTGTTCGAAGTGTTGTGCAAGCGTGTTAGCCTGGTCTTCAAGTGTGTCCCCTGTTGTGCTAACCAGGGGCAGGCTGTGTGTCTGTTGTCCTTTGAGCTTGCGTATACGTGTCCAGACTTTGTGTGTGTCCGTGTATGAATTAATGGATGTCAAGAAGGTGTGCCAACTCTCTCGTTTCGCCTCACGGCGCACACTTTTTCCTAACGCCTTGGCCCGTTTGAAAAAAATAGGTTACCCGACGTGGGGTACCGACGAAGGAACCCCACGCCTTGTTCGGGGCCCTCTCGCGCCCGCCTACAGTCCTCATTCCACCACGGCCTCCCTGGTTGCGGGGGGCACCAGAGGCTGGGGAATGGACTTTTCGGCGGCGTCGAGGATGTGCGCCGTGGGGAGTTGGGTAGCTTTTCCGTGTAGGTTTTCTATGGATGTGTGGTGTAGTTTGGATGTCTCTGTAAATGTTTTCCCAGTTAGCTCGTGTTTCCCTTTGAACCTTTATGGGAAGATGGACTGCTCGGGCCTTTACCTATATACGTTAATGAAGTGGGAAATGGTCACTGCCATATGGGTCATTCCCACACCCCACTCGAGAAGAGGAAAGAGAACTGAGGACCCCAATAGCCAAGTCAAGACATGAGTATGTTTTGTGCCTATGTTATGATATGTGGGTTTTATTGTTAAAAAGGCATGCTCCAGAGGATGTAAGAAACCTCTCTATCAGGCGACCTCGGGCATCCGTACGAAAAGAGCCCCAAAGAGAATTGTGAGCATTAAGGTCGCTGTTAGAATGTAGGGTTTCCCGGGCAGCTGGTCAACCAGCGCCTCGAAGTCAGAGCTCAAAAGTGTAACATCAGGAGGAATGTATATGGAGCATACCGTTATCAACCTATTAAATATTATTAAGCGTATTGCTAAAAGCCTCAAGGATAGTGTTTAAAGTGACAGGGTTTGGGATGCTAAGGATTTCCGGGATTATGGCCCCACCGCCAGGGTGTGTGCAGCCATCCCTGTCTTTCCTGTATACCAGGTAACTATTCAAGAAATTTTGTGTTTGGGAAATTTAAATGTGTTTCCTGAAACACATTACACTTGGCTGATTGGTATGCAGAATCTCATACACGTCGTCAAGATTATTCAGAAGGCCTCTGCAGTTCCATTGTACTATGTTCTCTCTTCCCATTATGAAGTGTTCGGAGCTACTGGACTGTGTTTTTTTTGTGTCGTCTTTCGGGGGTTGGGCTCTCGTCTTTTTTGGGTTTGTCGGGAGGCTTGGCGTCGGGACGCGTTCCTTGCGGTGCACTGCAGACAAGAACGGACCGACGTCCATTTCATCCTCAGATGTCCTCAGAGCGCCTGACGGATCAGGCTCCTTCGCTTTTCCTTGCCCGCAACCACCGAGGGATTCAGGAACACCTCGGATGGCGCAGGCGGTGCGGTGGGGGTATGAGCTGCCGCTAGTTCCTCCGTCTCCATCTCGTCGGCCCTGGTTTTTGGGTTTTGGGGCGCTGGAGGGGGAAATGGAGGATGCAGCATCGCTTCCACCAGACGTGGTTGCCCCCCCACAGCCGCTGCTGGGTCAGCGAGCGGTGCGGAGGCGGGTTGGGCTGCCAGAGGCAACCCAGGGGGGGGGGGGGGGGGGGGGGGGGGGGGGGACCAAGTCAGACTCGCGGTACTGGGTCCCCGCCGAAACCAGACGCCGCTCCGCCCCCCGGCGAGCTGCGTCGGCGTACCTCCCCAGGGGAAAAGAGGCGAACCTCTTTCGCGCCTCGGGGAAGGTGAGTTTTTAGTGACTTTTATGTTGATTATTTTCTTCTCTGTTGAAACTTTTCACAGGCGGGAGTATGCTGCATGTGGACCCTGGCAATTCGGGCAGGTAAGGTTGGTTGCAGTGCAGTTGTCGGATAGATGATCATGCTGGCCACATTTGGCAAATGTTGTTCTGCCACGACAGGAGTTGGTACCCTGCCCGAACCCTGGCACTTGAAACAGCGCCGCGGGTTCGGGATGTATGGCCGGACAGAACAACGGATGAAACCTGCGTTGATATGCTCGGGCAGTGTGCAGCGGTCGAAAGTCAGAATCAGATGTTTTTGGGGGCTATTTCTTTGTTATCTCTCCTAATGACGATGCGCCTTACTGCTGTCACGCCTTGATCTTTTAGGCCTTCGAGCAGATCGGTTCTGTCTCGGTTAGGAGGTCTGGGTCAGATATCACACCCTGGGGCTGTTGAGGCTGGGTTGGGGGGTGACTCTGATATCCAGGTTTGCCATGCGGGTTTGGCTCGTGAGAGTTCTGGCTTGCTTCTGTGAGTTACCCCCAACTAGGGCCTCGCCAGTTTTTAGTTTTTTAGCATTGCATGTGTTGCCTAGGATAGATTCAAGAAACTTGGATACAAGAAAAACAGATTTTGAGGAAAGAGGCTTGGATTTTTCAACCGATTCAACTATCAAAAAACGTGGGTAGTTGTCAGGTTTCGGTGAGTTGATGGCAGGAAGAGGGGGAAAAGATTCTTCGGTGCGGACCCTTTTCAAGGTCCGATCATGTTTGGGGGGGGGGGGGGGGGGTTTTCGATTTACCATATGGCATGTAAAAGGAGGGAGGGGACGGGGGTAATTTTTTTCTCAAACCTTACCCTGATAGCCTGAGAGGTCCCGGAGCTCCCTGCCTGGTAACAGACAGGGGGCCCATCCCCCGGAGCTTGACCTGGGGTCCGACGGCCACCGTTTGAGGCTTCTACCCTTCACCTTTAAACACATCACCACGGTAGGTTACAGTTTATGTTGGGGGCTCGGGGTCCGCGGTGTCGCCAACACCGTCACCATGAATACTCAAGGTGCCCCGTGCGGGGACGAAATGAGATGCTGTAAGAGCAGTTTACACTGATCACCCGTGATCGCAGTCTAAGGAGTTTTGCAGCGAAGCTGTATGCGTGGCTAGGATCCAGCACATCGTGTCCGCGAACGATGAGCAACAAATTTCAGCTTGCAATATACAGGGTGATCAAAGTTGAATCGACAGGGTTTTTTTGTAAATTAGGCTCTTGAATTTACGTGAAAACCACTTCTTCAGTGATGTTAATCACCCAGGGGGACCCATAATTAGGTGCTAATTATTGATGTTGGTGGCCTCATTAACTAGAATTAAATAATGAACTGTTTAGTGGCTGCACTAAGCAGGCATGTTTGTATTGGAAAGTTGGACGCAATCGTGTGCCCACGCAGTTTAATTTGGCAGAATTATTCTAGCGCATCCATACTCCGAGATATCGAAATGCGAAGTTTAATTGCCGTTCGCATGATTACGCATGCTTGACAGCGAAGACCGGCGCAAAGCTCCTCCCTTTTGTGACGTGCCTGCTGCATACGGTGTTAGGTTTGACAATTGGGTGGAGGCATAGCAAAAAATTTACACAATCTTCCCGCGAGGGGAACCATGGGGTAGGTGCGACGCATCGGGGGTTGCCGTTGCGTTTCCGTTATGTTAGCGATGTCAGCGTGCGGATTGCTGTTGTTGTGTATCCTATTTACGCAGCATGTTCACCCCCGATGCGTCGCATCTACCCCATGGTTTCCCTCGCGGGAAGATGGTGTAAATTTTTAACCGAGCGCAAGCTGCGCGCTAACGCACAGCTGGCACGAGCGAGCGCAGCCGAACGCAAGCAGCGCGCTGACCGCGCTGACGCACAGATGGCGCTGCGGTGAGAGCGGTGGAGCGCGCAGCTGCCGTGGCGAGGAGAATGGGGGAGGGATGCGGACTACGCCGCGACAACGCGGGACAAGGCGAGTTAAAGAGATGTGTTGCATCTAAAAAAAGTGATAACTGGCACCCTTTCAGTCTTGGCTGGCGTTATCGCAATCTGCAGTAGGCGACACTGCGATTGAAGCGCAGAACAAACGGGAGGAGCTTTGCGCCGGTCGTCGCTGTATAGCATGCCCTCCGTGAGCATGCCTAACCATGCAAACGGCAAACGGCAACTTATCAACAAAGCTGATTATCAGCAAAGCCACTATCACACCGAGGAATTGAAGTCGCGAGAAGAACAGTCTGGGGCCACCGTTGATAGCGGAGCGCGAATGCTGCAGCACCACGACGCACAAACCCGATAACACAACATTAACTTCGACAGGAGGAACGCGGACAGCCACAGGCTATTCTGCTGGGATAAAACGTCTAGTTCTTCTAAGTTTCGTTAAGCAATCGCAAACCCATACAATTAAAAAATGATGACATAATAAAGTACGCGTACCTTCTCTGACCATGTGGGCTGGCGGGTAGGTGCAGAGTACACCCTGCAGTGCACCGTAACCCTTAATAGAGGTATACATTTTCGAATTTTTGTAACCTATAATTTATAAGGTACAAAAGTAACCTATATCTCAGTAACCTTTATATAAGTATACACGTAAGGGTTGCCGAGTTATAGGTTACTTTCTAGCTTTCAGCATGTATACCTTTATATAGGTGACATCTACACTCCGCACATCTCCGTCAGCAGTTCCTGTGATGACTTACCGCCGACTTCCGCAATTTCATCTCTAGCAGGGGGTAACATGAACATCAGTTAATTGTTTCTCAGTGTCTAGAGTGCCGTCCGACGGCACTCTGGCTGATCGCTGCAGGCATGGCTAGAGTGCCGTCCGCCGACATTCGAATATTTAAGACCAGGCTATAGCACCAGCCAAAGCGTCTGTCACTAGTGTAGAGAGAAATGGGCTCTCAGTGCCATGGGGAACCGACTGTCCTATTTGTAAGCAACCCGAAACTGTGGAGCATGTCTTTCTTCATTGTTGGGCCGCAGTGTTCCTTTGGGATGTCCTCCAACGGTCACTCCAGAAAGATTTTCCACTTAGCCCACACGGCATACGTCTTTTTGTGCATTGATAGAGAGGACGGTGTTCCATTTGACAGTGTCATGTTGTTGGGCCTGCACAGCGTTCGCGCATGGCTTGGCTTCATTGTGATGTAGACGCACGACCAAAGCGACAGCATCTTCGGGGAAGTGTGTCACAGTTTGTTGAAGTTCAGAGAGCGAAGAATTCTTCCACAAAGTGATTGTCAAAAATTGAACCCCTAACTACGCTGGGAATTTTAAATGACAACACCGGTCGTGGGGGGCATGGTGGCATTATTGTGGTTTTTTCCTTATCATTGCACCTGGTGCCTGGTGTTGCTGTCCGAGACTGGCAATTAAGAAAAAAAAAGTTGTAGTGTAGAGGTTCTGTCTTAGCTTCTTGATCCCAAGGGTGATGGTTCGAGACCGGCTCTTGCCGGGCTTTTTTTTTTATCTTTAAATTGGACCATAAATTTTTATGTCTTATGTTAGTTTTGGTGTGTTAAATGATTTCTTTGTGTGAGTTAGGGCATGTTATGTTATGTTTAGAGTAGGTTGCCTAGCTTTACGTTATCTAGAGGGATGTTGTGCCAGACACGGCAATTTTGTTGCAAAACACCGGTGGACGGCGATATAGTAGAGTGCTTGTAACACCGTCGGACTGCACTAGTATAGACACGGCCTAATTGTTTACCTCTATAGCGCAATTAAGAACAGTTTCCAGCAGCCCATAGAACATAAAACTATGGCGCGGACTAGTGGTACAAACCTGGTGGACAAAGGGCGGTTGTGCGGGCGGCGTCCGGAAGCGGGCACGGTGGCACAGCGTATCCGGGGCGACGCTCCTGCGGCGGCGGCGGCGGCGGCGAAGACGGCTCACTCCCGGAGCCCCGCCCGCCAGCAGGCCTGCCGGGCTGCTGCTATTGTTCCTTCAGTGATGGCACACACCCACTTGGGGGGATTGACAAAGGAACGGCGTAGCTTTTGAGGGCTAATACGCCCACATAAAATTCTATAAACTGAGCCTGTAGAATTAAATTGGAGAAGTGGCCACGCAATCAAATAATATAATTGCAAAAGAATTATGTATTGATGTTTTAGGACCACACGGAAGAGACCACTTTTTGTACGACTGGCTGCCCCGCCCCGCCGCGTGTTTGGCAAACCTGGCCGCCCGTTTAGGCTTGAGTTCCCGTATGCTATAGCTCCCCAGTGACTGAGAACGGCGTCTTGTGCGCAGCACTGAAAGCGGGCTTCGCTGTCGTAAAGTGGAACCGGCGGCATGTGGAAATCAGACGCGCACCTCTTGCGCTACGCAATACACTGGAACTCTAGCCTAAGCTATAGTTCCTCTATATAATTTCCTACGGGAGCTATATAGAGGAACTCTAGCCTAAGCGCACGACTAGCGCCATCTACTGGTTTGCTTTAGAACACTCATTCTATTTTCATGAGGTTCGGGAGAATACGAATTCCTCGTTAGGCCTCAGTAGCCTAGGGGTAGAGCAAAACGTTTCACGCTAACGGCTCGGATTGAAGCCCCAGTGCTTCTAATTTTTTTTCGCCAAAATTTTTTGGCAATTTTTTTTTGTACGCATTCATTGGCAATTGTACGCATTCTCTTCGAACACAAGGGTAGTTTGGTATGTTTCAGGTCGATTTAGCCTACCAGCATGTTTGCTAGTTGGGCGATTCTTCTAATACGACGAGAAAAAGGGGCGCACGTGGGGTGCGTCCAGGCGGCCGATGACACCGCTGGTGCAGGCGCGAACCCCGCCTAGAGGCGTTAGGCCATCGCCACATGGGATGAACTCTGAGAAAGCGAGTATTTCCTCCATCATCTCAGATGCTCAGCACCTCTGGTGCAGTTTGGCCAACCCTGAGTGTTGCAAAGCCCAATCGATCAGTGTCTGCCGCGTTGTATGCCGAGGGGAATTCAATAGCACTAACGCTTTATTACACAACAGAGCTTGCTTGTGTCCGTCCGCGCAAACGCTTAAAGGATAAAAAAAGCATCATCATCATCATCACCACCACCACCAGAATCAGAATCGCATGTAGTCGTCGTACTGCCAACGAACGAAGCCTTTCTGTGCTCAGAGGAATGCAGTAGGGGCGGTTGAAGGCTGTCATATTTTTCGCCTGTCGGTCGACCGGCCGATTTTCCTCCAGCCCGGCGTGTGCCATTCGTTTTAAATTTAGGACGGCTTGGTAAACGTAAAATGGAAATTTTGGTCTCTCTCTGTCTGTCTCTCCCTCCCTCGAAGCAGCCAGAAGTGTTGCCGGTGAGGCTGCTCACTCGTGGGCTAATGACCCACTGGAATTTGGCAGGAAAGGGAAGCGATTGCTGACTTGAAAGGAGTGTAGGGGGGAGGAGAGGGAGGGGAGAAAGAGGGGTATCGAGAGCGAAATGACTAGGGGAGAGGAGGAACGATAGCCTGGGAAGAGGTGAAAGAAGCTGGAGGAGAGGATTTGGAAGAGAATTGTGAAGTGGAGGAGAGGAGTGCGATTTAAAGGGGGAAATCTGCAGGGAAGGGGGAGGGAGGGACGGCAAATAGTGAATTGGCGATTAGGACGGGAATAGGAGAGAGACTGGGGTGAAAAGGACTGCAACGGGACAAGAAGGGGAAGATGATTGATTGATTGTGGGGTTTAACGCGCCGACGCAACGCTGGCGATGAGGCGCGCCGTAGTGGAGGGCTCCGGATTAATTTTGACCACCTGGGGATCTTTAACGTGCGCCGAAATCTCGTACACACGGGCGTTTTGCTTTTCGCTCCATCAGAAAGCGGCCGCCGGGGCCCGGGGAAATCGAACCCGCGACCTCGTGCTCAGCAGCGCAACGCCTTAGCCACTGAGCCACCGCGGCGGGTCAAAGAAGGGGAAGACGGAAAGGGGGAGAGAACAAGAGAGATTAGGGAAGGGAGGATGAAATAAGTGTAGCCGAAAAGGCTGCAGGGGCAGGCATGGGAGTACGGGAAAAAGAGCGTAACAGAAAGGGAAGGACTCGGACGGGAGTCACGTGAATGGGAGGAGGGGTTTGATTGAAACTGGGGAGAGAGGGCAGAGGGAATCGGTAATGGTGATGGGATTGGTAGAGGGAGAGGAGGAGAGGCAAGGGGAATGTAGCCGAAAGGGGTAAGAAGAGAAGCATGTCCAGAGCATGTCTAGAGACACAGCAGCAGAAGGGAATGTTGGGCAGCTAGGTATGAATTCATTGTGTTGGAAAAGAGCTCTCGAACGGCGGGGACGAGGAAAGAAGCAGACAACACTACGCTAACTCGCAACTACTCGTGTTGTCAGCTGTTTTGGTCGCCCCCGTTGTTCGAGCGCTTTTTCCACTACGATTAATTTATACCAACCAGCCAAACTTTCCGCTCTTGTGAGGGTAAAAGGCTGCAGCGGTAGGGGAATGGTGAGAAGGAGGCGGACGAGAGGCAATGAATACTCCTTACAGACACTTCAAAATCTAGCTTTGCTTGCTATAGGGAAGATTAAGCTCACCGACAAGCACGGTCTCAAGCGCTCAACACCACCCTCCGCGGGGATCGTGCAGTCATCTACACAGACGCCTCCCAACACCGAGATCAGCCGTACGCCATCATCGTGGCTACCACCAGAACCAATCTCATTGCGTGTGTATCACTGAAGACAAGACATGACGGCAGCAGAAGAGACAGCCATCGTCTTGACTCTCACTCCACCAGGAGTTCGAAACGTAGTCACCAATTCCCAACAAGCCTCCCGGAATTACCGGTAGGGGTGGGTGTCCCGAGCTGCACTGCACGTGCTAAAAAAACACTCCCCAACCGGTTCCATTTAGCTCATCCGGATGCCCGCTCACGCTTCCACGGAGGGGGACGAATACGCCCACCAACAAGCCTGAGCTTTTATTCCCCAGGCTACGGAGCTGCATGAGGACAGTCACCCGCTTGTCACGTTCAGGGAGATAACCCAGCATTATCGCCTTCTGAGACAGACCCTACCCCCGCCCCACCCTGACCTTTCCATAGAACGAAAAACTACCCTACGGCTCATACAATCCGGCTCCTCCCCACACCCGACGCGTCTTCACTTAATGCCCCCGAATCGCTACGACAGTGAATGTAAATTTTGCTCAGAAGTAGGAACACTCCGCTACATAATAGGGGCAATAGGGGTGTGCAACTTTAACTCTGAACACCCCCCCCCCCCCCCCCGTCCTCCCTACGACTTCCCAAGTAGAGCAATGGGATATGTTGCTGTCCGGCTATGTTGCTGTCTGACTACCCAGCTTCAGATGGGGGACAAAGCACAGGCGGTGCGAACCGCATATGGGCTCCAATGAAAAAGGAACGCCGCCCTCTGGGGCGTTCAGAAATCTGAATAACAGTATTTCCTCCTCCTCCTCCTCCCCGTACTACGCCGGATATAGAATTCTTAATGCAAGAAAAACCCAGACGTATGAGCTATTCCTTAAAGTTTTGCGACAATACAATACGGGCAGCCTATTTATATTCAAGTACCAAAGGAAAGAGAGCCCCTACGAGTTACGAAACAAATTACAAGATCCCGAGCGAGCTATGGGTGACCAAGGATTTTCTTCAAAAATACCTGATGTATTGAGCGAACACACCGAAGTATTAGAAAGGTTAATTTCTGGAATAACTCAGTCGAAATTTAGGAACTTAACTATAAATCTTCCATTTTCAATCGGTTTGATGCAAAACTTTTGTTCAACCTGTACTCACACCATTTGTTTTTTTTTTACTATTTGAACGCACTGCCGAAATGTCTGGATTTGAATTTTTATATCTTCTCTCAGTTACTGTTTCCATTTTGCTTCATGATTGTGAACTCCTTCATAGAAAATTGTATTCATGACCTGTCGCATGAGCGTGCGCCAAATACGCATGCCTTTTCCCCTCGTACATTCATTGTACTTATTACCCTTGTGCTTGCATCGTTTTTCCGCAACCGTCTGCTACTAAGGGTGACAGGCCTCCGTCAGGCAACTGGTTTGCCTTTAGCCGTGCCCCCCAACGTTTGTAACGTTGTCTTGAATAAAACTTTAAATGAAATGAAATGAAATAATAAAAAAAAAAAATGAGGAGGTATGGGAAGGAGAATTGGTCGGAGTGAAGGGCATCGGAGGAGGGAGAGAATATGAGGGGAGGGAAAAGATGGGACTGGAAAAGAGAAGCGGAAGGGGAGGAGGATTTAGAATAAAAAACTGTGGTTGATTCGTCTGTCATAGGAATCAGTAAAACAGGAAAGTGAAATGTGTAGCGATATCTGCAGCTGAGCATGATTTGCCGGTCGGCCGCTATCTTGGGGGTGTGCTTGGCGAGCGACGTCCTGCTGGCGGGTCACTTCGTCAAACGTGTACTGGCGTCATTTCCGTGACGGATATGACGTAAGTGGAATCTTTGTGCATCCCGGTGGTGTTAAAATATAAAATCCGAAAACCAATAACCCTAAGTATAATTTACTCTTTAGTACTAAAGGTTGCTTCCCCGCAAGAAGACCCTATGTGGAGGGGTGCATTTTTTACAGGCCTCTCGCTTCATTCCACTGACGTCACGTGTGCTGACGGATATGACGTCAGCGAAATCTTCGTTTATTGGGGATAAAACACTTTCGTGTTAAAAGGGGTAAGAGGGAAGAGAAAGAGGAGTAGCGTGGCAGAGCGCGAGGGGAAGACATAAATAAGTATATTGAAGTCCCCACGTTTTTAACCGATTTAGCCCTGGGTACGTGCCAAAAAATTTGAGGACATCATCATCATCATCATCAAAGACATGAATGTGGCTGCGGTCGAGCGTATGCTGCCGCCTGCAGTCCCCATGGGTATGCGACGGTTGACGTTAACCCTGACGTAACACTTGGAAGTCGAACGCCGTCATCTGGGGCCCGCAGTGTGCCGTGCAATAACTTAGACGTTGCCTTGACAACGTACCCAACGAAACGAACGCTTTCGTAACCCAAAGCGAATTGATGCTCCCGCATACTCACATTAGAGAAAGGTAATATGCCCCAGTAGTCGTTTGTACCTGTTATCTTGGTCAAGTAGCCGGTCACACATAAGGAAAGACATTGCGCAAAAATTTGGTCAGAACTTGCAATTGTCAAATTGTGCGTAGCAGTCACAGCTACTAAATCATGTTCTTCACGCTCCTTTTTTTGCTTGTTTTTTTTTCTTTTTTCGTTAATCTCGTCGGTTTGCTTGATTAGACGAGCGTTGAGGATTTTGTTTGTCAATTTTTTGTTTATCCTTTCGATCTTTATTATTTTTATTCCTCATCACCCTTTGAGTATATTTTCAAATTCTATTATTTCATTTTGTGACGTTTGGATTGTGTGCACGAAGGCTCACGACGTCTCCCACAAGGTGAGGGGCTAGATTTTGCTGGCACCATTGCTTTTTATTGTCCTCCTGCGTTACGTATCGGCGGCTGCGCGACGCCGTTTCCCTTCTAGGCGCTCGTTTTTTGCGGCTGTTGGTCGCTTGTGAAGTACCACCTCATCCTAAATGACGAGTGGCTCAAGATGGCGTTTTGTAAGCGACCTGCGAACAACTCACTGCCGCCAGAGCAACTGCAGCGCACCACTTGAAAATGGGTTTTGAGTCACTGAATGTGAAGGAGTGCGTACGGCCGCTCATTCGTGCATTCGCGGAGCGAATGAAGCTCCATACGCCGAAGCCAATAGGCTGCGAGCCCATAGTTTGATGTTTGAAGTTTTAAGTGTATTTATATAAACCAAAAAAGATACACATACAATGTACATAGGAACCCAACAATGTTGTCAAAGGGTCCCAACTAAATAATACTACACTTTTATAACAAGTTGGTGCTGGCAACTGCAAGAATAACAAGGATGAAAACAAAGAACAATAATCACGCTGTTACATGAAATTTTCAGACATAAGATGTTGCTTGACACGTTTTTTTTAAACAATACAAAAGAAGCAAGGTTCTGTGTTTCGGCATTAAAACTATTACAGCAAGTTGCTCCAGTGAATTCTAGTGTTTTTTTTATAGTTGGTGCTAATTTTAGGCAACAGAATACGTTGTGGTATGTTATCAGTGGTTCGATGAGAAGGCTGTAGGCAAACTGTGTTTATATTTAATTTGCGATGAAGAATTTTGAACATGAGTTGAGCGATGTTAAACGTCAATAAATTATAGACATTAAGTACATCAAAAAATTACAGAAAGTACATCAAAAAGTATAAAAAGTACAGAAGTACAAATTACACAAAAGTACAAAAAGTGCATCAAAAGCATATTCACTATTTCGTTACTTGTACAACGCAAAACAATTCGAAGTGTTTGTTTTTGTAACCGGAGAATAGGCAACAGATGTGTTTCATATGTGCAGAGTCAGACTGCGATACAGTAATTTATGTGGAAGTGTACAAATGCTTAGTATAAGTTGACAAGTATGTCTGAAGTAAAGAAATGTCGACATCGCGCAAGTACATGCAATTATAAGTACACGCAAGTACAAGTACACGCAAGTACATGCAAACGTATATGATCAGTGAATTTTAGGTGATTATTAACAAAAAATACCTAAAACTTTGTGTTGTTAGTGCATGCTAGCAACGAAGAATTATAAATAACAGGAGATAGCTCTCCTACGCATTCAGCCTCTGAGTGGAATACTATGTAAACTGTCTTTTTAGGGTTAAGTTGAATGGCATTACCTGGACACAATAATTAAAAGTGTGAACATCTTCGACAGAACTCTGTCTGGTTGGGTTAAACTTAAGAGGCAAATACACCAACCAAGGGCGTTTATTGAATAAACGCTTTGAATAAACGCCCTTGGTTGGTGTATTTGCCTCTTAAATAATTAAAAGTGTTTGAGTACTTTATCAACTGTTGTTATTAAGGCTCTCTCATTACGGTCCGCAATTAATAGATTCGTATCATCGATGTAAAGCACCGGGTTGGAGTGAACTAGCTGAAAAGGCAGGTCATTAACACACAATAAAAACAATATAGGTTCAAGGATGGATCCCTGAGGAACTCCAAGGTTTGAAGATTGAATTTCTGATTGGAATTCACCGATATGTACTATTTGTTGTCTATCTTTCCAATAATTTTCTAAGAGACTGAAACGAGTGCCTTTAATGGCGTAACGCTCTAACTTCGCTTTAAGAATTGCTTGGTTCAAGGAATCAAATGCTTTAGAGAAATCTATAAAGATCCCGCCACTAAAAAAACCATTGTCTATACATTTCCGCATTGCATCTACAAAAGTCAAAATAGCTGTGCTAGTCGAGTAGCCTTTCCTAATTCCAAACTGAACATTTATTAGAAAATTGTACTTTTAACGGTACCCATTTACACTAATAACGATAAGTTTTTTCCCTACTTTACTTAAAAAAGGGAGTATGAATATGGGACGATAATTCTCCACTTTTTGTCTGTTTTTCGATTTAAATATTGGAAGAACCTTGGCAATTTTCAGTCGGTGAGGGAATACGCCTGTGAGAAAAAATATTGTTTATTATATGGGCAAGAGCAGGTGATATACTATCTTTTACAAGCTTAATTACATGCGCTGAGGTGTTATCTACCCCTTGGCGGTGATAGGTAATCCTGATATCACTGAAGATACTTCAAATTCATCTGCAGGATAAAGGTAAATTGAGTAAGCTGAACGCGGTATATTGCTTGCATCGTACTTTTCAACTCTCGGGCTTTCCAATGAAGAAAAATGTCTACTGAAGGCATAACAAATGTCTTCGGGAGAATTCAAAATGACATATTATGAACAATATGTTCCAGGTGGAAGGCTTGATTTTTTTGTCATCTCCTAAGAATTTGTTAAGTAGATTCCCGTTTTTTCTAGAATAATTTCCGTTTGAACGAACTTGTTCACAGAAGTAAGATTTTTTGGCCGCAAAAATAGCGTTGTTTAACACCTAAGCATATTTAGAGTATCTTTCAGTGCGAATGTGCCTTGTGTGCCCTTAGAAGTAGGGGCTAATTTTAACGAGTGCGCACTGCCGTTCCTCTGAAAAGGTGCGCCGCAGCCAATCCCGAGGGTGGTTCAAAGGCCACACCGACAATGGGCGGAAATCCGTATCAGATAATGCCACGCATCGATAAAATAATTCGGCAGAAGGTCTCCGCAAGCCGCGCGATCCAGAACGCACGCCGGTCATGGGCTGCAACAAGACGTGAGGGAACAACGCCGGCCGAGAAGGGAACAAACGCTGCGGGCGTCAGGTGAACGTCTCGGAGGGCGGTTTTCGGCAACCACCTGCCGGCCCAAGTCACGAACCGGGCAGATGCCGCACACGGCCAACGCTCGGGCACGCGTTCCCGGAGCAGCTAGCGAAGTATCTGTATGAGGCGCAATCTCTGGACGACGCATATACACTGAGTGCACGGAGTCGGCCAGTAGACAAAGTAGCATCGCTGCGAATGACCTCATGATTACCTGAGAGCGCAATGTCCAGAAACAGACCGACCAGGTCATCATCATCAGTCAATTACGTGGCGGAACAGCTAAACATGCCTACGGTGTTGTTGCCCGAAACTTCAGAGCGGCATTTATCACGTAAACTCGGGGATTAATTTAACTGCTTCTTTTCCTCCACTGATCAAGCAACGTGAAGTAATTGGAAGCCCCAATTAGGTATTACAATTCTGTCAATGATTCAGTGTTTCTTCCCCCCTTGTACCACGGATATGTCATAAGGTGCATCTTATAAGGGTTTAATCAGTGGCATTAGCCCGGATTGGACGGCATATTTGTTGGTTTACTTTGCAAGAAATTTGATAAAATTATATTTGGGATTCTTGCTATTATCAACAGTATTATTGAAACCCAAGTAATGCCGCAAAGCTTAAGGAGCGCACTCGTTAGACCTCTTTACTTAAAACTTTTAAAAAATTGGGTCAGAAGCCGAAGTACCCGTATCTTGCCAACGATTAACCAATATTACTAGAAAAACGTATAGCTCCTCTATTGATTTTATTTATCGAAAAATACTGCACACTTTCTTCCAGCCAATGAGCGTTTATGGCCGATCGAGGTACATAAAAAGCATTGGACCCTTCTGATGTACTTGATAATGCCTGTGATCACCATGAATTTGCCTGTTCAGCGTTTCTCTACGTGTTTAAAGCGTTTCATTTGGTAAGTGATGATGAAATGCTTTACAAGACTTACCAATACGGTTTCGGCGGGCCTATTTAGGCTGTATTGGAAAATTGCATTTTTCAATCGCCGGTATTATGTCGTATAAGAAAATATTGCGAGCTCCCCGCCAGTATTAGGGTCTGGGGATACGCAAGAGGCAATTTTGATACCTATGCTTTTTAATCTACTCGTTATTAATATACCAATCTGTGTAACCCATTCCTTGCATTTCAGTGCGCGGATGACCCTCTGCTTGTTTTTATACAGGCATAACGCCTACGAAGCCACTGTTGGGAATTAGCAACATGATTGTCAACCGATAAATAAGTGGTTTAACCGCAACTTAATACGAATAAACTAATAAAGACGCAGTTTGTTTGCTTTCACAATAGAGTAAAACCAATCCGCTATACTGCATGACTTTTTTTTTGCATGAACCTGAATGTTCTACCTGCAAATGATCGCGTATACTGCCTGTGGACTCTGTCAAATACTTCGGTATATTTTTTTATTGTAACATGTCTTGGACCGCCTTTCTGGTCTTTAAATGCTCTCAGCTGGGAAAAACTGCCGGTTGAACGTACGCGATTAATCCCTTTGGTCCTCAACAGTACCCCAACAAATTACTCATGAGTTAGCCATATTGCGGTACGGAATTTGCTGTATTTTTCTCGCTCTGATCTCGAAGAATGTAAGGTTGACTCGTGCGTTCGATACTCAGACATGTTTTGCATGGTACACCAAATATGTACCATGGTACACCATATGTGTACCATGGTACACCAGATATGTGTCTGGTGTTGCGCGCATACCTGATTTTATCCTATTTTGAGCCAAGCTGTTCTACTTGGGCATATTTGGTCTCGACAATACGGCCGGCTGTGCACACCTGTTCGTATTCTTCACCCCCGCAATCGTTTTATGTTGACACGAACTTGAACTAGATTTTGTGGATGTGTTTGCAACCACTGTGGTCCAATTGTCCTGAATTCTTCGCAAACGAACAGTCGAAGGAAAATTAAAAGCAGTTTTGTGGAAATTCACTTCTCACAATGCTAACAGTGCTCTTTTTCTTTCTTCTAAAACATTCTTCCAATATTATTTGTCTACTTGTTCCTAATGGTTTTTGTCTATAAAAAAATTACCTTATAAATGTATCACCTGCTGGTGTTTGACTTACGATGTGTTCTGCGCTGCCAGAAACTCAATCTCTTGCGGCTTTGGCAGGTCCCCATATGTACTTTGCTTATGAAATCAATAACATTGTTAATCATCATCATCACCACCACCACCATCATCATCATATTCATCATTCTTGGGTGAAATAATTGCCGAAGCGGAGTTACTGCCAATCTCGCGGTGCAGTCTAAGCTCAGGTACTTTGTACCTGCTGAGGTCACTCTCTATCTAACGTATGGCCTACTACGTTTTAAATGCGTTTCAATATAATATAATTTGAACCAAGATTTCGGTTGATTCGAGCTTCTCTTCTTCAGGTTGAACGTTATTCTCACGGAGAATAAATGTAGTTGAGCGACTAGTTTCAAAGTTACGCCCAGGAAGAGCTGTATAACAATTTTGGGCCCAATGGAAGCCGAGTTTCCCAGAAACGATGGTGAGGCCTCGGGAAGCTTGATGAACGAAAGCAAAGCGCAAGCAAGTATAATTCAAAGGAAAGCATGCGAACATGCGTTGGGGAACAACGAAATTTAAAATCGCCACGCAAGAGACGAAAGAGAGACAGTAAGTGATCACGGCTCTTCGTGGTGACAGAGAAATGGCTCTTACCCAATCAGGGGGATTGGCCAAGAAGAGGTTGCTTACCGAGATAACCTAGACTCGGCTTTTAGGAAGAAGAGGAAGAAGAGGAAGAGGAGTAAACTTTATTGAGCGGACAAACACAAAATAAAATAAAATTAGGAGGCCTCTTCTTAGTTCAGGTTTTTAGGAAAAAGTAAAATATATATTTATTTGAATGAATGCATTAAAAGTAGGTACCTATGGAGTCAGGAGTGAATAGGGTATGAACAGAAATAAAAATAAACTAACTTGCAAGAAAAGTAGTAAGCATATACAACGGAAAGAGAATGTAACGCAGTCGAAGCAGTGAGCAAAAACGCGCGTGACTTTAAAAGGGGAAATCCGGCATGACCAATGTATTGGATACAAGCGCTGGAGGGCTAGTTGCGACATGTTCGATGAACAGTGCACTGTTTTTCTGTCGTGTACCGTCGTTTCCGTTGAGTTAATTCCAACCATGTATTTCGAAATTGATAGGTGCCGATAGCTTGCGCCGACCGCAAGGTGATGTTCCAATGCTGTGGTGTCTGTAGCCTTCTGAGTCACTTAAAAAAAGTTGGCAGTTCTGGTAAGAAGCCTTCTGTTCGCTGGCCACGCGTTCATAGTGGTCAGGAACAACATCCTGAGCATCACTATTGTACGTATTGACTTTCAACGAGTTTCTGAACTCTTCGCACAGTGAACTTTTGTGGATTGATTTTGGAGTGCTTGTTTCACCGCCACATAGAGTTGGTGTGCAAAGGTTGACTGCCCGGAGTACTTGGAAACTGATTGAGTTTTTTTTCTGTTTTAGGGCAGCGCTGTTACCACTAGTCGCTGCGCGCTGATATGTGGTTTTATAATAAATTCTCTTTTAACACAGCTAGCGCAGGAGAGGACCTGATTCCAGAATGTATGCGTGCACCGCGCGGAAAAGATCGCCGTGGCAGAATCCCAATACCTCCGCCTCGAAAGATAAATAATAGTGAAGCAGACAGAGGGAGGTTCAATCAATCGCATGTGCTGTTGTGCTTTCTGCATGCATTTTAAAACGGTCTTCTTGCCTTCGCACAAGCACTGCGTGGTCAGGAGGGACTGAAGGTTGAAAAACGGCCTCACACGGTTCGAAATGCCCACAAACTAAATTGAGTTCTTACCTCAATCCCCGATGCGGTTGAGGTTCGAATACCAAAGCTCGCCACAGCAGGGGCTGAACACCATAGATGTCACTTCGAACTCAGTTCAAGAGCATTGCTTAGAGGCGTTTTCTAGCGAGAAGTTTGTTCTAATAAGCTTTCTTCGAAGACATAATGGACTTGCAACGGTGTGAAACTGATGGGCACATGTGCGGAGAGCGACGCGTTTTCACGCACGTTTTTATCTCCTCTCCAAACCCGTCGTGCAGCCAGCCTTCATGCGTGCTCCTGGCCGCTGCTTCCTGGCCGCTGCTTCCACCGGTTTCCAGAGAGGGAAAACGCGTCGTTCTCCGCACATGTGTTAGGTCCTTTAAGGTCCGTTCACACTTGCGACTGAAGCGACCAGACGCAACAAAAGTGACGCGATTTCCGTCGCGCTTGTTGCCCGGCATCGCTTTCGTCGCGCGACAAGAGCGATTGGTTTCGACCTATTTTCGTCGCCGCCGTCGCCCTTGACGCGGAAGAAGGAGGCGAGAGTTTCTGACGTCATATCCTGCCATAGCACCTGGATACTGTGTTTACTGAGTTTCAAGTCTGTGCTATGTAGAAACCGAACCGTCTGTGAAGGGACTTTCCAAACGAGAGACAATAACAGCAGAAGCAAAAATATGTCGTCGCTGTCACTCGTGTCGCGTGCAAATGTGAACACTGAGTGTGGCGGTCGCTCCAGTCGCATCGCTCTCTGTGGTCGCTTCAGTCGCAAGTGTGGTGGTGGTGGTGGTGGTGGTTGTTGTGTGGGATCAGGCGGGGTTAGCCTGGCTGGATATGCCGGCAATTGCTCCGCCCAAGCTCCTCCTAATTAGTCTATGTTAGGGTCCTTTCACCACGAGTTCGCCAGTTCCGTCTCCTGAAGAAAGCTTAGTAGAAGGCGCGACACGTCTCTGCGCAGCATCCAATGACCCTTTGGGAAGACGATGTGGTCAAGGGTGTTGTGTGGGGCTGCCTTTGTACTCAGAGTTATAGGGTAGCTTGGACTCCTGCCATGACCTGCCAATGGCCTCACTTTGGAGATTCTTGTGCGAACCCTGGTTGCCCAGTCTGTCATTGCAACAATGCAGCGGCAGACCTCCGCCACTCGCCTTGAGTGCGATGTGAATCAGCTATCTTGCCGTGACGGGCCTCCGTGTAGACAACGCGTCCTCCCACAATCCGTGGATACAGAGGACCCACCATCGTTACCCTATGGATTTCATTTTAAAGACAATAGTTTTTCTTGGGCTACTCAAACCCAGAAATTTTGGTCTGTCTGTCTGTCGGTGACTCGATTCAGCCACCCGGCCCAAGTGAAACAAAGTCTACGCAATAGTCTTATATACTCACATCTAAATCTAAACGTCTAAGTCCGGTGTCAATGTTCATACTTGTCAACATTGTTGAACAAGAAGAAGACATTGCGAAAGTATAAGGCAGAAAATCAATACACAAGGGATATTTACTGTGCTCCTTCATTCAAAAATTTATGGATGCTTGGTTTTTGCGATAGCAAATGATATACTACATCTACTGCATAAAGTCCGCGCTCCTGGCGGCATTTGAGAAATTACAAGGCAACAGCAACGAAATGTTCAACTAGATAGGTTCCCCGTTCTGCTTGAAACGCACGTGGAGTAGGGCAACGAGGTTCTATAAACATTGAAGTAGGGCGCCTCGATTCACGCGCGTCTCCGGCGTATACTGCAGCGCTGGCATCGAGGAACCGTACCTGTAACAGTGGAATGCGGTAAATTTAAATTGATTTGAGCAAACCTTTAGCGTGTTTACTTTGGGAGGAGCGCGACGGAAGAGAAACAGCCCGACTGGTGGTGAGCGAGAAAGTAAAGGGAACGATTTAGTTGGAAAATGTCAACAACAACCTATGCACATTCATATATGCCCTCCGGCGAAAATCATTAAAAAACGAGCAGCAAAATGGAAAGAGTTTTCAATAAAAGATGAAAGAAAGCAATCTCTACCTGCGACATTATTTTTCAGACGAGTTGAGTCGGAACAAATAATGATTGCAATGATTAGACATAATACAAATTACCAGAGCGGGGTACGCCTAATATAATTTAACAGGCTCGTTGACAAGGTATCGTGGCTTAAGAGATTGGCTTTAAGATTTTTATGAAATGAAAAACATACTGAATAATTCATACAGTTACGAAGGGGATGTCACTATGTGGAATTCATCAATGAAAAGGTTAGATTTCTGCAACTGTTTTTTATTTGAGATTACATCAAATAATGATTATATTGTGGAAACCTTGTGTGATGATTGGTTTTGACCGAGAGGGGAGGCCATCAAGAGAAACATTATGATTGAGAATTAAAAAAAAATGTGGCAGGGTATTTTTGCTGAACAGGTAAGCCCAAGGTAATGTGTAAAGCTCAGAAATATATCGGGCTGCATTGAATGTTTATAATCTGTACTGTCTAATGCGATGCATATCTAATGCATCCTATATTTTCGCGCGTATAACCAACACCACCTAGTTGTTGGCATAACCCGCACCAAAAATGCGAAAATTTCAGTGGCAAAGTAGGGGTGCGGATAATACGCGGGGTTTTTCTTTTAGTGCAGCTTCACGGCAATGCGCGTTGTGCCGTGAAGCTCCTACGCAGTAACACTGACTAAGCCATCCATGTCAGCGGTTGCGCAAAACATACAAGGACAAGGAAGAAAAAACAAGGACGGGGCGCTGTAACAACTGAAATTTATTAGTAAATTGTGACTTTCGCCTTGCAGTCTGTGTTTCTACTTGCTAAATATACGCTTTTTTTTCTGTCTACATAGTATTCGATGTATTGCCTGAGCAGTAGCTTCGGTGCAGCCTTTCCTGTATCAAATGTGCAGGCAATACGCGAGGATTTTTTTCTTTTCCGGTGGGCTGAAAGTGGGGAGTGCGGATTATATGCAGGGGCGGGTTATACGCGCGAAAATACAGTATGTGTTGGCTTATTTTGAAAGACACTAATGCAGTGTATGCGACTGTGATAGAGGTAAGTAACTACATGCTGTGGGAAATTAGGAGGGGTTTTAATGGTAACTCGCAGTCAAAATTGAGTCTTTCTAGACACAAATTGTGTACATAATTCCCATTGTAAAGGCTTGTCCCTGAAGCACCAAAAAGCCAAACAGATGAGTGGAGGACGACACGCTTGCGCATGCATTTCCCTCCGCGGAAAACGTTCCGACAGCGGTGAGAACCACGTGAGGGCTGCAGGATCGCTTTTTAAGCGAATAGCTTTCGTAGTTGGATTGATGGCGGCTGCCAAAAGCGGAACTAACGCATTTCCTCCCATAGAGTGGTTGGCTGACGGATAAGCATAATAAAAAAATACTTTGGATGATTCCTCTGTCATAGGAACTGGTAAAACAACGAAAGTGAAGTGTGGTCGGGTGACTGTCTTGTGGGTGTCTTGGCGAGCAACGTCCTGCTGGCGGGTCGCTTTGGCGAAGGGTGTGCTGCAGTCATTTCCACGACGGATTACGTCAGTGAAAGCTTGGTGTATCATCCGCATAATACACATTCGGGTTAAAATATAAAACCGGAAAAACGAACAACCCAAAGTAAGAAGCATTCTTTATTTATAAGGTTGCTTCCCGCAAGACTCCCTGTGTGCAGGGGGTGCACCCTTACAGGCCGGTTGCTTCGTTGAAAATCTTTGTTAATTCCCGAATAAACCTCTCGTGTTCAAATTAGAACGAGGTGCTAGGACCTTCATATTTTCAAAACTAAGGTTGCTGAAATTTGTTCTAAAGAACGTCTTCCCAGCAATCCATTTGTGTTTAGAGGTTGAAGCCGAATATAAGGGTATCGATGTGAGCTTGGTTTGTGTAAGCTGGCTTTCCCAGATTGCAAGTTATGCAGTGAAGCGTGACCACCTACGGAAGGCGTATGATTACAGAAAAATTACGCCCACCTCCCCTCGCGGGAACCCTGGTGTGATGCGACGCTGAGGGGGGTTCAAGCGCAAGCGGAAAAGCAACCGTCGACCGAAAGGCCGCCGGAGAGCGCACACCCGGTTATATGTGCAGTGCGCCCGAAGGACAGTAGACCGCGGAAGAGAGAGTACTGCACATGCGCCGGCGGCCAGTGCGTCTGCCGCGCTATGACGCAACACAATCCAGCACAATCCACTTTAATCCAATCCAATCCATATCCAATCTAATCCATATCCAATCCAATCGAATCCAACCCAATCCAATCCAATCCAAGCCAAGCCAATCCCTTCGAAACCAATCCAATGCCCCTCCCGAGAGAGGGGCATCGGAGAGGAGAGGGGGTGAGCGGCGGAGAGCGCAGCTCGCGCGGCGAGGAGAATGGGGAGGGGCGGACGACAACAACGCCGACGACGCTGCATGGACAAGGCGAGTGAATGAGAATGCAGTCGCCATCTAAAACAATTCTAATTCTTGTGTTACCATAAGTATCTCGAAACAAATTAGATAACAATTACCAATTAGGACGACTCTACATGCGTGAAACGCGGCGTCTATTGTGTTAAAACGGTCAGTTAAAAATTGGAAAAAAAGGAACGGCTATAGATAACACCGCACACGCATCGATTATGAAGAAGGAGTACAGTAGTATACCTTCATCTCATAAATTACGCATTGGTATACATTTAGATCGTACGTATGTTAGCCTACTCAGTGCGCAAAAAATCGTCTCTTTAGCGCTTTTCCTCAACTTTCTGTAGGAAAGGGATGGCAGAATTTCCGGAAAGGAAAAAGAAAACGCGTACGCAAAACGCTTCGCTCTCCGCACATGTGTCATTGTGGCACATGCACATGTTGCAAACATGCAAAGTGTTGGGCAGCAGGGTTCCCTAAAAGGGACCCTGCCAACACTTTTTTAACTTTTGAAAATATAAATAACGTAGTCACCCAACACCAACCCAGTACTTAGATTAAGGGGTCGCAAAGTACCAATCAGCCAGAAATTACAGCTCCTAGGCCCATCAGATAACTTGGAAACCGCTCAAAAGATTTTTCTCGCTTCCCGGTTCTTAACGTTCTCGACGGCCCGAATTAACTGTCCTGAGGAGGCCATGTAGCGGCCATTGGTTGGTTCTTCCTTCATTGCCTGCAGCAATGAACGCTTTTCGATAGCAACTTGAAAAATAAAGCCCCAAAAGCAAGCAGAAACGGAAGGGGTATCTGGTGCGACGAGCGCAAATCACGCATTGCGCTCCGTGCTGGCGATAACTGTAGCTTTCGCAGTGCTTCCAGACGCGGAAGAAAGAGTGAAAGCGTTTATCGAAAGTGTTGCAGGGTCCCTTTAATTCATGCGATTCAGGAGCCAGGGCATTCATCCGGGCCCAGTCCCACCGCTCCCGAAACCATTCAACTCACAAAGCCAGGATCTGCCCGGTGCAGTCGGATGCAAAGCCGGAGGAGACGTTCGCTTCAGCATCATAACACGCCTCTGGTAGGCTGCTGCAAGCGCGGAGCATAATTTTCCGCGGGGAGGGGCTTAAAGGTAGGACAGAATCACCTCAATGGGTGGCGTATTAGCACGAACTACGCTACCCGCTCACGGCCGAATTCCGTAACAATCGCGGCCGGGTCCGGCGAAGAAACAACAGAGCGGCCGAAGGAGAAGACGGGAGCATCGGAGGGGGAGGAGCGGCGTGAACCGGCGCGCGGCGGCGGCGGGGAAAGACATGCCGGAAAGACCGGCCCTGGCTGCCAGCGTCGGCGTCGGGCCGCTTTCTTCTTCTCGGGGCCGTGCGCAGGTGGCTCTCGCCGCGGTTCCGCGGGGGCCCATCGATCGGCCCACGACGGCCGGGGGCCCACGCAGCGGCGCACTCGCCGTTGCCCCGGAAACGGCAAAAAGCAGCAGCGGGAGGACGCAGCAAGCGTGCGTGCCTAGTGTATACGGGCTGCCGTGTCTGGCGGACGCCGCGTTCGGGGCCTTGGCGAGTGCCCGTGGCGGCAGCGAGGAGTGCTTTTGCGCCGGGGCCCCCGTTGGATTAGGCCGCACAGAGGCGGCGGACGAGCGCGCGGCGAAACAGCGGCGGGCCCCAGAGGAGCCGGCGAGCAGCCATGCCGCGTCGCCTACGAGGCTCGCCTCCTCATCGACCGGCGAGACGGTGACCTGCCATCGGCGCCCCGTGTGAGTAGGGGCCGTCCCCCCCTTCTCGCCCGGGAAGGGGGCCCGGAACCGTGGGCCCGAGCCGCACGGCGAAAACAGCGGCCTCGGTCGCTTCCAAAACAGTGCACAGCGCAATCGGGGCTGCAGTGGAGGCAGGGGAGGAGGCGTTTCGTTTGCAGACTGTGCAACCGGTCCGGCAGTCCAGCCAGCCAGCAGTATAACGCGCAGTCAGCGAGAAATGAAATGCGTGTGTCCGTGAATATGCCGTGCGATTATGCTCCGTATACCCAAAAGCTTGCATCGGTCAGCGAAGGAAAAAAAAAAAGTTGGTTCACGGTGATTCGCCATCGATCCCGTAGCCTCCTGGTAGGATTTTACCTCTGTGCGCGAGGGAAAAAAGGTTTTTAATGCGCTGTTCATATCTCACGGCTGTCCGCTGATTGTAGGAAATCTATAAAACTATCAGGCAGGATGTGCAATGGGTCTGCATTTATTGCTTCCTCCTGGCGGTCTTTAGTCACGTATGCGTCGCCAGGTCCCGCCTCTGGAATTCGGGCAGGCGGCTAGAAGATCTGTCTTAATCTTGCCGCAGTATACCGCCACTAGGCAAGCTTGACGGCGCTAACAGCAACGGTGTCAAGAAACTCTCAACATTTCTTTCCGCCTTCCTTTATTTGCCCACCACAAGCCACTGAACGAACAGGGCGGCTCCTATCGCATGTACCACAGGCGCCGAATGGCCAGGAGTGGCGCCGATGACCAGGCATCGGATAAGGATGGCCGTTCCCAGGCTTCCCTATAGGTGTTTAGGGGTAAAGGAATCCCTCAGATACGAGGGGTCACTGATTCTCTTTTGAGCCAACAGAACATGTTTAACTTCAGAGGCTGCATTCGTGCAGAATGCGTGTGGCATTACATCATCGGGGTTTTGATGACGAGGCCGTAATCGGACGCCCTGTACCGTATATTCGATTGTATATGCACTGCTACATATGACACGGGCTAAGTCACACGCATTAGGTTAAAAACAAAGAAAGAAAAAAGTACATTTGGATAAACTGGCTCATCGCACGGATGGTATTAAGAAATTAGAGGTTAACCTGTTTTCAAGTTGTGGAATACGCTGTGGAACGCTTATAGCACGTGCGGTTTCATGCTAAAGCAGCGTGGTAGATCGTGACACATTCGACGTACTGGTACACATTCTCGTAGAGGTATTTACGGATTTTTGCTCACTGCGCATCCATACGCAATCTTTCGCTTACCCGTGACGGTTGATATTACGTTTGTGTTTGTTTTACAGCTTCACGATTTTGTGCATCAGAAGCAAATTCGAGCTATGTACAGGAAGCTAGTTTAGCATCCCGGATATAGCCTAGCCAGGAACAGTAGGCAGGACTGTAGAGCCACCGATGGTAATAAGTACCTTGCCGCAAATCCAGGCCTGCCGCTATCACAGGGCTTTTTTTCGAATTTCCAGGGTCCCGCGGGATATCGATAATAGATGGCGAAGGTCTGCCGCAGTGGTGGTGTCGGATCAGGTCGGGCATTTTACATATTCGTGATGATATCCGTTCCATCCGGGCGTGCCGACCAAATCCTTCGCAGGACAATTTCTTGAGTGCTGGTGAGGTCAAGGGGGAGGAGAACCGAACACGGAGGTATAAGGGCACGCGTTGGGTTTCGAAGGTCCTCCTTTGCAGCAATTCGTGTGGCCCACAAGTCTCTTGGGAGGAGGGCGGGTGATGGCGGGGTCTGTGTAAGGAAGGGAAGGTGGCAATTTTTTTAATATGACCGGAGAGGTCAGCCCTGCATAATGCTGGGCTTGCTAATTCAGATGGTTGGTGAACACGTACAAAGGGTAAACACTAAAACGGATAGTATTAATAAAAAGAAAGGAAAAAAGAAAAAGCCACCAGATGAACACATGTAACACTTGCACAAAAAATAAATTAGTGAGAGAAGCAGTCACAAGCTGGAGTCTAGCCCAGAGTCTCTAAGGAAACGTACAAGAGCTTTAAAACCCCGCACCTCAGTGTCTTTGCTGTTCCAGAGGCCTAAAAATTTCTTCATGCTTGATGTTAAAGTAAGACAGCCCGTTCATTGCCTACAATGTTGCCGTGACCGGGTTTGTGAAAATTGCCAGCGTTGAAGAACAACAAGGTTGTGTCGCTGTTACGACAAAATTATGCTGCTCTTGGGACATGCGCTTTCTTGGTTGACTCTCGGCTTTCCTATACCAGTGCTTGTAGTTTATTTTAACACGAAAGTGTATTATTCTGAGATACACAAAGATTTCACAGACGTCATATCTGTCACGGAAACGCCGCCAGGGCAACGAAGCAAGCGGCCTGTAACGGGTGCACCCCTGCACACAGGGTATTCTTGCGGGGAAGCAACCCTTATTACGGAAGCAACCCTTACCCTTCTATCCCGGCATAAAACACGTTCGTGTTTTATGCCGGGATAGACCAAGATTTTACTGACCTCATATCCGTCACGAAAATGACGGCAGTACGCCTTTGCCGAAGCCACCCTAAAGAAGGATGTCGCTTTCCAAGCACACCCACAGGACAGCCGCCGACCCGCAAATCACGCTCAGCTGCAGATTTCACTGCACATTTCAATTTCGTGTTTTACTGATTCCTATGTCAGAGGAATCAACCAGTTTCTGTGCCCTTCGCTTGTGGGTCTGAAGAGCACGAAAGTTACGTGACCTGATACGTAAAGCCAACGACAAAAAAGTAGGCAAAGTGCCCGGACAGACACGTTCGCTTGAGAAAACTGAAATTTGTCTTCCATATAATGGGTCTTCACGTGCTGGACCTATAACTGGGCTGTCGGCTCCAGATTGATTTTGGCCGCATTAGGATCTTTTAACGTGCGCCGAAATATCGGCGCACGGGCGTTCTCACTTCTCGTCTCTATTAGCATGGAGCCGGGAATCGTACCCGCATTCTTGGGCTCAGCAGTACAACGCCTTCGCGGTGGGTGAGACCTGCCTTTCATCATCATCATCATCATCATCATCATCATCATCATCTACGCCCACTGCAGGGCAAAGGCCTCTTTCATAGATCTCCAATTATCCCGGTCCTGTGCTAACTGCGACCAATTTATCCCCGCAAACTTCCTGATCTCGTCTGCCCATCAAACCTTTTGTCGCCCCCTGCCACGCCTGCATTCTCTAGGGATCCACTCTGTTACCCTTAATGACCAACGCTTATCTTGCCTTCGCATTACATGCCCTGCCCACGCCCATTTCTTCTTAATTTCTACTATTATGTCCTTAACACGCGTTTGTTCCCTGACCCACTCCGTCCTCTTCTTATCCCTTAATGTTACACCTATCATCTTCCGTTCCATTGCTTGCCGAGTCGTCATCAATTTAAGTTGAACCCTCTTAGTGAGCCTTCAAGTTTCTGCCCCGTAGGTGGGTACCGGTACGATACAGCTGTCATACACTTTCTTCTTCAGGGACAATGGGAGGCTGCCAGTCATTACCTTAGAATGCCTGCTGAAGATTCCTGCCTTTATTGCGGGCCATTTTCGCGCAATTTGGTGTAGCACGATGGGGCTGGCAGGGATATTCGACCACGCAGAAACTTCTGGCGAAGTTCGCATCTTTTCACTTGCGCCAGGAAGAACAAACTCGAGCGCAATAGCCGCACCCGCCTAGAGATGTAAGTTGTCTTGAAATTTTCAGAGGCGTAAAAAAAGTTTTTTTCATGTTTTTCTCCCATAAAATATCTTCCACTCTAGTTTGTTCTCTGATCCAGGTAGCTCGTTGCCTGTCCCTGAGTGTTACTCCTAACATTATTCGTTCCATGTCCTGTTGAGCGGACCTTAGTTTAGTGTCTAGTTTAGTAAAACGTCAAATCTACGCTCCGTATGTCGTCTCCGTATGTCATCACTGGTTGTAGACTTTTTTTTGAGTGACAGAAGTAGCTTACTTTTCATTATTTAGGAGTGCTTGCCGAGTGATCCCCAGCCCGTACCTATTGTGCGCCTGAGTTGTTTCTCGTGGTCGGGACGCGAGTGTAACCATCGACGGCGAGCAAATACTAATGCGGCTGTCGACGAGTGTGCCCCCGGGACGGCACGTAAGCGACGGGCGAGAACCAACGATGCATATAGCGAGTCAGAGAATGGCGTTGAGGTGTCAGCTCGGACGAGTTCAAGGGCGCGTACGCTCGGTTCCAAAAACTGTGGTTGATTCCTCTGCCATAGGAATCGGTAAAACACGAAAGTGGAATGTGCAGCGAAATCTGCAGCTGAGCATGATTTGCGGGTCGGTGGCTCTCTTGTGGGTGTGCTTGGCCAGCGACGTCCTGCTGGCTGGTCGCTTCGGCAAAAGTGTACTAGAGTCATTTCCGGGACGAATATGACGTCAGCGAAATATTGGTGTATCCCGGCATGAAACACTTTCGTGTTAAAATATAAAACCCGAAAACGAACAACCCTAAGTATAACGTACTCTTTAGTGCTAAAGGTTGCTTCCCCGCAAGAAGACCCTGTGTGCAGGGGTGCACCGTTTACAGGCCGCTTGCTTCGTTGTACTGGCGTCACTTCCGTGACATATATAACGTAAGTGAAACCTTTGTGTACCCAGGCATAAAACACTTTCACGTTAAAAGAATTTCTAGGTCGCCATTTCGGCTCGATCTGCGCGACAGTCTGTGGTTCCATAACGACCTGACCGCAGACAGGAAAGCCCGAAACGCGCTCCCCGGAGAAGGGCCGCTTTAACTGCCCCCCCCCTTCCCCCCCAACGCATCGCTGGACAGCAACCGTCACGTAGAGGAATGCCCGTTGAAGACTTCTTTTAAGTGCAGAGCACTTTATAGGCTTGCCTTGCCGTCGTAGCTCGCTAACCGTCGATGCGACTGCCGGAATCAGGCGGCGCAGTGAGATAACAGGCCCAAGTAGAGTCTTGTGTACCGGGGTCAGGGAGTCACGCTGAGCCTTCGAAAACCACGTGGTTTAAATAGTCATAACCGTTCAAACCCCGCGAACCGCTGGCGCTTGTCATACATCTCCCCGTTATTTAGAGCCATGAAAACTGCAGGTACATTTCAATCAAAAATCTGTGTATATAACCGGCATCCCCCGCGTTCATTTAGTTAGGAACGCTCGTTGGGTTGGTTTTTTTTACGATAGTAAGCGAAAAAAGCGGCCGCGCATGAAAAAAAAAAAAAAAAAAACATGGCGCGTTGGAAATGACGCAGAAAGGCTCCAGCCACGCAAGAAAAAAATGGCGCGTTCGACATGCTGCAGGAAGGCTTCAGCCGCGCAGGAGAAAAATTACGAGTTCGAAATGACGCAAAACAGCTTCAGCATACGAAGTTAAAGCAAGTGCAAAAAGAACAGAACTCTCGCTGGCGCAGTTTCAGGCAGGGGGAGCGCGAGCGGCGGGAAATTTGAAATGCAGCAGTGAGCGGATAACGGCGCTGCAGCCCAATATGGCGAATGACTGTTCTGCACTTCCGACAGCGTTCACATTGAGTGGAACGGCTTTAATTTTTTCCCGTGCATTCCTGTTGCGCTGGCTGTCTTTAGACTTTTCGCGATCATCCAGAATTATTCTGGACTGGTAAATCGGAGAGACGGATAATTTCTTATATAGCTCATGAGGCCGTTGGGGGACCTTGCCCAGCGCAGTAGATGTTCGTTTCAGTATCCTGTGTTCCGGATATTCTGATCTTGAGGCCTCGGTTGCCGCACTGATGACGACAGCGGCGACAGTTGAGTGACTTTTGAAACTGCGCATTTACAGTGAATATATTGCGAGGAAGAAATAATTCCCCGACCCTTTTGATTATGCAGGAAATCAGTGCGCCTAAGCCATTTGCTGATGCGGAAAAACTTTCTGCTCAAACGATGCAGTTTATATCAGGCTGCATAGAGGCCGTCGGTTAGTTGGGAATCGTTCGTCGCTCTACCGGCCTCCTCGTTCATTGCACGCAGATTTTGCTATAGCATCCTACAAGTTTTTAGACACGGATGCAACTTCGAAACAACGGTTGCTGCGTCGTTTATTTATTTATTTAATTTTTGAGAATACTGCAAGCCAGAGTGGCCCTAGCAGAATCGAGGGGCAAAAAAAACAAAACAAAAAAACAACATACGCATGAACATTGGTCGCTTTCAGCAACCTAAAAAAACATTTAAAAACTTACCCAGCAAAACTATCAGGAAAGCATAACATATTAAGCAAGACAGACCTAGGCAATTGTAATAACGAGGCCAAAGAGAGAGAGAGAGAGAGAGAGAGAGAGAGAGAGAGAGAGAGAGAGAGAGAGAGAATAGTCTTTAATAATACTGGTGTGGTTATCCTCGCCAAGGCGCCTAGTTTGCTGCACCAGATGTATGAAAAAAGAGAAATAGATGAAGTGGTGATGATGATGATGATGATGACTATGATTACTATGATGCACTAATTAATAGAGTCCTGTTAAGAGAGTTGGATCCAGTTCTGTGCTTCGCAGGAAAGACAATAGAGGTTTTGTCACTCGAGATCCTCGTTTAGAGTTAGACCAAGGGCCTAACACGTCACTTAGAGTTAGTCCTCTAGAAATCGGAAGGCCCAAGGACACTAAAATGGACGTCCTAGCTGCTCTATACCGCGTATAATCACATAATACGTGGTTCAAGTCCTCGGACACGAGACAAAGAGTGCAGAAGGGGGAAGCAGCCAGTTTCAGCTTGAAGCGAAAGTAACTTGTGTGAGCGAGGTTAAACATCAATTGTACCAATAAACTACAACGCACTGATATGGAAACCAGATAACAAGCGCTGCATTGCAAAGTTCCATCAAAGTATCGGTTCAAGTAGAGACCTGCTGTTCCAGGGCTCTAATAAGATTGTCAGCAGCTAGAATAGACTCGGGAAGTAAATCACAGTCTGCTGTGGTATGCGGCATGTCCCGTCGATGCCGCACCTTCGCCTAACTGAGGACTTCCGTTTCGCGACACTTGGAGGTTTTTCTCTCTGAAGGAGTCTCCCTTTGACACTGCGTCACTGCCGGGCCCATCAGTTCCACGTGAAGGCAGCGCACTGGTTATGAGGTCACTGAAAGGGACTTACTCTTATGTAAACACCCCGCATAATCAGTTTGTGACGTCACAGCTCCTGTCACAAATTCGTACCGACGCCCTTATCCGTATACGAATGGTCGTTCCACGCGGGCGCAGCCTGTTCCAATGGAAGATGATGGGGGACTACAGCGCAGATTGCACATGGACTCAAGGGAGGACTAGACACACACGAGCGCGGGGACCAGCAGTTTATTAAAAGAACTACACACACATACATCAGGGGTGGTATTCTCGAGTTTTGCCCCTTTTGCGTCCCTTTCAAAAGTGTTCCTTTTGGCAAGCCCTGATTGGCTAAAAGCAAACAACCGGAAGTGACGTAACGCAAGCGCGGCAAACCTACTGACAACGCTCACTATTTAACCGGAAGTACGTCACAATGAAAGGGACTCAAAAGGGACGTTTTCAAAAGGGACAGTTACGAGGATACCGCCCCTGAGCAGTAGCCACGCTATACTGATTGCTTATCAGCTGCGCAAGCGTAGGAAGCTTAATTCTTCCTTTGACAGAGCTACGGACGGTGTGCCGACACATGCAAGTCCCAACCCGTTAATCAGTTCAGCTTCTGTGATCTCTCGTGCGATACGGTCAGAGCATTTTTCACGGTGATACGGTCAGAGCAGAACCCAATAGAAGATTTCGAGAGCTGGAGCAAGAGACCGGGAGTAAAGACTGAGATCCGAGTGGCGTCGACCCTTTCGAAATGTTTCAGGCCATCGCGAAGGTGTGAAAGGTATCAAATTGCAATCATTTTCAAAATAAAACTTCGCAATTACTTTCTAGTTGCTCACCATAATCATCATAAGGAGCAAACCTTGTGTGAAGAATTCGCAGAACTAGTTTTATTGCCGTTGTTCCGGCGCGGCTGCTGAAGGGGCGGTCCGGTATTACTGTTTTTAAACATACGGCTACTTCTTGTCGATACTTGTGCTATAGAAGATCAATTCAGCACTGTTATGAAGGCTTCTTAGGACGCAACCGAGGTATAGGAATCGCTTCAAGGTGCGTGTATTGGCGTGTTCAGATGGAGGTCCCACATGTGTAAAGAGCGAATTCATTGTGCCAGACGGGGTTGCTAGGATGCGGAAAATGGATTGTTTTTCAGCGCTCTCCTTGCACCGAAAAGATATTTCCGGTGGTACGGAGTTACGCCTGAAAGTACAGGTGCCCCAAAAAGTAAACGGAGCACAAGAATAATTTCTATTTTATGTGGCTGCTGACATAAATTAAATAAGAACGGCTCGACTTTATTTTAGAATGACTTTCTTGAAAAGTCACTTAGAGGTTGTTGGCTAGGCAAATTTCGGAGAAATCGCCGCAAAATCTCTAACTCATGCTACGTTTACTTTTTGGGGCACCTGCACATTTCATGCGGAAGCCAACTTTCTTTCTCTTTTCCTTTATTTTACGGTCCTATTAGCTGAAGGAGTTCGTTTCACTGTCTCCGTTTCCAATGCTTCTCCAGTAATTGTGACTACACGGGGACTTCGGTCGTTTGCAGGATATTTCGTTTCAAAGCGAAGCTTTGTACCTCTACCCCCCCCAGGGTTCTGTCGCGACAGTTGGTGTCAACAGAAAACTCCCGCAAACAAACAAACAAAAAGAAGTTACTGGAACCGCCAGTAATCGATTCCGGAACGAACAGAGAAGCGTAGCGAGAGCCCTTTGTCTTACCGATTGAGCTACGAGCCCACGAGGAGACGGGGGAGACAGACGGTGCACTTACCGAGCCCGTCTGCGTGTTTACCCACTGCGTTCTCACCGAACGCCACGTGATAGCGCCACGCGACCTCTAGCGCCGCTGTGCGCTGTGTTCGTGGCACGTGTGGCGTGAGCATACAGCGTCGGTCACTACAGAAAATGACCGGCGCTGTAAAGTGTAAAGACTAAAAATTCAGGGCCTTTCCACCATAGATACAGGGAAGTCCAGCGAATCTCGCGCTCTGGTGGTATCTGCTATGTTGGGGATTCGCTATATTGGAGATTTGCTGTGGTGAATGGTAAGGACGGCGGCGCGATCTCTACGTCACATATTAAGGACACACACGATTGGTGGGTAGAGACAACGACGCTTATTGCAGCACGGCTACGCCAATCACAGCTCAGGCTCTAGTGCGCCGCACAGGTGACTGTCGAAGAGCGCGCGGCAATGCGCGACTTCAGGGGGAAGAGATACACCGCGCGCGGCAAGGAGCATACAAGACTAGAAACTTCAGCAGAAAGTCAGAGAATCATCTACTCATGCGTAGCATTCTTATGCCGCTTGTCCTGAGTGTGAGTTTTTGTAGTCAAATGTTTTGGTTTCTATGAAACCTGTCCGACCAGTAATCTCCATTTGCGCTATTATAACGATTCGAAGTGGAACATTCGCTAAATCTGTATTATTGTGGAAATGCAGGGCGTCATACCGATTGCCATTTTCCGTAATTGCCTAATATTTTTCTTATTTTATATTTTTTTTTCAAAATTTCGTTCCACCAATTATTTCCATCTACGCTGTTATGACGACTATATTCGGAACTTTCGGGAAATCTGCATTAGTGTGGAAATGCAGGGCGCTGCACAGTTAGCCATTTTCCGTAATTTTTTTATATTACTTTTTATTAGCGTTTCAAAATTCATTTGTGCCAGTTATCTAATTTACGCTAATATAAAGATTACAAGTGGAACTTCCGGAATATCTGAATTATAGTTGAAATGCAGTTTGTTCGGTTAGCCCTTTTCCGTATTTTTTCATATTTTTGTTATTTATTATTTTTTCAAAACTTCATTCGAACCAATTATCTCCATTTACGCTATTATAACGACTACAGGTGGAATGAATTTTCTCGAATCTGCATTATTACAAAAAAGCGGGGCGTTCACGGTTAGCCATTTTCCGGAATTATTTTATATTTTTCTGAATATTTAATTTTTCAAAATTTTGTTCGACCAATTATCTGCGTTTACGCTAATATAACGACTACAAGGGAAACTTTCACGAAATCTGCTGTAATTGTGGAAATGCCGTGCGTTATATGTTTTGCTATTTTCCGTAATTTTTCAATATTTTTCTTATTTTTTTAGTTTCTTAAAATTTCGCCCAACCAATTATCTCCCTACACGTGTTTATAACGATTAAATACGGAGCTTTACCCAAATGCGCATTATTGTGAGAATGCAGGGCGTTACACGGTTCGCCAGTTTCCGTATTTTTTTAATATTATTCTTATTTTTTTAGTTTTCGGAATTTTTTTTGACCAATTATATTCATTTACGCTACTACAACGATTACAAATGGAACTTTCGCGATATCTGCCTTATTGGGGAAATGCCATGCGTTATACATTTTTGACATTTTCCGTAATTTTTTAATATTTTTTTCTTATTCTCTTAGTTTTCCAAAATTTCGTCCGACATACTATCTTGATTTACGCTATTATGTATAACGATTACGGGGGGAACTTCCACAATATCTGCCTTTTTGTGGAAATGCAGGGCGTTACACTCTCCTGGCTGTGGGGGTACTCGGCAAAGAATGCTACGCACTTAAAAAGGGGCGGGGTGGTGGAGAAGAGTCTTAAGATGGGCTGTAACGATACTCCCTGTGTAAATGGCCATGCTACACTGTGGAACACATGATGTGGGAAATCCAGCTTACTAGGACGAAGCTTACACTGATCCACTGAAAATTGGTTTCACCTCCGAACACACACACACACAAAAAAAAATGCTGGGAATACATTTTTATCAGCCACCCTGTATCAAAATACGGAAGTCGTAGGACCTCTTTTCATCGCTAAGAATTGTTTTCATACGTTGAAAATTGTTGGTCTGTGTTCGGTCTGTCACCGGAGATGATCTGCTGGGTCCATGCTATCGGCGGCTTCATTGTAAAAATATGCACAAGCAAGTTTTGCGCTGATTCTAGAACGGACAGCCTTGGCAACCTGTTCGAACCTTTGCGGGGGAGCCCTGTTTGCGAGCGTTTATACATGGAGGGAACCTGCGACACCTTCACGTGTAGTGCGCTAAGTGGGCACGCCGTTTAGGCGGCGCTCAAGTGCAAAAGTCGGCAGGCACACATCCGAAGATTAGAGTTTCCGATGAGAGAACATAACCGCGCCGCACCATTGGCTTATTACGCAGAAAAATGCGAAAGGCGTAAAAAGTGGCATCACGCCATCAATTCACTTTCCGAAACTAGTGACATCACGAATCGCGCATGCGGGGCGAAGCGGGAATTGGGGGAGAAATTGTCGACGCGTTCTTCTGAAACAAACACTGGGGCTCTTCGATTTGCACTCTCGGGACTCACCGCAGGATAGTCCGCGGGTAGGTCCCAAGGATTCCCCGAAGCCATAGGGATACATGGGATAATCGAATGCCGGACTGCTTCTCGGGGAGCTCCGCGGTGAGTCCGAGACTGTAAATCGAAGAGCCCCAACTGACGCATTAAGGGACGCTTAAAAGGGACAATAAAAATGTATGCGGGGAACTATTGCTCGTCCAACGTCTTTCGAAAGAGACAGATCTCAGCTAGCAAACACAATAAGGTCAAAGATGTGACGGAAACCCGTCTGGTCGGGATGCATAGTCGAGAATAAAAGGACAGTACGCCGACCACGACTGGCTTCGTGGTAGGCGTGCCGGCCTTTTATTCTCGCAAATACATTATAAAATAGTATGCCATATATGAAACACTCCAAGAAGTTCCCGTAGGTCGACATCACCACAGCGTTCCCGAATGATCAATCGAAGTGACCAAGTATGCATATTCGGCGAATGACGAAGCCCGACATTATATTTGAATAAAAAATTTCATGTGAGCAGGGACAACACGCAAATCGTGAATGGCGTTTAGCATTGCGCAGTGTCCCAGCGCAGATGCCATTTTGTAGAGAAAGCTACACTACGCTAACTCGGGCAGTCATCGCGGGGGTGACTAGTTTTGACCTTGAGAGCTAGCGGTCAAACCACACCCCCTTCCGCAAGCATCCGGCACGGAGCAGCGGCCCAATGGCGGGGAGAGATAGGCGGCGGGGGAGAGATAGGCGAGGAGGGAACGAGGACGTGCGCGGACTCGTGTCGCCACCTGGCAGAAGAAGGCGAGGAGGCCGCCGTCGCAGCGAGAAGTGTGTGACGAAGGAAGGCCAGGAGGCCACGTTCGACGCAGAGCCATGCGCGATGAAAGAAGGCGAACATCCATCCAGCTGTGGTCACTCGTACAGCGGCGAGGCCTAAACATCGCCGTAAGGCGTAAAAAACATGATGATTAAACAGTGTATTCATTGCGAACATGTCTGTATATTATTGCGAAATCGCATCTCGAAGACACCCCGACAATGGGCCTACCAGGGCAGTGAAGCTTTTGCTATCAACTAGGGTTAACTAAAGTTAAACCACCCCAATTTTTTCACTCAAAGTGAACGCTCGGCCCGTCATTCGCCGCATTTCCACACTACGCCACTCGAATCGGAAAGTATGAAGTATTGTTGTAAAAACGCCCTCAGGGCACCACTCACAGTGTAGGCAGTGAGATATGTTCGTTGAAATGTTACTTTTGCGTTTTTTAGAGCAGTCGGAATGTGCATGTCAGTAAACGTGAAAACCGCCTGAATACTACTTACCACCAACGCATTAACGTACAACATCCAGCGGCAAAATATTTAAGGGCTAGCGGCTATACGCTGCCCGGTGGGACGGCCGTTAACTTTATTTATGGCCAATTGCGCGCGTGTTTTAGTCTTCGCCCAGGCCACAGTGGTGCTCTTCAATATGCAAGTCTCGGAATCACCGCTGATAGCCCGCGGGTAGTCCAAGGATTCTTCACGCCATTGGAATATATGTGAAAAACAAATGCCGGATTGCTTTTCGGGGAGTCCGCAGTGGGATCGGAACTGATAATCGAAGCGCCCAATACCTCATGCGAGGGCTTGCGCATGGGCGACCTAGAGCGGTGAAGCTTGATGACCGTATGGTCCGGGGGTCCGCCGTGACCAAGATGGCGTGGAAGAGACTCTTTCTGATTGGCTTTCAATCACTGCGACAAAAGTGGAAGCCAATCATAAAGAGCTTCCAAGAAGAATGCGGTGATAGAGTGAAGTCGAAAACAGTGCCCTGACTGGCTGTGGGTCCTTTTTGACGTGCTTTTTAACGTCACGAAAAATTGGACAGAAACGGGAGAGAGAAATCACAGCCTAAATGATTTATTCCTAAGCAAACAATGTAGCGTAGGCCGTCTAATGAAAACCCCAGAGGGCCAGGAAAGCAATATCTTGCACTTACAACAAAACATCATGAGCAATTCTACTCTGTGAAAGTGGGCGACCAGCCAAGCTAAGCAGACGCAGAATATTTGAAAAAAAAAAAAAAAACACTAAAGTGAAATGAGCCTTCACAGGCGCATTGAAATGTTTATTGTGCATCTACATGAAGTTGCACATTGCTATTTATATTAAGTCCGCATGACACCATTAGACGCATGCACGTTAGACACTGGATTGCACGCGCAGGAGAATTGTGTAAATCTGACTGAAACCACAGGCGCTCGCAAACCGTGCGAACGAAACCGAACCGAAACCGAAACCGAAAGCAGTAGGTGGCGGAGGGTGCCTCAATTCACCCGCGTCCCGCGTGCACGATGACGCTGGAAACGACGCGCCAACTGTCGGCGCTCATTAGCGTCATGATGAACTACTTCGCTTCGCCTCTCCTAGACAACAGCCCCATTTGAATGAACAAGGCAGTGGGAAATATATAGGGCGCGTTCGTAGGCCTACTTGCGCTTGAATTCATACAGGAGTGGGCATAGCGCTATGTACCCCCCGTTGCGTCGAGGGAGTTCATGGCTCGAAACCGGGCGGAGCCGCGTCCACGGAACTTTTTCTGGTGATGTCATTCCCGTGACGGATATGACGCCGGTGAGATCTTGGTGCACCCGGCCATAAAACACTTTCGTGTTAAAAAGGTGCAATAACTCGGTACAATGATAGATTTAGCCCCAGCTACTAGTGTTGTCGTCTTGGAACGACCCCAGGCCTCAGCGCTGCTGCGAAAATCAGCGCCAAAATAATTAAACAGTGCGGCGCTGTTGTCGCGCGCTCGGCTGGCAGAGTTGGGCCCCGGCAAACGCTTCCTTGGGAAGCGGCCACCAAGTAAGCACACAAGCAACCAAGCAGGCAAGAAACCAAACAAACAAACAAACGCTCACACACGTACACGCCTCGCGCTTCAAAGACACGTGGAGCCTCGTGATTGCGTTCCAGCGTGCATGACTACCGCCACCTTGGGCGAGCCGGAGGATACTAGCCACGTTCATGATTGGAGTGAAGAAAAGCAGGGGGATGTGTCTTTGTTGAGACAGAACCGCGAGGCAAAATTATTAAAGCGAAATCTCTTTTAGTGGGACCGACGGCGTCCCGTCAAAAAACGAATGCATTTCCCTATAGACCGGTTGGTCGACTGAAAAGCTCTGACAACAGCTCCGGACACGCGGCACGTGTGTGAAACCGGTTTACCACTGTGCCGAAACGGTTACTTGAAAAAAATGGCCGCGTATCTGCTCCTTTCGTTGCAAATGTCGGCGAAAGACGATAGTCGACTGGCGCCCCTGCCAAGTAAAGGTCTCCCTTCTCTTTCCCGCTCACCTCTCATGCTGTTCCTTCCCCGTCTCGTTCCTCCCAAGATAAGACACTAGAGGTTTCATCAAGTCAATTTAAATTTACCGCGTTCTACCGCTCCAAGTCGGATGATGATGATGATGATGATGATGATTTGTAACGGGGTGGCGTTGCACTTCCCATTTGTAACGGGGTGGTGTTGCACAGCGGCCTTAGTAGCAACGCCACTGTACAATCACCTCGCCAAAAAATACAAACAAAATAAATAAAAAATAATATCAAAATAAAAAGAAAATACTTCTACAAAATTTTTGCGCTTGCATCAGGTGTCTCGATGCCAGCGCTGCCGTACGGACGTCGTGAACGTGGGTGGGATGTGGAGGCTCTGCGCATCCCGACCTCCCACTCCCTGCTGGCCTCAAATAAAGTCTTCTCTCTCTCTCTCTCTCTACGGTGGAGACGCGCGTGAATTAGGGCACCCTACCACAACTTTTATAGAACCACGTCTCCCTACTCCACGAGCGTTCCAAGCGGAACGTAGATCCCATCTAGTGGAACCTTTCGTTGCTACTGCCGTTTGATTTCTTAAATACCGCGTGGAGGTAGCGCTGGCAACAGCAGGCGACGATTTTCAGCCGTTGATGTAGTATTTTATTTACTATCGCAAAAACCAACCATCCATGAACTTTTTTAAATAAAGGAACTCTTCAAATATCCCTTATGTATTGATTTTCTGACTTATATTTGTGTAATGTCTGGCTCTTGTTCAACAATGTTGACAATTATGAACACTGACACCGGACTTATACCCCGGCTACACTAGGGTCCAATTGTCATTTGAACCAAATGTCAATCGACTCAAATGGGGTGCTTCGGATTCCAATCAGAATCCGCCGTGCTGCACTACAATTTCGATGGCATTAGAAAGCTTTCACAATTCTTGCCGTGCTGTAGTGGCGCTGTTGTCGCCCCGTTCCGTTTTCGTACAATAAGGTATCATTCAGACAGCCGTTTTTCACCCCGTAACGTCACCGACACGTCACCGTCTTTTTTTAATTTTTAAATGCAGAGCATTTCTTTAACTCACATGTAGCGTCCGCCGTCCGTCCGCAACAGCTCAGCGCGCAGGTGCGCCCTCTCCCCCACTCCTCCTCTCCCGCATCACGCTACCCTCCTCGCTCTCAACAACAGGTCCACACCCCTCCCCCTACACTATATAAAAAATAACGCTTACCGGCGCCTGGTTTCGATCCCACGACCCTGCGGGCGGAACGCAAGGTACATGGTGCTCTTCCCACTGCGCTACAAAGCCGACATAGAATTAAAGGCTACGAACGCGCCTTATATCCTTGACTTGTAGCGCCACCATCATCATCATCGTCAGCGCCACCATCATCATTGGTAGATGGGCCAACGGGGCACGAAGGACACGCAGCACTCAGCACCCGGTCTCGGAAGGACCCCCTCGTTCAATGCGCCTCGTTCCGACCATGGCACAGCCAACTCAACCTCAATAAACGTGGGCTCAGCCGCACCGCCTCATCGGCCGCCTACAATTTGGTGACCCGGACAAGCGGCTTCGCTATGGCATCACACCGCTGCTTCCCCAGCAAACAATGCGGACAACGGCACGCGACGAACGTCCATCGCCCTCCCAGACCTTTCCTTGCTCGTTCCATTTGACTCCATCACAAACCACGCTGCATGGTTCGTCCAAACACTAAACATTAACGCAATACACCCACCCCCTATGCTACGCATTTACTCGAGTCCCCCTCGCGGGGAGATGGGCCCAATTTTTTATTTCCAGGTAATGTTGGCCGATTTGGCCGTTACAGGGGTGGGGTAGAAAACTGACAACAACCGCCATGTCAAGCGTAAAGAAGAAATGCATAGCCGATACAAAAAGGATACATAACTATACTACATTCTACAACTTACATGCTACATCATATACATCACAAAATACACTTCACAATACTACATCCTACAACGTACATGAGACAAGTTACAGCAAATACATTCAAATTTACAATAGAAACCAGGCACACACACGCAAAAAAAGCTATCACCGTGCACGAAGATTCACTTGAAAGTATTTTGTAACATTGTTTTCGAAATTTTCTGCAGTTGGAGAATCACGTATAGCATCCGTTAATATATTCCACTCCTTTATTGTTCTAGGGAAAAAAGAGTATGCATACGTCTTCACACGACATTGAGGAACTAGGTATTTTCTGGGGTGGTCACTTCGTAGGCTCCGCACTTGACGGGGAATTAGGTACTGCTCTGCATCAAAAGTTAAATGTATTTTGGGAAAGCAAAAACAAGAATTTAAGTCTGGCTATGCAATGGCGGTCTAGGAGGGGTTGTAAATTTAGTTCTTACAGCATCTGTGTTACGGAATCATTACGAGAATATTTTGAAAGAATAAATCTAGCCGCCTTTATTTGTACCTGCTCGATGTTCTTAATTAATCCTTCCGTCATGGGGGACGGTTTCTCGGACGATTTCTCGCCGAAAACGGCGCGACAGTGACGGGAAGCCGAGCTCTACGTTTCCGTTCCGTCAACGCGACGGGACCACGCCCCGCGGTAAACCAGTCAATCAGAAAACAAATTTTTACGGCTAAATTGAGCGAAAAGTGAGCACACGTAAAAATCTAAGCCATTTTCGTTACTTTTCAGATTAAGCACGCTCAATGCTAGGCTGAACTGATCACTAGGCAAACGACCCTGTACACTGACGGAGAGCTCCAGTACGAACGCTATCCCGTTGACGTCTCCGTCGCGGTTTCTTGACGTGACGGTGCCGTGATGGAGAAGGTGACGACTGTGTGAATGAGGGCTAATACATCAATAAACTTTAGGAGCAGTCTAAGGCAGTAAAATGATATCAAATTAGAAGAGACACCACTTTTGACGCTAATGTGGTGGATGTTTGCGTAGTTTTATTTTTTTTTTGCAACTGACCCACTGGTTTTCAGAGTATGAAAATTAAATATGTTGATTTCATATTTTAAGTAAATGAACAGTGAACAAAGTTCCACAAACAAAAACATGTTGTTTGTTTTACGTACGGAAGTATTATCATTTTTATTGCCGGTCGAAGATGCGGCGTGGGGGAGTGCTACAAATGGCATTTGAAATCCCAAATGTTTCTGTCGGTGCTCGTTTGGCTCAATGTCATTTGAGCCGAATGGCATTTCAAAATCTAGTGTAGCAGCACAACTTGGCATTTGAGTCAAATGACATTTGATTCAAATGACATTCGGACGCAAGTGTAGCAGGGGTATTAGACGTTTAGATTTGGCTGTGAGTATATAAGACTATTGCGCAGCTTTCGTTTCACTTTGGCCGACAGACAGACAGACAGACAGACAGACAGACAGACAGACAGACAGACAGACAGACAGACAGACAGACAGACAGACAGACAGACAGACAGACAGACAGACAGACAGACAGACAGACAGACAGACAGACAGACAGACAGACAGACAGACAGAGATACGTAGAGACACACCAAAATTTCTGCGTTTAAGTATCCGAAGAAAGGCTATCGTCTTTAAAATCGCGAGAGCGGAACGGTTCTAGATGAGACAACACGCGCATCGATCATAAATGAGGAGTACAATAGTGTGCCTTTATCTCATACAGCACGGGTCGGTGTACATTTAGATAGTTTGCAGATGCGTTTACTCAGTGCGCGAAAGATCGTCGCATGGGTTCGCTCTTGGTTTGCGATTTAGGTATTTGATGGTTTGACGATCGATTGGACGCTCTTTCAGCGAAGGTTGGAAGTACTTTTAGCTTTCGCAATCCTCTCAACTTTCTTAAAACAGCGTGGGCAAAATTATTTGAAAGAAAATAATGGGGGGGAGGGCAGGGGGGGACAAGGGGAGGGAGTACGTTATGGAGAAAAGTGGCATCACGAGTTGAAGCCTAGGGCCAGGTTTCTGCAGAACTGTTGACGCAAAACAAAACTTGACCAAGTTGGTAAGAAAAGTGACGTTTCGGGAGCGGTATTTCTTTATTTTTGACTTGGTCAGTGACCCGTGTGTCATCTTTTGCGTGAAACTATACTGACCAGACGGCATGCCATCCAATTATATGTAATGTTATGTTTGCAAGGGAAAACCCTTAGGCCGGGTTCAGACTGTTGCCGCAACTGTCCTAATAACTTTAAAGAATGACGTCATTGCACGTCTGAGCCAACTGAACTGCATGACACGCCGTTTTTTAACACGAAAGTGTTTTATTCCGGGATACGCGAATAGTTCAGTGACGTCATACCCGTCACGGAAACGACGCCAGTACAACGAAGCAAGCGGCCTGGGGCGGTATTCTCGAGTTTTGTCCCTTTTGCGTACCTTTAAAAAGTGTCCCTTTTGGCGCGTCCTGATTGGCTAAAAGCCAACAACTGGAAGTGACGTAACGCAAGCGCGGCAAACCTACTGCCAACCTTCCTCCATGCTGCCAACGTCCACCTCTTAACCAAAAGTTACGTCACGATGAAAGGGACGCAAAAGGGACGTTTTAAAAAGGGACAGTTACGGGAATACCCCCCCCTGTAAAGGGTGCACCTCTGCACACGGGGTCTTCTTGCGGAGAAGCAACCTTTAGTACTAAAGAGTACGTTATATTTAGGGTTGTTCGATTTCGGTTTTTACATTTTAACACGAAACAGTTTTATGCCGGTATACACCAAGATTTCGCTAACGTCATATTCGTCACGGAAATGACTCCAGTGCACGTTTACCGAAGTGACCCACCAGCAGGACGTCGCTCGCCAACCACGCCCACGAGACAGCCGCCGACCCGCAAATCTTGCTCAGCTGCACATTTCGCTGCACATTTCACTTTCGTGTGTTACCGATTCCTATGACAGAGGAATCAACCACAGTTTTTTAAATGCAGAGCATTTCAGTAACTCATGATGTCACCCGCGTTGACGTCCGTAGTCGTAGTCCGCACCCCTCCTTCTACACTATATAAAAAAAATGCTATCCGGCACCTGGTTTCGATCCCTCGACCCTGCGGGCGGAACGCAATGTACATGGCGCTCTACCCACTGCGCCACAAAGCCGATACAGAATGGGAGGCTACAAACGCGCCTTATATCCTTGACTCATTCAAACTACGTCAAGAAGCTGCTGATACAACGCATTCACTACCACCAACTCCCCAAACACTAAACGTTAACGCAATACACCCACCCCCTATGCGACGCATTTACTCGAGTCCCCCTCGCGGGGAGATGGGTCCAATTTTTTTACATCCGTAGATCACGATATGGCTTTTGCTTCTGTGGTCTGAACATAGCCTTGCTAATCACCAAATGTGTTTGGAAGTTTTGGCTCTTACAGTGCAGGAATATTTCCCGCTTACGATTTGCATAAGCTAATTGCGTGAGCAACCTGACAACGGCATTCACCACTGTCGGTAAACTTCGCCAGTATCAAATATTCTAACTCCGAGCGTTAAAATTAGGGACGTTGTAAACATTTTGCTTTATTGATTTCAATGGTCTAACTTTACGCATAAATTGTATTGAATTTGGGATTCTCAGTTCTTATTTCTGAAGAGTAAAGATGCTTGCGCTCGGGGTTTCACGGACAGAATTCGTTCGATTTCAGTTCTATTTCCTCCGTAGAACATATTCCTCAGGAATCGATTAAGTGGGCATGCCCATCTATATGCCAGACCAGGGATCTCGGGAGACCATTTACTGAGCTGTGCAATTTTTGTTCAGCACGATCGAAGAGCAACGCCACCGGAGGCAGCGTTGCCCAATACACAATTCAATAACTTTTTCGCGTGGTTCGTACACCAGCAATCGCTCGTTTGCTGTTCATTCGGCAAAACAGAGCGATGTGTTTGAAAGTGCAAGGTAATTGGACGAAGCAAACAAGTAAAAATCGTTCTCCTTCCACGTCGTTGACTTTCTCGTGAGGATATACGCTAAGAATCTACGGCTATCGGCACACAAGTTAGCTCGGCCAGTTGCGAAACACGCCCGGGGGTCAGAGAAGATTGTTCGCTGCGGGCAAACAGCGGTTACGAAAGCGTCCACCGCCCCGCCCCCATTATCTTGGCAGGGGGCGACGGCAGAGCAAACGAACGGCCCTCAGCCGCGTCACGTAAGCGACTTATTATCAAAGGCAGCGACTCAGGTTTCGCAACAAGGGGGGGGGACCCGCAGCACACGGTGTGTCGTTCCGTCTGGGGCGGTATTCTCGCGTTTGTCCGTTTTGAAAACGTCCGTTTTGTGTCCGTTTTATTGTTACGTACTTGCAGTTGTAAGCAGGATTTTGGTTGACTTTTGTGCAACTGCTGTTGTAAACACATTTTAAAGGACTAAACATATTTTAAACTGTCTTTTATGTGTTTATTGTTCCGTCAGTGAACCAACAACAAGACGACAAAAAATCGTCTGCTCCAAATCGTCTGCTCCGAGAAGCCGCGCCTCATTGCTCCGCCGTGCTTGCAAGGCGTCACATCCGGGTGTTCGATTTTAAAGCCAATCAGGGCTTGCTCAAAATGGACACTTTAGAAACGGACACAAAACGGACAAAACATCAGAATACCGCCCCTGGGCTGACGCCGCCACGCCACCAGCAGCGCAATCGATTCGTCAGTGGCGGCGGCGCCAATCAATCATTCAGCTGGCGAGACGCGCGCTCCGCACTCTGCGTATCACGACGCTCGGAATCGCCGTGCCGCTTTCCGTCTAATTGGGCCAAACTGCGCCCCTGCTGCGGTGTTGGGGGAGCAGCGCCGCTGCAAATCGAATGGGCCGCGCCGCCTTCCCCTCGGCGATCGCAGCGTGCAATCCGCACGAACTCTCGGCGTTCCGAGGGGTGGCGTGGTATGCGCTGCCATCGTTGCCCGCGCCGGCATTCTGCGGCCGCCAAGCGAGCTCAAGCTTTCGAGACGGTAGGCACGAGCTCGCCGCCATTGTTTTGCCGTTGTAAAGTAGGGGAGCTGGTCGAGTGTACCGTGACGTGTTCCCTCGGAGTAGAAAATGCCTAGTTGCAGCCTCGAAGGAGCAGCGTGCTCGGGTGACCTCCTTGTTGACGAATGCAGTGCTCGCGAGCGACGGTTTCTACTTCGACTTGGTGCAAAACAGCTATCGGTATCGGGAACCCGACTAAAAAATTCACGCATCTCCACGAAGTGAATCATGACGAGCTGGCGAATCACTGGGGATCGTTCTTACCGTAAATCACCCGTGAGTGCTAACTGCTCTAAAACGATTTCCAATCCAATCCAATCCAATACAATTTAATAAAATCCGATCCAATTCATTTCAATCCAATCCAATCCAAATCAAATTCAATCCAATCTAGTCCTATCCAATCCAATGCTTCTCGCGCTTTGCGCAGCACGGCTCTCCAGGAGCCCTATCTCCCTCTCTCCCCCCTCTCTCTCTCACTTTCTAATTTTTTGGGAACGTTTTATTTTGTTCTTGCTAACCTTTTGTGAACGTTTTGTTCACAGATGTTTCGATTGACAGGGTGCTGTGCGTCCCTCCCTCTCTCTCTGTCTCTCTCTCTCTCTCTGTCTCTCTCTCTCTCTCTCTCTCTCTCTCTCTCCGGATTTACACGGTGCTGTGCCGTGAGCACGGATGCCGGAGCTTAGAGTTCAACCATCGTCGTCGTTAGACGGACGGGTGCGTGATTTTTTTAGCAGCGGCGCTGTTGTAGCTGGCTGTAATGTGGGCCGCGTAACACGTTCAAAATAATAAGAAAATGACGAGTGCGGCGGCCGCCGAGCATTCCCAGCTCGCGCAGTGGCGTTAGCAAAAAAAAAAAAAAACTAGAAAACCCCGGGGAGCGCCTCGCGTGGCCTAGCAACCAACAACGCCACAGCTGGCGCAACACCTGCTCCACGGAAGCTCGACGCGTCTCCAGGAACGCCGAGCATGCGTCGTGCACTTACGCACCGCCGCTGCGCCCCAGCTGTTGTCAAGCGCTACCGCGCATGTAGCCCTTGGCATAAGGAACACGACGATATCGATGCATATGACAGTGACTGCCACTGACACAGTTCAAAACGACGACGAAACACGTAAATAAAAAATTTCAAAAGTGTACAAATGCGCGGTCATTTTTCCTTCAGTGCTCACGTAGAAAGAAATCCTGAAGCTTTGCTATGGTTCAAGCCTTGCGCGACTTAATGCAAGATTCGCCAGTTTTTTTCACCGCGTTTTGCTAATATGATGCAGTTGTTTTAGCGTTTTTTTACCGAGTTTTTCTAATACGATGCAGCCAATCTCACGTTTGAATCAGCAGTGCGTACAAACGCCAGTACACAAACCCTCGATAGCTTCGCCGAACAATGTTGGTTTCGGCTTTCTCTAACGAGCAAACATGCGCTCTAGCGGGAGATATGTTGCATACTTTAGTATCCGCCCACTCCCGACTGCTCACCTCAAAACCCTCCTTTCATCACATGTTAGTCTGGAAGAAAAAGCCTCCGGCTGAATTCTCCTGACAAAGCGTCGCGAGCCGCTAAAAGGTCGACGTCTGGAGCCCTGAAAAAGTGCTCGGAGACGCGGTGACGGGAATAGAAGCGACGGCTTCGCCCCAAAGCTGCCACTCGTGCTTGATACGAAATGGCGCCTGCGTAACGTTACCACAGCCGAGGGAAGCTGCGGAAGAATGTAGCGAGGCCCCCGTGGGAGCGTGACAATTTCCGCCGCTCCCGCCCCAGGTGACGCCGCGGGGGGGCGCAGCGCTCGGCTTCTTTTTCATTGAGTCGTTTCGCTGCTCGGAATGACTTTAGAATTCTGCGACGCTGGCTGGGGAGACACAGCAGAAGGAGGAGCGTGGGCTGCCGCAACATTCCTTGGAAGATTGCCGGCAGGTTCGCGCTTTGCCACACGACTGGCGTGCCTCGCAGCGGTGCACGCTTTACAGGGCAGCACCCAGTGCCCGCAATGCGGCTTTGGCGGCGCGCTAGTACAGATCTCGATTGGAGAGTAAAAATATAAGCCGAATGCCAGAGTATGAACTCCATGAAGGGGCCTTTCCAAGGTTTTTAAAGCAAAACTTTACTATTCCCATCGAGTGGTTTCGCCGTCGCGGAGGATTTGGCCCTCATTTGTCCGCAGCTCCGTAGGTGAGTACCGGTAACATCACCTACGAGCAGAAACTTCTAGGCTCACTAAGAGGGTTCAGCTTAAATTGAGGACCACTCAGTGAGCAATGGAACGGAAGATGATAGGTGTAACGTTAAGGGACAAGAAGAGAGTGGAGTGGGTCAGGGAACAAACGCGTGTTAACGACATATCAGTAGAAATTTAGAAGAAGAAATGAGCGTGGGCAGGGCATGTAATGCGAAGGCAAGATAACCGTTGGTCATTAAGGGTAACAGAGTGGGGAGTGGGTCCCTAGAGAAGGCAAGCGTGGCAGGGGGCGGCAGAAGTTTAGATGGGCAGATGAGAGCAAGAAGTTTGCGGAGATAAATTGGACGCAGTTAGCACAGGACCGGGATAATATGAATTAGTGGGACAGGCCTTTGCCCTGCAGTGCGCAAGATAGGCTGATCATGATGATGATGATGATGATGATGATGATGATGATGATGATGGTGACCGCAGCTGCGCCGTACCCTCGGCAACGGATCACGTCACTCGCCAGGACGAGCTCCGCCGACGGCCGCTCTCACCGCTGCGGCCGGCTTGGCGCATGCGCTCTACGCAGCTGGTTCGCGCCTGACCACGTGACTCGCCACGTGCATGCGAGCTTTGCCATGAATGAGAGTGTGACGGGGGACGGGGCCGTCTTCTCTGAGCGTTGCGCGGGAGCTATTGGCCTCGAGGACATACCGTGGCGCCACCTACGAGTGACGTCACTTGTAGGACGCCGAATCGTGGTGTCGTCTGCTACAACATATTTCCCGTGCGTATGCAGAAGCGTGTTTTTTTGCTGTGGCCACCGTCTCGCCCGCTCCTCGTGGATTTGATGCAAATTACCAAAAAAATTGTCTGTAAACCAAATAATTCGGGCAAGCAATCAGCGACTCGCTTGTTCCCGGCGACACCGCCGCGTTTAGGTAGTTGCTACCATTGCGACCCACAGCTCTTACATACGCAGCCACCTAACGCCAAGGACGATGCAACTGATGCCGAGAAAAGTACGCTGTAAATTCATTATGAAATACTTGTGACGGGACATGTGTGTGCAAGTAAACACCTTTTAACAGGGACGGAAACGCGTCGCTCACTTATGATCTCACCACGCGAACTGCACATATTGCCTGGTAAATGAATGACGCGAGAACGGTGATCAGATTGCTTCGCCGCACATGCTTAAAAGTATTGTTATGGTCTGCAGTTTGGCTTAACCAGTGCCTATTTCCCCTACGATGTTTTAAATGCAGAGCATTTCTTTAACTCACGATGTCACCCGGCGTTGTCGGCGTGCCTCGGCGTCCGCAACAGCCGTTCCAGGTGCGCCCTCTCCCCCACTCCTCCTCTCCCGCATCACGCTACCCTCCTCGCTCTCAACAGCAGGTCCGCACCCCTCCCCCTACACTATATAAAAAAATAATACTTACCGGCGCCTGGTTTCGATCCCACGACCCTGCGGGCGGAACGCAAGGTACATGGTGCTCTACCAACTGCGCCACAAAGCCGACACAGAATGGAAGGCTACGAACGCGCCTTATATCCTTGACTCATTCAAACTACGTCAAGAAGCTGCTGATACAACGCATTCACTACCTGTGGGCGGAACGCGAGGTACATGGTGCTCTTCCCACTGCGCCACAAAACCGACACAGAATGAAAGGCTTCGAACGCGCCTTATATCCTTGACTCATTCAAACTACGCCAAGAAGCTGCTGCTACAACGCATTCACTACCACCAACTCCCCAAACACTAGATGTTAACGCAATACACCCACCCCCTATGCGACGAATTTACTCCAGTCCCCCTAGCGGGGAGATGGGCCCTTTTTATAGTCATGCCCGGATTTGATTAACGATCACTGCCGTAGCTTGTACTCTCCACAGCTGATGTTTACTTTTCGCGACTTGTCCGCAATGTATGAACGGTATGAACGCGAGTTTCTAACGTCTTCGAGCGGGTTCGGACAAGGCTATATTTAGTTTTTATTAGGTGCCCGCGGCGTGGTAATTTATAATTGCAGCGTGTTTTGTATATGTTTACAGTAAGCCGGCATTTCTCAAGCATCAATTTCGAAACTCACGACTTCTCACAGAAGGCGAGGCTGCGTACGAGGCGAAACACGTCGTTAATGATTTCGGGTGATGGGGATATTTAGAATAGGAGAACCGAGCGTTGGGGGCCGCAAGAAGTTAGAGGAACCCAAACGCAATACGCGCGTGCGCGACGGGAGGGCCTTCGCCAACATCTCGCAGCCGGCTTCGGATGCACGTAATCGGATGTTGGGAACTTCAGACTTGGCGTCGCAGGATATATTTTATCGCCGTTAGAGTTGTGAGTGACAGTCCTGCACGGCCTCTGCCGTGCAGATACCTACACGGCCTCGGCCGATTCTTGCGCGCAAGCATAGGCATCCTTCGGCCGCTCGCCGCACCGCGCGTGAACGGGCCGGCGCTGCCGTGCCGGGACCGACCTCCGCGGCCGGTCGGCGTAAATCGCGGCAGATATTTGACCATCGCTTTGAAAACCACAGCTCATGACACTACCTATAATAATTTTTCATCACACTAACATCCACTTTTACCAATCTAGAACTTCTTTTCCACGACTTGTGTGATTTTAAAAAGCGGCGACAAGTTGTTGCTGCCGCGACCTGCGTCGGTTCGAGCCGCACCGTCGGCCGTGCGGGCAGGCACGGTGTACGGTACGTGTGCTTCTGCGAGGAGTTAACGTTTCACGATTTCCTGCTTTATACATTTCTTGCAAACAAGGGAAATCTAGAAACTTCACTCGGCAATCTTCGTAGTCCACATTGTTGAACGGGGAAACAAGCCGCTGCTTACGCTTCGGTCGCATACGTAATACACCACCACGCTCATTGTGTTTGCGGATAATCTACCACAGTTCATACGGTTATAAAGTCCCCATGAGGTCGAACTGCGCTTGACGCACTGAGAATTAACTTCAAATGAAGGAAATTGACACGAAAATACTTTTAGAACGCGCTTCCTAAGCGAAATGTCACGCGCAGCAAGCCAACTACGCAGCAAGGTAAGAACGGTGATCCTACAAGTGACGTAAAAACGATCGCAGCGCCGGACTCTCCAGTGGTGGGCTCGCGGCCAATAGGCTTAGAGCCGTCGTCGGCAAGCGGTGTGTGACCACCTCGCGGATATCACCCGGCGAGCCGTTCGGCTCCAAAGACGCCGGAAGCGGGTGGACCACAATCATAGACAAAGGCAGGCTTTGGGCGCATAGTGTAATAATTAAAAGCAAAGTCATAGGTTAACCAAGTGAAACCAAGACAACTAAGCTAAGCAACGCCTTCGCTTTGCATACCTAGTGTTAGCTGAGGTAAGCCACAGCCATTTTTTGGAGCTTCGCCATCCCCTGAAAAACATTTCTTCTTTTCTTTTCTCTTGTTCTAACCATTACGTGAACAGCTATTAAGGCAGTTCTTGGATCCATAGCCAGTTGACTGGTAGCGGGTCTTATACAAAATCCGCGTTGCTTGCAGCGGCAGAAATGAACACATTGGTTAGAAAAGTAGCACGTAAATGAACATATCGCACACAATACAACCTAACATATCGTTTGTTAAAATAACTTAGCATAATGCACACAGGCTACATAATAAAAACAGATAATCAATAGATATTCAAAAACTCCCATGCTGTATGTTCCCCCCTGTGCCCCCGTTTGCCCGTGTGAGGTGGGGCGTGGTTTGCTCTATCAAAAAATTAGTCGATTAACTTTGCTTCCGTACCATTGGGCAGTGCCTTCAGGGCCAGTGTCTCTACTGGTAGGCGGCTCAACTGCAACATGGAGGGGAGGGGGGGGGGCGAATTTGTTATATGAAAGTGCATTCCGCGAGAATAATTCGTAATTCGCGGACGGGTGAAGTTTCTATTGTCCAGTGGGCTGCGCTAGTACGTGTTCTTAGCCAACTGATTTAAAACATCAAGTTATCACTCCCCCCCTAGGTTACGTGTCATCTCGAATTGACCATTGCCACAAGGTTGGCGTGCCGTATTGTCGCAATGACATGTGTAACAAATCTTTTATTCAAAAACCAGCCATTGATGATAGAATAAAATCATCTCCCTTACACCATCGCCGCCTGAAGTGATGCCACGCACTTGAAAGCAGCCATTCATAACGTCCTTTTTTGAAGCAATCTTTCGTTGGTTGTTCTCCTTGTCTGTATGGATGCTGTTCTTTCAAAAACAAGTGCACTCTATGTATTTTACCGCTCCTTTCTGTTATGCCCTATGTCCCTCGAAATATATTTTCAGCGAATAAATGCATAAATAAACTACGCGCTCGGCCATAACTGAATTAATATTGATCGATATCGGGTCCACGCATTCCGCCAAGTTGGCGTCGTGGGCTGTAATGCTGCTGATGCCCGCCAAACAGCCTGCCACCGAGTTGTGTCAGACCCCCTTGCCTACACACACAGCGCCCTCTGTGCGCAGCCCCAGCAGCCGAGTGGGCGGCGGCAGGGAGGATGGCGGCCAACGGGGTCCAGGACCGGCTACGCCTGCCCGTGGCGGTGCTGCTCGCGGCCGCAGCGGCGTCTCTCGTCAGCGCCCAGGTAGGTCCCTTTCCCCCGGAGTTCTTCAATATACACCCACTTGCGAAACTAATTCCCGCATGCCCCATGATCACAAGCCGGTCCGCGGCTGTTCACGTGTGCTGGGGGCATAGAGGGGCAAGCATATCTGACGACGATGATGATGATAATGATTTGTGGCTCCCCCTTTGAATCACGGCGTCAGTTGTCAGAAACCGAGTTGCCTGTTTCATTCCACTTACTCGCCCTACTTCTAGCTAACCTAATAGATTTGCCTCCCCACATCTCCCCCTCACCCCAGTTTTAAACTCCCATCGCTCCCTCTCTTTTTCGCGGTCTTCAAGTAACCGTCTTGACACAATGGAAGCTCCGTTTCATCATGCATGTAGAGTCCTCCTGTCGGGTAATTGTCATATAAAATGTTTCAGGATACTTTTTATAACGCGAGAGTTAGAGCCGCTTTTCGTAATCATGCTCCCTCCGTAGATGGCGATGCTTCACTGCAGAACAGGTGAGGTGGGAAAACCAGCTTATAAAGACCAACCTTACAACGATCCACTGAAAGTCAGCTTCACCTCTGAACACAAAGCATTGCTGGGAAGACTTTTTTCAAGGAGCAATTTAAGCCGTTTTGTTTGGAAATATGAAGGCCCTGGGATTTATTTTTTTGTGAGCTTTTTCGTCAACCAACCGGTCAATGGGGAAGAACTAAGAGCTTTCGCTTTAATAAGCGCGGCGCGTGCTCGTCGCAGGGTCCTCCCCTGTCGGAGTCCGGGCCCCTGGGTCCGTCGGCCGTGCTGCTGGAGGGCTCGTCCAGCTCGTACGCGCAGCTTCGGCGCTGGCAGGCCGGCCCGCAGGCTACGCTCAGCCTGGACTTCCAGACGCAGGAGCCCAGTGGGCTGCTCCTGTACGCTGACGACGGAGGGCACGGGGACTTCGTCGAACTCAAGCTGGTCGAAGGGACACTCAGGTACGCAGCTTCGATCTCCACCGAACGTCTCCGTCGCCCTTGCGTGGTTTTCCTTAAAAACACCAAACACACATCTTGTCGAATGGTTCGCTCCACCGTGCGCGCGTATTTGTCTTTGTGCAGTGTAAAATAATTTACACCCTTTTTGTCTATAACCAACGTCTTTACGACCTACCAAAAAACATAAAAAAGCACCCTTTGGAAGGATGTAATCAACGATAAGACACCCTTTAAAAGGGTGTATTCTTGTGTCCTTATGCTAGATCGTGAGGGTGTTATGATGAATTAACTCCCTTTAAAGGGTGTATTCTTGTGTTTTTACGCTAGGGATAAGGGTGTTTCGAAGAAAAAACACCCTAAAGGGAGTATCCTTGTGTTTTTATGCTGGGGTGTAAGGGTGTTAGTTACAGACAGTGATTTACACCCTTAAAGTTGCGCAAATCGTTTCACAGTATCGACTCTTAGCCAGGTCAGCAAGAGTACCGGGGCTTGTTTCAATCGAAATATATTTGGATCCTGTGCCCCTCGCAAAAAATGATATCCCCAATGCTTGTCAGCGCCAGTACGTGGCTCCGCCTAGTAACGGCGTTCCTCCTGCCCCCTTGCTGGCATGCCGGGGCTTTTAGCCCGGGGAGAGAGAGAGAGAGAGAGAGAGAGAGAGAGAGAGAGAGAGAGAGAGAGAGAGAAAATAAACTCTAATTAAATCAAGGAAATGCTTCAGAGAGGAATGAGGACGCCTCTCTGAAGCATTTCCTTGATTTCATTAAAGTTTATTCTCTCTCTTTCTTTCTCCCCGAGCTACCGAGGAGGTTCGCCAAGAGCAGCAGGACAGCTGTCGCCTTGGTGATCAGGAAAGTCCTTGGCTTCTGCGTTCACCCTAAGGCGCACCCGTTGCCCCCGGCGCAGCTGTTCAGCCTGCAAGGGCAGATTGCGCGCCCCGACACCTTCCTGAACTTAACGATGCCACCCCTTGCGTCGGGTGCCATGCCCAAATGGTGGAGTAGACTGCTGGCGTACGGGGTACGTCGCCATGGTTCTGGGAAGCGGTAACTATCGACAGCGGCAAGAAAAGGAAGACAGTGACACAAAGCGCTACTTGCTAAATTTTTGCTTCGAGAAAAACGGAACGTATTATATGCAATAGCACGCTCACTAAACAAGAACAGTACCAGGAAGCCTTAAAATGCATTGTCATCTGCAACACCGGGCCATGCCCTTCTCTATTAGCCACGAGGCGAGAGAGAGTGCAGTTCTTTTGGTGATAGGGGCACTGGGTATGGAGCACTGACAGATGGTGCGTCACGTTGGCAACCTAAATTCCTCGCGCACCGTACTACTTGTTCGTGGTCTGAGGGCCCTGCCTGAAACGCGACGCAGGCTGCGGCTGAGCCTGGCGTACGGCGGCGGCGGCGGCGGCGGCGGCGGCGGCCAGGCGGGGGGGTCCCCCGAGGACGTGCCTCCCTTCCTGCTCAGCGCCGGCCGGAACCTGCACGACGGAGCCTGGCACCGCGCAGAGGTCGTCCGCAACGGGTGCGTATACGGCCCCCCGATTGCGTTTAACCGGTACGAGTGGGCACGGCGCGTTACCATAAAAGAGACCCTGCAACATATAAGCGCTGAGATAAGAGCTTTCACTCTTCCCTTCGCGTCTGGAACCACTGCGAAATCTATGGTTATCGCCAGCACGGAGCGGCACAGCGTGATTTGCTCGTCGCACCAGATACGCCTTCCATCTTTGCTTTTGTTTTTGTGGCTTTTTTAAAGTTGCTATCCAAAAGCCTTCATTGCTGAAACTGAAGGAAAACCGGCAGCCGCTACATGATCTCAGGGACGTAATTCGGGCCGTCAAAGAACGTCAAGACCGGGAAAGAGAGAAAAACCTTTTGAGCGAGTTTACAAGTTATCTGATGGGCACAGAGCAGTAATTTTTGGCTGAAGTACCTTGCGACCCCCTAATCTAAGTACTGGGTGTATTGGTGACTACGTTCTGCAAGCACTTAAGATATCAAAAAAAGTTGAAAAGGTTGTTGCAGGGTCACTTTAAGTTTTCATTCAGGGTGGTTCGCATAAGACCTCCTGCTGCCCACATGAACATCGCAGGTCGGCGTGGAGGGAACACCTTCGACAGGCAGGGTGGCTTTACTGGCGCGAACTTCCCCCCAATGCTGCTCACTCTGAGCGTATCGCCGAGGTACTTTAGGCTCCATGCGAATAAGCCATCCATCAAATAGCCAAAAATCCATCCCGCTACTCGGGTCCACCGCGGTAGAATTGCGGTGCCACATTTGAAAAAAAGGTCCCCCTGAAGACTCCTGTGGCGTTGTGCTCTAGCCTACCCAGCCTTGGAAGCACAGTGGATGGACTTTCATCGCTTCGCTCGGTGTCACGCTATACAAGAGCACCTATTTTCAGATACAAGCCCTTCATTCGAAATTAGAGTTAACGCGGATTTACCGATAAAAAAAAGAGACGGACAGGACTTAGCTCCAGTTCTATCAATCGTTTTGTCTGTAAAGCTACGCTAACATCAACTGCGAATGCTATGAACCAACTAACCCGTCAATAAGTTCTATTTAAGCCATCTTTTAACACAAAAGTGTTTTATTCCTGGATACACCAAGATATCACTGACGTCATATCCGTCACGGAAATGACACAAGAACTAAGCAAGCGGCTTGTAAGGGGTGCACCACTGCACACAGGGTCTTTTTGCGGGGAAGCAGCATTTAGTACTAAAGAGTACGTTACACTTAGGGTTGCTCGTCTTCGAGTTTTATATGTTTCAACACGAAAGTGTTTTATACCCGGATACGCTAACATATCCCTGACGTCATATCCGTTACGGCAAGGACGCCAGTACACCTTTACCGAAGCGACCCGGCAGCAGGACGTCACTCGCCAAGCACACCCACAAGACAGCCGCCGACCCTCAAATCATGCTCAGCTTCACATTTCGCTGCACATTTCACTTTCATGTTTTACCGATTCCTATGAGAGAGGAATCAACCACAGTATATTAACAAGCGCTTCAGTTTGCCAGCCCATCCGCGAGCACAAGTCATGACATTTCGTTTAAAGGGACTCTGCATCACTTTCGATAAACGCTTTCACTCCTTCTTTCGCGGCTAGAAGCACTGCGGAAGCTGTAGTCATCGCCAGAGTAGACCGGCACTGCGTGATTTTTCCGTCGAAGCACATTCGCATTTCGTTTCTGCTTTGCATTGCAGCCATTTTTTAAAGTGGCTATCGAAAGCGTTCACTGCTGCAACTGAAGAAAAGTTGGCCAATAGTCGCTACACCGCTGTGATGACGTAATCCCAGCGCTTAAAGAAGGCCGAGACTGAGAAAGAGAGAAAAATCTTTTGATCAAGTTTCTAACTCATCTGATATGATAAAGCAGTAATTTTTGGCTGAGACACTTTGTGATCCCATAATTTAACTACTGGATGTGTTGATTGACTACGTTCTGCAAGGATGTCAGATTTCAAAAAAGTTGAAAAACTTGTTGCAGGGTCCCTTTAATTTGCTGCAGCTCATGGCGTTGTTTTAGCATTAGGTAGCCTGCACTCGCAAGTGCGCGCTTGTCGGTTCCCATTTGCCGATACCGAACCAGGCTTTCAGCCGCATTCTAAGCGACGTGATGACTTTTTCGGCCATACTGGTTCGGTTGGGTTAGGGTTATCTTGCGCTAATTTAGTTTCCGCTAGGTTAGGTTGAATAGCCTTGGTCAAGTTAGGTAAGGTTGAGTTACGTAGCTTAGGTTTGGTTGGGTTATGTTAGACTGGGTAAAGGTTAGGTTAGGTTAGGTTGAAAAATAAAGTGCGCGGATGCTGAAAAAAAATTGCTGCGGCTTAGCTCAGCTTCCTTGGATATGCAATGCGAACGATTATCTTAGCCTGCTTAAGTGTTGGTTTCATTTGGTTAACCTTTGATTTAGCTGTAATTATTATAGTATTCGTCCAAGGCCTGCCTTCGTCTACGCTTGTGGTTCCGCCTCCGGCGATTTCCGAGCCGAACGGCTCGTCGGGCGATATCCGCGGGGTGGTCAGACGCCGCTTGACTACGATGGCTCAAAGCCTCCAGCTTCCGCGCTACGCCCAGGGAAGACAGCCCGGACTCGCTCTCATTCATGGCCAAGCTCGCAAGCACGCTGCGAGTCACGTGGTCAGGCACGTACCAGCTGTGGAGAGCGCATGCGCAAAGCGGGCAGCGGCGGAGTCACCGACGAATGCGGCCGGCGGCGGAGCTTGGCCCGAAGAGTCACGTGCGTTGCCAAGGGTACGGTGCAGCTGCGGTAAAATGAAGGTCAAATTTACCGAGACGGCGAAACCGATCGACCAGGCTACTTGGCTTTAAAAGTCAAACGCTTACAGTATACGGGCTCTGTTGAGACGAAGTCCGAATAGTGCACTTTTAACAAAAAAGCTCATAAAAGGGTAGTAACGGCTGTATTAACTAACTCCTTACGAACTTTACTACCCCTAATAACGGTGCGTAGGTCCTGCCACTAAGGGTGGAACCTTTACTAGTCTAGACCGTACACTTAGTAACTGCTGCTTGTTAGATACTGACATTCACTGATAGTACAAAATTTTATGAATTAGTAAACATAATAACTACAGCACTTTGCCCCCTCCAAATCACGATATAAAAGTTTTTTGCAAATCCACATACTGACTTTTATATTCTCACATTAAAATGCATAATTCTAAAGTTGTCGCTAAAATATTTCATTTTTGCAGCAAGTCCACCTAACTCTATCAGAGGTCTTTCCGCTGCTTGCTATAAAGCAACAAGAGCAGATGTATTTCTAAGGTAACTAAGCTGTACTGGCTCTCCTCGTGCGTCTCGTTGGTTTTCTTGCTCAGTTTATTTGTTGGTTGTCTACGTGTGATATGTGCGTAATGAATGTGTCTATGTCGCGCTGCCCGCTCAGAAGATCCACATTGTCACGCGTGGCTTCTTACTGGGTTATGAATGGTCAGTTAGTAGACAACCCTAAGTACCTAGTTTATACTAGGACAGAGAACTGGTTATAGCGTTCTGTTAGTAAGTGCCACGACCTTTTTTTAACAGTGACATGTCATGGCCTCTGCCGCAGGGCGGAGACGCGCCTGCGCGTGGACGACCAGGCGGACAGCGGCAGCGTCGACGAGTCGAGCGACGCGCACATGGGCAACGCGTCGAGCAACAGCTTCGTCTACCTGGGCGGAGTGCCGTCGTGGTACGGGGCCAAGCTGGCCGCCCTCTCGCTACCCACCGTCTTCTTCGAGCCCAGGCTGCGCGGGGCCGTGCGAAACGTGGTCTACGCCTCCGAGCAGGGACGCCCGCCCAAGAAGCAGGAGCCCATCGGTGAGCACCGGTGATCTGCGCATGCGCGTGTAGGATAATTTCAACCTCAGGAGACAGCGAGTTAGAGAGAGAGAGATGAGCTCTTTATGTGAAAAAACAGCATATAGCTGGCGTACAAAGTCGCCTGATGATAATATGTTTGGAGGGAGGGGACAGGAAGAAAGGCCCAAGAAAGAGAGGAGGGCAGAAAAGAGAAACAAGCTGAGAGGGAAGTCAACGAAACTAATGAAGAAACGGCAACCGCAAGAGTCTCAGAGTGTGTACAGTCCAGAGTTTTAAGAGCGGGTCTGTTGTAGGTGGAGCCTTTTCGTCCGCCTGCTGAAGGTCGGTCGTCACGCAGGGGTAGGAGCAGGTACCCAGACCCGCCGACAGAGGGCGCAGTGGTCCCGCAGGGCGGGGTTCCTCTCTCTCCCCCTAGGGGAGGGAGCTTCCCGTCGCAGACGTTTTCACTGCTGACTCCTTCGCACGAACCGTAGAATTCGCGCGGCGACGCCACTGCCGTTCTCGGGTGAGCGCCCGTTGACGTTCGAGCCGATACAAGAGAAGCACAACTCCGCTGTTTCAGCAGATTTCACACTGCGCATAACTCGGTTTATTTTTTTTAATTAACCCGACCTCGCGAAGCAATGTGGGGAGGACGAAGGAAGCAGCAGAGCGCCTGCAGTGTGGTGGCGCGCACGCAGGCTTCAAGGGCGTCCGGCTGCGCAGCGACGAGGCGTGCGAGCAGCGCGACCCGTGCCAGCACGGGGGAAGCTGCATCAGCACCGACTCGGGCGCTGTCTGCGACTGCCGGGGCCTGGACTACGAGGGCGCCTTCTGCGACCAGGGTGAGACCACCCGCTTCTTGGGCGGCCGGTGTCAGCCAAGTGATGTGCTAACGCTCTGCCGCCTTATTTTTTTGCCTCCTTTGCGCAGATAAACAGCCCTCGGAGGCCACCTTCCGAGGCCACGAGTTCCTGTCCCTCGAGTCGAGCCGGGCCCCCGTGATCAGCGGCTCGGATCAGGTACACTGTCTTCACCTCCACACCACGAACTAGTTCACGCCGCCAGGCTCTTTTCCATGACACGTGGTGTACCACGAGCCACACAGTCGGAGCCTCCCTTTTACTCTATGGGTGGTATTCGTTGAAAAGTTTAGCTGTCAATTTCTTCGCTTGGCAACACTGGAAACGGCCACAGACATGGCCGATGCGCCGCGGACCGCGCGGACATGGCGCGGCTTGGGCCACTCCGCCCGCACGCCGAAGAAAAAAAAAAAAAAAACACCGGCAAGCGTCGTCTGCTCCCCTTCAACCCGATTCTCAACGGTGGTGTCAACGAGATGTTATTAATCGCACTGGCAGTGGACTCGAGGCAATACTTTGCTTTGCGTTCGGTGAGGTAGAATTTGTAACGCACGACACAGTCATGTGCTCAGCGCGGACAAGTACCGCCAATGCGCAGAGCCCGATGTGACCAGTGACGCCGCACTCACACGGTTGCCTGCATGCGCGCCTCGCCAGTAAATACAAGCAATACCGTCGATGGGGACGAATATGCTTTATTGAAGCCATAAGATGACTTCGGGTGTTCATCCTGGGCTGGTCCCCTACGTCCGGGTTCCCTCCGGTCCTCCAGGCTTCATCCGAAAAGGATATCAGCTGGCGCTGACTCTCTGCGTCCGAGGTCCTGATGACCGTCTCCCAGGCGTTGGGGTGACTTGTGGTTTCCGATGGTTGGGTCAGGCGAGGGCCATCTGGCAGATGGTGCCGCGGACCTGTTGGCAGTTGGGGACATGAGGGTGGGGTAGAGCTGGGGGTATAGCATCCATACCGCTGTCAAATGGCAAATCTAATGTTACTCCAAAGTGGAATGACCATTAGCGGTTAATGTCATTCGGTTTGGCCGTGCGGTTTCTACAGGGCAGAAAGAAACGTCATTTTAGAGTGATAGCAGTGACGATTAGCGAGCTCGCAAAACCGCAAAATTATATTCCAAGTGCATCTACAGTGTTTTCACACAGAATACATTTTTAAAACTGAACAAAAGATTATTTGTTAAATAAAAATAATACATTCACCGGTTTAGGTGACAACAATAGACATCACAAGCCGAGACAAACCCGCAAAAAATCTGTTTAGGGTAGTGCGCGCGTTGGGGACGAGATTTTCTTTTTTGTCAGTACTTGTTTGTCTTTCTTTACTTAAAAAATAACATGAATGGGAAAAAACGTTTAGGGACAGTTTTTAGAAACAGTATTGCTTGGTTTATTACTGAACTTTATTCTCTAATGGCGCGCCACTGCTGTCGAGGCTACTCATTTGACTGCTGAATGAGCTACCGAAACTCTGCCAGCCGCTAAATGTCGCTCGCCTCAAATGTCTTTCGGTATTCTTGTGTAGCGCCGAATTAATTTATATTCGCTTGAAGTCACATTAGATGTGCCGTGTGACAGGGGTATCAGTCTGGATGGTGTTGGGTAGGAAGTCGCGTTGATTTACTACGATAGAGGCAATAGAGAGCTATAGCAACGTGGAGAAGCGGTCCCGGTACGGTACCCGGTACACCTGCGCATGCGCGCAACTTGTTTTGCCGCGTCTGCGCATGCGCAATGGCACCGATCGCCTACTGGGTATTGTACCGGGATCGCTTCTCCGCTCTGCTATAACTCTCTACACTCAAACCTCGTTATAACGTCACGGTATATAACGAAATAACCACTATAGCGAAGTAAATGAAATTTCCTTTGAAATATTCGTAAAGAACCGTGCGTTTGCAACCTCGTTGTAACGAAGTAAAATTGACCTGTCAATGGATATAACGAACTGCATTAGTCTCACCCTGAAAAAAAAAAATCCGACCACAGTGCGTGAACTTTTTCGCGGGGTTCGACACTCTTTCGTCGCGGCTGCTTTGAAACTCCGGCATCAACCTCACGGCCATGCGCAGCCACGCCACGCGCGGCCGAACGAGCCATCCCCCCTGCGCAGCCAGCGGGGCGGAGCGGGAGGGCGGGCGGGCCGTGTGACCTCAGTGAGAAGTGGCGCACGGTGGTTTCCCTCAATTCGGCGTAGCCGACCGATGATATTGTTGCAGATGTCACAGGACAAACCGACACAAGCGACGACGAAAATGTCGTGGTCTTCCATGCACACACGTTCGACGTGCCACCGTCGGCGCAAGAACTCGATGCGGTTGACCTTCTACACCGTTTCTTCAGCGCCCATGACGATGGCGAAAAGGCCATCTCTGAAAAGGAATTGTTTCGCTTGCAATGTCCGAAACAAAGAAAAAACATCAGGTACTTTTTTCAGCTGTGTCTAGCGGACAATAAAATAGGACATGTGCGCTTTGAGCAAGCGATATGTTGGTCTTCTATTCAATTTCCGGCGCATGCGTGGTTGCGTACACGGGTAGAGTGGGCCACCAGGCGGTTTCCTTCTTTGCATGTCTATAGTTGTGCATGCAACTGAGCATACATTACTGTAAGTAAACTGTTATAATTGATGTAACGAAATAATGAATACAACGAAATAATTACGGGTCCCCTTCAACATCGTTATAACGAGCTTTGAGTGTAATTAGAGCGGGAGTAACGGCAGCTCACGCGTCTGTGTCGGCACCTGTGCAGGTGTCACTGCTGTTCAAGACGCGCCAGGCGAGCGCGCTTCTGTGGCACAGCGGCCGCGGCGGGGACTTCATGCAGCTCTCCCTGCGGGACGGCGGCCTGCAGCTGTCCGTCAGCCTGGGCGCCGGCGCCCTCGAGAAGAGCGTGCGGCCCGCGCGCGTGCGCTTCGACGACAACCAGTGGCACCGCGTCGTCGTGCACCGCAAGGTCCGCCACATGACCAAGACCACCAGCTTCTACCACGTGAGTGTCACACCGTCGACGCGCGAACGACGAGTTTATTCCACGCACGCATCGCTGGTATGCGTGTTCCGAAAAACATTGCATTTGTGTATCTTCGAGCCATCGCCTTCATGCCATCCCGCAAGCTTCTTGATACATGCATCGCCAGGAAAACCGCCATCTGCTGTGGTGCTGCCGTTCCCTATAATGCCGTTCTTTTTAACGCGAATTTATTCCCGGATACACGAAGATTTCGCTGGCGTCATATCCGTCACGGAAGTGACGCCAGCACAACGAAGCAAGCGTCCTGTAAAGGTGCACCCCTGCACTCAGTGTCTTGTTGCGGGGAAGCAACCTTTAGCACTATAGAGTACGTTATACTTAGGATTGTTAGTGTCCGGGTTTTATATTTTAACACGAAATTGTTTTAAGCCGGGATACACCAAGATTTCACTGACGTCATATCCGTGACGGTAATGACACCAGTACGCCTTTGCCGAAGTGACCCGCCAGCAGGACGTGCTCGCCAAGCACATCCACAAGACAGCCGCTGACCTGCAAATCATGCTCCTTTCACTGCAGATTTCGTTGCACATTTCACTTTCCTGTTTTACCGATTCCTATGACAGAAGAATCGACCACAGTTTTTTTTTTATCAGGGGCGAGCCCCTAGGGTCTGGGGCTGTTGGCGGCTCCAGTCGTCGTCGTCGTAATCATAGTTCGTATCATGTAGTCACGGTAATAAAACACCGGGAAACTCGTTTACGCCTCGCGCTAGAACGTAATGAGTACTGAAAAAAACACCGAGACACTCGCTTACGCTTCGCGCTCGCGCGCTTCGTAACGCGCACTAAAAAGCACCGGGACACTCATTTACGCCTCGCGATAAAGAGCTTCGTGCTTCTAAGACAGGAGGCTTTTACAGCAAAGCTGTATACCTCTACTTCCGAATGGTTTCATCTCCATTGGCAAAAACGCCAAGGCGCCAAGAATACACTTATACGAAGCGTATAAGTGTATTCTTGGCGCCTTGGCGTTCTTGCCTACGGAGATGCTTATACACTGCATGCTTCGCTACTTGCCTGAAAGAAAGAAGCTGTCGTCAGCACTGATGCACCTGGACTCTCGGCGGTCATTTCCGGAGGAGATTGATTGATTGACTGATTGATTGTAGGGTTTAACGCGCCGACGCAACGCAGGCGATGAGGCGCGCCGTAGTGGAGGGCTGCGGATTAATTTCGACCGCCTGGGGATCTTTAACGTGCGCCGAATTCTCGTGCACACGGGCGTTTTTGCTTTTCCCCTCCATCAGAAAAGCGGCCGCCGCGGCCGGGAATCGAACCCGCGACCTCGTGCTCAGCAGCGCAACGCCTTAACCACTGAGCCACCGCGGCGGGTCATTTCCGGAGGAGAAGATTCTGTGTCACTGGCCTTCTCTGTCATCCGCTCAGAAGGCGACTAAGAAACTCTTCCGCTTTCTACGGGCAACGAACTTAAACACCAGACTATAGACTGAAAGCCTTCAGTGGAAATCACTGAACTTGAACACTTAGTGCTTCAGCGCTGGGCATACCTTTCTGCTCCAACTTCTCTCCATTCTTTCCTTTCTCTTTCTTGCCTACTTTCCCTTTACCACGTGCAGGATAGCAAACTAGGCTCTAGCCAGGTTAAGGTTCCTGCCTTTCTTCTACATCCTTTTTTCCTTCCTGCATGCTTCGCCCCTCAACAGGTTTCACGTTAGTGGAGATGGCCCGGGATTTTTTAACACGAAAGTGCTTTATTCCTGGATGCACGAAGACTTCGCTGACGTCATATCCGTCGCGGAAATGACGCCATCACAACGAAGCAAGCGGCCTGTAAAGGGTGCACCCCTGCACACAGGGTCTTCTTGCGGGGAAGCAACCTTTAGTACTAAAGGATACGTTATACTTAGGGTTGTTTGTTTTCGCGTTATATATTTTAATACGAAAGTATTTTATGCCGGGATACACCAAGATTTCACTGGCGTCATATCCGTCACGGAAATGACGCCAGCACACCTTTGCTGAAGCGGCCCGTCAGTAGGACGTAGCTATCCAAGCACACCCACAAGACAGCCACCGACCCGCAAATCATACTCAGCTGCAGATTTCGCTGCACATTTTACTTTCCTGTTTTACCGATTCGTATGACAGAGGAATCAACCGCAGTTTTTTGTGTGTTTTCGGTTGCTGTTGGGCCTGAATACCGTCTAGAAAACGGCGCATGGTAGCCTCCGCAGCTGCAGCCCTCAAACATATCCCTGGTGTGCTCGCCCGCACAGCGTGCGGGACGCACGAGGGATCCCTCGCCGTTATAACACGCTTTCCTTAGGCGGTCTTAGTTGACATAACGTCGCACTAAGCAGTGAAATAGCCAGACGCCAGCTGAGGAGAACGGTGGGTCTGTCTTGTCGTGGACAGATTCGAATTCACTGTTGATTGTAGGCATGTGGGGCAAGTTATCGCTACCGGGTCCTGACTGTGGCAGGACCCAGTAGCGGTTACTTTGCGGTAAGAATTTTTTCCGTCTACCAATGGCTGGTGTGCAGGCGTTTGCAGGTTTAAAATGAAGAAAGTCTCGTAACGAGACCTGGCCGTGAAGAACTTAGAATGATAAACTACTTTTTTAAATTGACTGTCACTATGTCTGGCATCCATTCTTGAAAACATGCAACACCATAAAGGGATAGGCGCGTGCAACTGGGGTACATCTTGTAGCGTGAGCTACACTGGCAGATGTTGAGCTGTTTCGCGTGGCTCCTGGAGAGCCGTGCTGCGCATGCGCGAGGAGCAGTGCCGTCTCATGGCGCACAGCTGGCGCGCCGGAGCCGCCGCTAAGGTTGCTAGCCACCTTACCGCCGCTGCCGCGACTAAATGGTATTGTATTGTATTGTATTGTATTGGATTAAATTGGATTGGAAATCGTTTTAGCAGCAGTAAGCATGATAATTAGCTAATCTATAGACAACCAGGAAACCTAAGAATAACCATCTGAACCTTAAGGTACGCTACGTATATCCTGGCATAGCCAAGCTGAGCCACCGCTAATTTCTTGAACGGAGGGCGCTTGAACTTTACGGGGACAGACAAAAATTCAACGTACAGTACGAGCGAAGCGCAGTGTACGGGTTCCGCACATTGAATATTTGTGCGCTTGTCCTCTGTACGCAAATTGAAAGCGCTCTTTTTTCAGGAACATGCACCTACTAGCCCAACATCGAGCCTTACCGAAGTTAATCAACTAGTGGGTTTCCTTAATAGCCTTCTTGATTTTTTTTTCAGGTTTGTTACGACAGTTGATCGGGGCCCTCCTTACAGTAGTAGGAATTGCTCGATGGCGGCGGGGGCAGTTATCATCAGTGGTGGAATAGCGCGAGATGTCAGCTATGCGTATTTGTTTTGCGAAATACAAAAGCGTCCATCTATTGATGTGGTCGTCGGATGCTCCGGCATAACCATGAGAAGGCTAAGTTTGGGCCTTTACTCTGGATCTCAGTGACATTTGCTCATGGTAACGGTTGCTAAAATAGGTCAAAGGGCGAAACAAAAAAATTATTTGGGCTGCGAGCACAGCCAGAGTACCAGAATTCGCTCTATGTTGATAATGTGAGAAAAGATTCAAGAAAGAATCGGCTTGCGGAGTGCGCCAACGACACAAAAAATGAAAGAGATGCGAATTGCGAAGCTTCACGGCCGGGTCATGCTTTCTTAGAGAAGGCCACCGCAAATGGACACGCTCCCACGGGAACGGCACCTGTCGCGTTCGCCAGGTCGGCGGCTCAGGATAGTGCCTTCCGATACGGCCCGACCTTTGAGCACTACGCTTCAGCGCGCTTTGCCAAACTTTGCGGCCCGGTGTTGGATAGCCGGCGGGATGCTTTTGTGAGTGAGTGAGTGAGTGAGTGAGTGAGTGAGTGAGTGAGTGAATGAGTGAGTGAGTGAGTGAGTGAGTGAGTGAGTGAGTGTTGGATAGCCGGCGGGATGCTTTTGTGAGTGAGTGAGTGAGTGAGTGAGTGAGTGAGTGAGTGAGTGAGTGAGTGAGTGAGTGATTGAGTGAGAGTGAGTGAGTGAGTGAGAGTGAGTGAGTGAATGAGTGAGTGAGTGAGTGAGTGAGTGAGTGAGTGAGTGAGTGAGTGAGTGAGTGAGTGAGTGAGTGAGTGAGTTAGAAAGTTAGTTAGTTAGAAAGTTAGTTAGTTAGAAAGTTAGAAAGTTAGTTAGAAAGTTAGTTAGTTAGTTTGTTAGAAAGTTAGTTAGTTAGTTTGTTAGAAAGTTAGTTAGTTAGTTTGTTAGAAAGTTTGTTTGTTAGAAAGTTTATTTGTTAGAAAGTTTGTTTGTTAGAAAGTTTGTTAGAAAGTTAATTAGAAAGTTTGTTAGTTGATCATTGAACATTTTAAGCATGAACTGAAACAGGGACACAGCAATGCAATTGTGAACCGCGTTTTTACGAAACGGAAGTGCTTCTCAGAAACCGTGATCGCACAACAAGAGAACTTGTCGAAGCATTCCACATTCAGATATATGGTTCGGGCAGCGTCAGCCAACCCTCTTTCAGCGTCTCTGGGAAGGGATGTTACTTCTTAAAGAGGGGGGGGGGGGGGGACAACATCTTTATTTGCCGGCTAAAAGGTCACGGTGGCTCTCCCTCGCTAGGAGGGGGGTGCCGGCCGTGACTGCTGGCGTGTGATCGCCGCCAGCGCAAACTGCGCGGCGGCTTTCTGTGCGGCCTTGTCTGTCTCGCGCACCGCACGCGCGAGATGGGGCGGTAGTATATTTGTTTCCTCTTCCGCGTCGTGGCACTCCCACATCATGTGGGTCATGGTCGCCCTCGCGGCCCCGCACACCGCGCACTGGTCCGTAATGAATCGTTCGGGCGTGACATGCACGGCCCACACCGGGGTCCACGTCGCTCCCACTTGGAGTTGTCGGAGGAGCGCCGCCTCCTGCCGGGTGAGGTCCGGGTGCGGCGCAGGGTAGCGTTTACGTTGCTCCCTGTGCCATTCCAGGACCCCTCCATACGTTGTAATCGGTGCGGGCTCCTGTTCTCCCAACCCCGCGTCTTCTGCGTTGTCGTTGTCGTTGTCTCTGGCGGCGTTGTTTTCCTTGGCCGCACGAGGTGACGCGGCGCGCGGGCCGACGGGGCGTCCGGTTAGCGCCCTCGCCGCCCTGTCCGCGTCCTCGTTGCGGTTGCGAACGGGTCCCACGCTGCCCATGTGGGCCGGGAACCATCGTAAGGTTATCGGCGTCCATGAGTCCAGGGCTACGCACACCCTCACTGCGTTCGGACACACTTGGTTCCTTGCGAAATTGGCGATAGCCTCCCTCGAGTCACTTAGCACCGTCGTGCATCCTCTGGCGGTTGCCGCCAGCGCAATGGCCGTTTCCTCCGCCTCCGTGGCCGTCTCGACACGCACGCTGCACGCCGCGACGACTCTGCCGGTGGTTGCTTGCACGACTGCCGCCGTGTAGGCACGTCGGTGGTTGTCGGGGTATCGGGCCACGTCGACGTACAATGCGCCGGCGTCGTCGTCGTACGTCTCTGCCAGGGTGCGAGCCCTGGCCAGGCGACGCTCATGGTTCTCTGTTGGATGCATGTGCCGTGGGATCGGTGCAAGAAAGATGATAGACACGTGTGCGAGGGATTTTCTCTGTCTTTTAACCTACGGACATGTGCAGCGGACACACGTGCCTGACATTGGAGGTCCGAGGGGGTATATATGTGTTTCATTTGAAAATAAAATTTTTAGTTTATAGTAAGCGCCGGTGTCACCCCTGTTTCAGTTGGAGCTTAAATTTTCAACGATGTATGTTGGCCAACTAGCTCGTCTCTCCATTTTACTTCAGTTAGTTAGGGAGAGGGAGGGAGGAAGGGAGGGGACAGCAGCTAAATAACCCTATACCACTTGATATAAACGAACTTAGTTTTCTTTCTCGGCTGTAAAAAAAAACGACGCCGAAGTATTAGTTTTCTCGGTGACGCTGCCATTTCGAGAGTTTGGTGTGGCCTTCGGCACTCGTTCTCATGTGCTCGAGTGCCCTTACACATGTGAAGCGGTATACATCGGGGCGTCGGTGTCTTCCGTGTACGCAAGGGTATTCGCACTTCCCTCATGTACCCATCGTCCCGAAGAGGCGGAATAATAACTCCCAGGTGGTTCGCACTAGGTTGCACTGGGTCGTTAGTCATAGTGCGACGAATTGCCCTGCCAGGGGGGGGGGGGTACCGTGTGAGTTAAACGGCTGCCAGAAGCAGAAGGAGCGATGCAGCGTCGTATCTCAGACAAGGGTGGCCGGCCACGCAAAGACTCGGTGTATGGTATATATTGTCACGCAGACAAAGACGACGCAGTTGTCTTCAAGGAAAAGAAGTTTATTGGAGCGAACTTGTACTCCCCTAACAACTCAAAACAATACACAGGCGTCGAAGCAGCAGTCAACAAAGTGACGTGCGCAGGCGAGTGTCGGCGAATCGAAATACCGCGGTGTCTGATCTGCGGGAATTTATCTATCGGTGCGTGTGTTCTCGAACCGTCGAATTAAATCCAGAACACTGTAGATCGAAGAAGGTTATTCTAGGCTGATGGTGTTAGTTCAAAACACTGTCCGGCGATAATACGCGCGGCATAAAGAATGAAACACCCGCTTCACGTGACCCAACACAGCCGTGCGCAGCCGGTCAGCAAAAACAAAACATAAATAAAGAAGCCCAATGCATTGTTCGCGACAATATATACAGGGTGTCCCAGCTATCATGCACCAAGATTTTTAAAAAGAGTAATGGCGCTGCTCGAAGAAAACCTAGCGCATAATGTTTCCAGCACAGTGGAGTAGCGGCCAGTATTTTTTTCGTGAATGAGACTTATAAGTAATTAATTATGTAACTCGAGAAGTACTAGCCTAATCTTCAAAGTGTCGATGAGACACTTGTAGGTACCCACGAGGGGCATCTCACTGCGTTATTTTCAGTGGTGAACTAATTGCGTGTCATTTATTCTGACTGATTAAGAAACCCCGTGAAATATGAAAAATACCACGCGACGGCGCTTGATGTTCTCAATATGATGTTCTCATGATGTTTCTCAACCAAATAAACCTTCTGTGGTTGTATTTTTTGTGTCAGTCAGTATTTTTTGTCGGTATTTTTTGTGTCAGTCGTCGCATGCGACGACTGTTCACCGTGCTTTCTCTCTTCCTGCCGCAGCTGTCCATTACGGCCGACAACGTGTACACGGAGCGGGGCTCGACGGCAGGAGCCTTCTCGTTCCTGGCCAGCAGCGAGCTGTTCGTGGGAGGCGCCGACGCGCCGCTTCCGGGACCCAAGAGGCCCAACTTTGTCGGGTGCCTGCGAAAGGTGCATACTCCTCCGCTACGCGACTGCGCCCCTGCCATGCGCCTTCTGCGTGCGCTGGTTCCCGACAACTGCACCTGCATGATGGAACGAAGCGAGTAAGAAACGACGAAAACGAAGAGGTACAAAGAGTACTAGGACGGCGCACTGTCCTATCCTGTTTGTTCCTCTCTGTTTTTGACATCTATTTCACGCTTCGTTCCATCATGCAACCATACTATTTCACCCACCTTTCCTTATTATTGCTGTACCTGCAGCCATGCCTAGGACGTTTTATAAGATTTTAGGCAGCAGTCATCGTAAAGATGTTTTTGAAGCGAATGTCAGATTGCGTGTAGGAGGCGAGAACACCGCCATGAAGACCTGCGAGTGTTCAGAGAGCAACCCCGGAAAAAAGAGCGCGCGTCCTGGTGAACTCATCGACGAAGAGGAGTGGTAACTCTATACCTTTCCTCCAGGTTTCGTCTATTTTTTTTTCATAAGAAACTTTATTCCATAAAACACGAAGTATGTACAAAAAACTGCTTGGACCGATAGCTGCAAAGGCTAGTGGCTGGTCCAATATACAATTACAATCAATTCACAAGCAATTGGACAGCAGCCAGCGTAAAGTATTTGCTGCGGAATGTCAGGGAGTGTGTTTGAGGGCGAGGACACCGCCGTGACTACCGCCCACCCGGAAGGAGGAAGAGCAAGGGGCCTGGTGCGCGCGTTGACAAAGAGAGACGTGCCGTGCGCAGGTGGAGCTGGTGGCGGACAGCCTGCAGCTGGACCTGATCGACTTGGCGCGGTCGGGCAACCGGCTGGTGCAGGCCCGTGGCAACATCCACTTCGTGTGCCAAGAGGTGGACGCCGCCGACCCGGTCACCTTTACCACCAGGGACTCCTTCCTGGTGCGTGCACATACCTACCTCTACCTTGTATACACGCGCCCCCCTGTGGCTCCTTCTGCTGCTGCTGCTGGTGATGGTGGTGGTAGGTTACGCTGCGGGGTCTTACTGGAAATGAGCGGGCAGCACTTATGAGATACAAACCATCTAGCTGTGTCTTACGGTGCACTTTGCACCGAATGAGAGCGGGTTCTTGCAAAAATGAGGCATTACTTATGCGGAAAGCGCTTGATTTGTGACTTTGTAGGATAATACCGCAGAACTGTCAGTGACTTTCGTGCAGGAAATTGTCAAGAATGACCATATCATTGCAGTGCCCTTGCCTGGAATATACTACTTTTAGGCCCTGTAGCACCATTCTACACAAGGCGCCGCCATCTCGCGTGCACAGTGACGTCTCGTATACCTGCCGATTTGCTGGCTTAGGCGCCTTCGCGACTCCCACGGACTGATGTAACCGTTCTTTGCCGTCTCTGGCTTAGAGTCGCCTTTGCAAATGCTTACTCCTATTTGATTGGAATGGCAGACCGTGACGCGTGTGAAGTCTGTGACACACCATGAGACCATACGCCATGCTCTAAGCGAGTGTCCACGTTTTTCATCGGCAAGAAGGCAACTCTCCTCAACTTTACGGAAGCTGGATTCTGGGCGGTCGTTCTCTGAGGAGAAAATCCTGGGCCTCTGGCATTCTCCGTCATCTACGCACAAGGCGACAAAACTGCTCTTGTGCTTCCTAAAAACAACAAACTTGCACAGAAGACTGTAGCCCAAAAGCCTAATCTCTATGAAGTCGGTGAACTTTATCGTCTATAGTGTCGTAACGCTAGAAGCACCTCTTTACACTTTGTCCTTACCTTCCCGTTATTTTACTGTTTTCATCTTTTTTTCCCATTGTTACCTTTCCCCACATGTATAGGATAGCAAACTAGGCCATAGCCAAGTTGACATCCTGCCTTTCCGTTGCCTTGATTCCTTCCTTCCTTCACAGGGCTTAAAGGCGCAAGAAAAAACGCGGACACTAGAAGAGAAAAAACAACCAAGAGAAACAAAGCGCCAATGTACGAGCGCGTGAGCACAATTGGGCTGCACAAAGCAAAGCTGGAGGACACTTGTCTGATCACTGTAAGCAATGCAAGTGTGTACCAAGGTTGGAGCAGACAAGATTTCAGCGCGGGAATAGCGATAGGCTTGAAAGGGAAATTATGGAAGCGTTCTTAATCGAAAAAGCGGGTAAGGAGTGCGTCAGCAAGCCATCTGTTGCCCTTTCAGCAACAGAGATTGAATTCCTAATAAGCGAATACAGTGGTGACGTCATGTTTGGATAACATATAAATGCCGGTTGTTTCTTTAATAAATTTTAGTTGGAAGTGGAGCTTCGTTTGTCTTGGTTGTTTTTCTCTTCTAGTGTCCACGTTTTTTCTTGCGCCTTTAAACCCTGTGACCATGTCGAACCAACTGGCCCACTTAAGCTATTGCTAGTTCCTTCCTTCCTTCTTCTTGGCGGCGTATGCGTGCAATGCTGCAGTGACGTTTTCTTGGCTGGCACGTTCTACGGCCGCCCCTGGACTGACATCCTTTAAGTGGGAAAGTTATAGCCTAAGTCCAAGCTCACCTACCTGGAATTGCCTTGTTTTCTGGCCCGCTGTGCTGCGGAAATTCGGGTCGGATAAGCTGGATCCACTGTGGTTTAAAGCTACATTGAACACTGACAGTAAATCGGACGTGTGTGTCCACGAGGCTGCAGCAGGTCTCTTCTTCTCCTCTTGCGCGACGCAGGCGCTGCCGGGCTGGGAGGATCCGCGCACCGCGGGCGCTCTGTCTGTGCGGCTACGCACCGTCGAGCCGGACGGGCTGTTACTGTACGCCAGTGGCGCCCAGGGGGACCTGGTGGCGCTGGAGATGCTCGACGGTCGCCTCAGGGTCATCCTCGACCTGGGCTCGGGTCCAGTCAAGGTATGCCCCCTTCCCCTCTGAAGTAGGGTGATAAGGGGGAGGGCGGAGACGACAGCACTCTTCGCTCTTGGCAGCAACAAAATTCTGTGGCGCGTCCGTCGCCATTAGTTGGTTGCATCTCGGTAATATTCCAGCTATCCACGGTATGCTCCACAACAAGAATGCAGAGGTTTGATATCGCTGGTGCGGACAAGAACGAATCGAGTGGACACAAACAGGGCGCTGTTTGTGTCCACTCGCTTCGGTGGTGGTGGTGGTAAGAACATTTTTATTGTCACGGAAACAAAAAGCAGAGGCCGAGGTGAAAGCAGCCTATACGTCGTATGCCGTTGCTACCATTTTTTCCCAGTCCAAGACTTTGTCCTGGGTTGTAGACTTTGAGCTGCGCATGGCAGCCACCCACTGCTAACACATAGTTATTTGGAGGGATTTAGAAGGGGGCAGTTTGGGGCACACCACTTCACGTGATTCAGGTCATCTCTTTCAAGGCAGAAGAGGCAGGGGGAGAGTAGGCTGTAGAGGGCAGAGAGGATGAGGTGCCTTAAGACTGGGGTGGGAAAGGTGCGGGTATGCCCCGAGGTGCGCATGTCAGAATTTCCGGTCCATTGTCGCGGTGTCGAATGGAAGATCGGGGCATTGCGTGCGGACATGATGAGCAAGCTTTCATTACGTTTCCTCCCCGCAGGTGACGAGCGAAAAGCGGTTGGACGATGGCCACTGGCACCACGTGCAGGTGGCGCGCACGGGTCGCGCCGGCACGCTCACCGTCGATGACGTCGTCACGGACTTCGTCGCGCCTGGTGAGCAGGGGGACACGGCCCGCTCTCGGAGTTCCTCATACAGCTACCACAGGGAACTATATAGAGTAACCGAGGCAGAACGGGTAGAGTTCCTCTATACAGCTCCCTGCAGGAGTAGAATACATAGACTGAACCCGTTTTAGCCCTGTAGCACCCCGAGTAGCCACTTCCGGGTTTGCCCGATATGTGGAGTAACATCACCGCCGCCTTATTGGTACCATAGAGTTTCATGCTAATAGATCCCAGAGGGAAATCTGTCGCTGCAGTCGCGGGCCGCCGTGTGCGGCGGAATTGCCGCTAGCGACGTTCCTCGCCTACTTGGCTTAGCTTGCCATATGGCTTTTTTTTTTGTCTCGAAGCCAAAATCAACAAAACGGGGTAACATTTTTTTCTTGTTCATCGCGCATGACGCTTCTACATGATCACTGAAAAATTAGTCTTTTTGGAGGTTCAATTTTGTAATATCAAAACAGATTTGATGAAACTTCTACAGTAATATTGTAGTTTTTTTTGCAGCCAGAGCCAACTTTTCAGCCTGTTCATGAGCAATGTCATGGACAAGTGGAAAGTTCCTTCCCGGTGCACGACGGAACGCTCGCTGAAGCGCGGCTACCCTGGACAGTGGCGCCCGATTTCCCTCTAGTATATATTAGTATGACACTCTATGATTGGTGCGTACTAATCGACTTTTAGAGGTAACAAGGATTGTCGTCGATGTCTAGAGAGAGAGAGAGAGAGAGAGAGAGAGAACAAATATTCATCGAGCAGAGGCTGATGTTATGGGCCTTGCCTCGTGCAAGGCATTCCCATCCCTGGATTCCTTGTCTTCCACTGGCTGTCCAAGCTCGTTCGGGTCACCATGTTCGATGCTCGGACATGTGCATCCATCGGTACACTCGTGGGCGAGCTCGTGGGTGAGCTTTACAACCTGTGCCCGGGTCACAAGAGATTGGGCCTTACTCGACGTGATGTTCCAGCACATGCTGTCGTCTGTGGTGGTTGACGAGTTGCGTTTGTGTAGTAATCTAACAGCGGGCTCCTCGCGAAGCCCTTTAAAGTATTTGTTACACGAAAGTGTTTTATGCCTGGACACACGAAGATTTTAGTGACGCCATACCCGTCGCGGAAATGACGCCAGTACAACGAAGCAAGCGGCCTGTAAAGGGTGCACCCCTGCAAGCAGTGTCTTCTTGCGGAGAAGCACCCTTTAGTACTAAAGAGTACGTTATACTTTGTGTTGTTCGTTTTCGGGTTTTATATTTTAACGCGAAAATGTTTTATAGCTGCTGACTCAAACCATAAAAAGAAAATTACTCGCATAATAACCATGGGCTGGGCTGCTTTTGGTAAGAATTGCGACACCGATTCCTATGACAGAGGAATCAACCACGGTTTTTTACGTAATTGCTATAGCCTGCACAGGCCAGAGGGAGCACCACCGGCTCAACACACTCAAGGTCCATTGTTCCGGTGAGCTGGAGTGTGATTAAACTCGAAGCACGGTTGAAAACCGCTCTTAGCCGTTAATACAATGGTGCCCCTTGATTATCAGTCCCGGGACGTCCACGGACTACCCGGGAGGCGATCCGGCGGCGCTTGTTTTTCATGGGCATTCCGCAGGGATGACGGGTCCGATCGCAGTGCGCAGACTGCCTGTGGACTATTCAGGGCTGGAAAATTGAGAATGCCAAATGACAAACACCACAGTGAGAGAACAGTCATACGGACCTCCTGCTTGGAAGTGCATCTTTCCTCTAGGAACCGTATACCTGAGCGCAGTTTTCGACAGTGAAGCGATCCCCAGGTTTTGCCTGCTCTTATTGGTTATGCGTTGTGTTTATCATTTTAACTGCCATGTATCTCTCGATTCTGCTTATACTAAGTACCGTACGTGTCTTGTAGTCACACAGAATACAACATGTTGTATACACCCGGGGTGCTGGCCTCGTCAGGAGTGAGTGAGTGAGTGAGTGAGTGAGTGAGTGAGTGAGTGAGTGAGTGAGTGAGTGAGTGAGTGAGTGAGTGAGTGAGTGAGTGAGTGAGTGAGTGAGTGAGTAAACTTCATTTAGACGAAATAAAAAAAAATCCCGGGCCATCTCCACTAACGTGAAGCCTGGAGAGGGGTGAAGCATTCAGTGTGTAAGTGTATTCTTGACACCTTGGCGTTTTTGCCAACGTAAATGAAACCGTTAGGTGGCAGAGGTATACATGTCTTTGCTGTAAAATTCTCTTGTCTTTGAAGCACGAAGCTCTCCAGCGTGAGGCGTTAACGAGTGCCCCGGTGTTTTTGAGAACGCGTTACGAAGCGATCTAGCGCGAGGCGTAAACGAGTGTCCCGGTGTTTTTAAGTACGCGCTACGTTCTAGCGCGAGGCGTAAACGAGTTTCCCGATGTTTTACTACCGTGACTATATGAGACGATGATTACGACGACGACCACAACGACAGGAGACGCCAACAGCCCCATCCCCTTAGGGGTTCGCTTCTAAAAAAAAAAGACTTCTTCAGCCGCATCTCCTGGACAATTTACGTCACTGTATTTATGTCCGAAATATCCAATCTATCGGATAACTATCCTGCTCCGTGGGAGAGACACGGACACTGAAGACCGTCCTCCGTTGTTCCTCCCCCTCCTCCTGCGCGTGTTCAGGTAGCTCGAACCAGCTGGACGCCGAGGGCCCGCTGTTCGTGGGCGGCGTGGGCACGACGGCGCGCGGGGACGACGCCTCGCTGCTGCCCCCGGCCCTGTGGTCGGGCTCGCTGCGGCTGGGCTTCGTCGGCTGCTCTGCGCGACCTGGTGGTGGGCGGCGCCGCCGTGGACCTGGCCTCGTACGCCCAGCGCCAGGGACTCCGGCGCCGTGCGCGCCTCGTGCCACCGGGCGCCCTCTTCGGCCCTCGGGCTCCGGCGGCATTGTGCGCCTCGCAAGCCCTGCCTGCACGGGGGCCGCTGCGTCGAGGGCTGGAACCGCTTCGTCTGCCACTGCGACCACACGCCCTTCACGGGACCCGTCTGCGCCAAGGGTGCGCCCCTCCCCTACCTCCGCTGCTGGTTTGCCTCTGGCCTGGCGTATTTTGGCGCGTATAACCCGCCCCAGCATATAATCCGCACCCCCACTTTCAGCCCGCCGGAAAAGAAAACAAATGGCTGCGGCTTAGCTCCGCTAACCTTGGATATGCAAAGCAAAAGCTTGGATTAGTCTGGTTGAGTCTTGGTTTCGCTTGGTTAACCTTTGATTTAGCTGCATTGCCCATTACGTGTCTCGACGCCGTTCGGTTCCGTGCAACGCTCACAGAAGGAGGCTGGGCGAACGCGGCGTTCATTCATGACGAACACACCGTTCCTCCTCGCCGGCGCTAGACGAGTCACCCAGCGCCGCATGCATGGGAGGCTGAGGGGGTGGTTGGCTGCATCGGCCGCCGCGGCGGTGGCGACCTCTGTCGGCGCCCGCAGGCGCCAACAGCGGGCCCGGCGAATCACGTGATGCGCTTCGAGGGGTGTGTCGCTGGGGGTGTGTCTCCCGTCAAAAAGGTCATTTGCCACATCCTCCACGAAATCGCTGGACGAAAGTAGCAAAGCTTTGCTTTAGAATCCTCGCTGCTCGCACATTTGATATAGGAAAGGCTGCACCTAAAGCTACTGCTCAAGCAACACATCACATGCTATGTAGACAAAAAAAAAGTGTATATTTAGCAAGTAGAATACAGACTTAAAGGCAAAAATCACAATTTACTCAGTGTCACTGCGCCCGTCCCTGTTTTTTCTTCCTTGTCCTTGTATGTTTTGCGCAATCGCTTCCATCGAAGGCTTAGTCAGTACTACTGCGTAGGAAGGTCGCGGCACAATGCGCATTGTTGTGAAGCTGCACTAAAAGAAAAATTCGCGTATTATGCGCACCCCTATTTTTCCACTCAAATTTTCGTATTTTTGGTGCGGTTTATACGCGCGAAAATACGGTAACTCGCGCTTATGTATAGTAAAGACTAATGATGGCGAAGGGCAAGTCATAGCTGCTGATCCAAACAAGGAAAAGTAAATTACTCGCAGAATAAGCATGGGCTGGGCTGCTTTTCGTAAAAATTGCCGACATCCTGATTAGTAAGCTTCCACTCTCACTCCAAAAGCTCGTATTTAATCAACGCGTTCTTCCAGTAATGACGTACGGAGCAGAAACTTAGGGTCTCACTAAACGACTTGAAAGGATTGAAACTTAGATCGGCCCAACGGGCTATGAAAAGAAGAATGCTAGGGGTCACTCTGAGGCATAGGAAAACAGCCGCGTAGATTGGGGAACAGACTCAGGTGGAAGACATTCTAGCTTAAATTAAGCGCAGGAAATGGGCATGGGCGGGTCGGGTCATGCGCGTGATGGACGAAAGGTGGACCATCCGATTGACAGAGTGGCTGCCATTAGAACGTAAACGCAGGAGGGGTCGGCTGTGGAGTCGATGGAGAGGTGAGCTGCGAAAAGTCGAAGGTAAAGCATGGACTCAGCTAGCAGATTGATTGATTGATTAATTGATTGATTGATAAATTGATTCTAGGGTTTTAACACGTCGACGCAACGCAGGCGTTAAGGCGCACCGTAGTGGAGGGCTCCGGATCAATTTTGAGCACCTGGGGATATTTAACGTGCGCCGAAATCTCGTACACACGGGCGTTTTTGCCTTTCGCCTCCATTAGAAGGACTCGGCTAGCAGTCCATAGTCGTGGCTGGAGATCTTTGGGAGAGGCTTTTGTCCTGCAGTGGACAGAACCAGGTTGGTTGGTGATGATGATAAATGGCTAAAGCCATGTGCGGGTGTTCCGAAGGGGCTCAGCCGGAGAGAGAGAGACAGAAAGAGAAAGAGAGAGAGAGACTCTCCTCTCTCTGAACGGGAGGCTGGGGGCAAAAAAGACGAGGACGGTGGCAGACGAGACAGGCGCCTGTCTCGTCTGCCACCGTCCTCGTAGTTTTTGCGCTAAGCCTCCCATTCAATATGTACCAACTCGCCCGACACCATGTTTTGTCCCGTCTCCATCGCAGAGGCCACCAGCGTGCGCTTCAACGGCGAGCAGTACGCTCGCGTGCAACTGTCCCGCGCGTCTCGGTCCGAGGCGGAGCGCCTTCGGCTCCGCTTCCGCTCGGGCCGCGGCCAGGGGCTGCTGCTGGCGGCCGCCGCCGACGCGCACGCTACGCACCACACGGCGCTCGTGCTCGCCCTGGAGAACGCGCGCCTCAAGGTCGCCTACAACCTGGGCGACGGCAACAAGGTACTATGTCGCCCGAGCAAGCAATCCTGTGCTCAAGCAACGTGAGCGTCGGCCCATACGCAGAAGACGTCGCCTTTTTAATACGAAAGTGTTTTAGTACCGGATATATCAAGATTTCATATACGTCATATTCGTCACGGAAGTGACGTCAGTACAACCAGAGTCCTTCAATGCTTTACATTGAAGGACTCTGGTACAACGAAACAAGCGGCCTGTAAAGGGTGCACCCCTGCACACAGGGTCTTCTGGAGGGGAAGCAACCCTTAGTACTAAAGAGAACGTTATACTTAGGGTTGTTCGTTTTCGGGTTTCATATTTTAACACGGAAGTGTTTTATGTCGGCATACACCAGGATTTCACTTACGTCATATCCGTTACGGAAATGACGCCAGTACACCTTTGCCGAAGCGATCCGTCAGCAGGACGGCGCTCGCCAAACACACCCATAAGGCAGCCGCCGGCCAAATCATGCTCAGCTGCAGATTTCTCTGGACATTTCACTTCCTTCTTTTACGGATTCCTATCACAGAGGAATCAACCACAATTGTTATGCGTATCAAGTTACGGCACGTCCCAGCAGTTTTGGCGAAATATGTGGATTTTGGTTTTGTACGAGGCTCTTCAGAGCTGAATTAATTCGGTGTACCCCTGGAATGTCACACATCACTTCTCACCTCCTGAGAACCACTGCATAGAAAAGACTGTCAGTTTTTGGCTACGGGAACAAGCATGAAACGCCTGTCTAGTTTCTTGAGATTTTCCAAATGAAGCCGCTGCTGGCGTTCCACTAAATCTTCGCGTGCCTTGTAAGTGCTCTTTACTTCAGGGCTCCAATGTGATCCAGAATTATACACAGGTTGTAAATGCTGTTGTTGAGCGCGCTTCTCTCTTGAACACGTGTTCATATAGTGCGTCGTGCAGATCAACTCCGTGATGTTTTGGTTAATTCCAGAATTCGGCGAAAACAGTGCCTCGACGTACGCACCTTTGCGTCGTCGTGAAGTGTACAGTGAGTGATCCAGAGTGGGTCGCGCGCAGATCTTCTACGTGGGCCAGGCGCTCGACGACGACCGCTGGCACAGCGTCCAGCTGGACCGGAGGGGACACCGGGTGCAGCTGAAGCTGGACGCGGACACCACCACCGGAGGTGAGAGACAGAGAGAGAAACATTTTAAGGAGCATTAGAACTCATTCCTCTCCAAACCGTGGCAAGCTCGGAATCCGACCGTTGGTGCGCAGGGAAGTGTCCGTTTTTTGAACAAATGCCTCATTTTTGAACAAATTATAAGTGGCAGTCGTTATCTCATAATCTCCCATTATTACCCAATAAATATCGGCATGCAAAGATGTCTAACAAACAAGAACTACGGAGCTTTTTCACTCTGGTGGATTGAAATTTTCAGTACATGGTTGCTATTTTGTGCTGTCCATGCTTTTCCTATGCTGTACTTGTAATTTTTACATTATAATTTAGGTATGTCTTGTGTGTTTGCTCATTAATTTTTATGTTCATATTTCATTTTTTTGGGAATGCTATTAAGCGTCACTGCTGTTTGTTACTCCCTATACTGTACGTGTATGCAAAATGTAGATGCACTATTTTCTTTGCTCATTTTGTTAACTTGCATAGCTTATGATTCGTCGTGCGTTGTACTTTCCTAAAGTTTGTATGATATTCTTCTTGCGTTACTCTACATGAATAAGTAATCGGGATTTTATTACACCTTCATGCGCTTGATGATATTGCCTTGTATGTAGTTTCCAAGGCTTTGTCAAGTTGCTAAGGCTCACTTCTATCCGGGAAACCGCAACCATTTTCGTAGGAAATACAACTGATGATGATGATGATGATAGCTGATGGCAGCTGCATTGGTGGAGCACGAATTTAAGCGTCGATTACCCTGCCTTTTGCTGCAGAGATCCGCGGCGAGCACGTGGTCCTGGAGGTGCGGACGGTGCACGTGGGCGGCGTGACTCGCGAGGGCCCGCACTTCCCGGCGCGAGACCTGCCGGGCTTCGTGGGCCACATGCAACAGCTGCAGCTGAACGGGCAGCCCCTGTTCGAGATGGCCCGACAGGGGCACATACCCAACCTGCAGGTCAGGCGATGGGTGGGGTGGTGATCGATTAAGAAAGCAGGGAAGAGAAAAGAACTGGGGATACTGTTGAACTCAACGGAGAGTTCACCCTCATACAACCCAGTCCAGGGAAGGGAAGGGGTGTTCAAAGGATAGGAAGAGAGAAAGAGAGGGGAGAAGGAGGTGAATGGAGGACAGTCTACGTCGCGTTCGTCTCGTCCAAGGCTCGACTGCTACAAACGATGCCCTAGTCCTGTCACAACGAGGAAGTTGAGGAGGGGCTGGAAGACCTCTCGTCGGAAGGTGTGCCGGCCCGTTGGGAACACGGCGATGATAGAGACAGCTGAGAGGGGGCTTCCTCCCATCTGCTCTGCTCTTCTGTACACAGCTGGAGTAGTCAGAAAAGCCGCCCCTTATTTACGGGGCCACGAATGCAAAATACGACTGTGTTCGATTCGAAGAACTGGCCTTTGGTAAATCCCTCAGCTCCATTCCAGCCACGAACGATGTTTTTTTAACCGGAGAACACTCAAGAAGCATTGGAAAGTTTTCAAATTTCGCACCACGGTGACGTAATATGGGACGGCACTGAAAACACGGTGATAACTGCGTTAATTACTCGTTAGCATTCAAGCAATACGATCAAACGGAACTTGAGGTCCCATTACAATCGCCCAGTCTTGCTTCTTGGCGGCGACCGCCAATCCCTCACGCAAGATCCTGTGACGTCATAGAGAAGTCTCCTGAATAAAGTAGCTGGGGAGTCACCACTGCTTGATAGGTTTCCTCTAATGTATCGATTATTAAAGACGATAGTTCTTCTTGGGCTACTTGAACGGGAAAAGTTTGGTCTGTCTGTCCATCTCGTTCAGCCAGCCGTCAAACAAACGCTGCGCAATAGCCGTATATACTCACAGCCAAATAAACGTAAAGTGTCGGCAACATTGTTGAACAACACAAACACAAGGCAATATCAAAACACAAGTGAACAGTGTTCCTTTACAAAACAATTTACGGATGCTTGGTTTTTGAAAACAATAGCAATATAAAATACATCATCCTGCAGAAAACCGTCGCCTGCTGTTGCCCGCGCTACCTGGCGGAATTCGAAAAAAATACGGAAAACGGCAAAGCAACGAAAGGTTCCACTAGATGCGGGTTCCACGTTAGCTTGGGCAACGTCGAGTGCCTCGATTCACGCGCGTCTCCGCCGTACGGCACGCCTGCATTTCGAGGCCTACTTGGAGCAGTGGAACGCGGTAAATTTAAACTGACTTGAGCAAACTTCTAGCGTGTTATCTTGGAAGGAATGAGACGGGAATGAGAGGTGAGCGGGAAAGAGAAGGGATGCATTCACTAGCCAGGGGCGCCAGTCCACTATCAGCCTTACGGCGACATTTGCAACGAAAGGAGGAGATACGGGGCCAATGTTTTTTTTTTTTTTGCCTTGAAATTTGCGATAAAATCGCACAACTGAAGCAGTCTTAACTTCTTTTTGAATAAACTAAAGGCGTCTTGACTGTCCTCCGTCGCAGATGACGGCCCAGCTGGGTCCCCCCGGCGAGCCCCCGCAGCTGCACCAGCCGGTGACGTTCCGCTCGCGGCTGGCCTTCGTGGGGCTCCCGCAGCTCAAGGCCTACTCGTCCATGCACCTGCACTTCCAGTTCAAGACGCTCGAGCCCTCGGGCCTGCTGCTGTACAACGCGGGCAAGGGCCAGGACTTCGTGGCCGTCGAGCTCGTCGACGGACACCTGCACTACCAGTTCAACCTCGGCGACGGACCCAGAAAGGTGCCGCTCCCTCCTCGTTCTCTGGCTGGTCACGTGCAGTGAAGAAGGAATTACGAAGTTCTCGTAGAAAGTGAACGTTAATTTGGAGTGACTGGTGCTCCGCAATACACCTAAAGGGACTCTGCAAACGCTCCCGATAAGCGCTTTTCACTTTTTCCTTCGCGTCTGGAAGCACTGCGAAAGCTACAGTTATCGCCGGTCGAGAGCGGAAACTGCGCGATTTGCTCGTCGCAGAAGATACGCCTTGGGTTTCTGCTTAACTTTTGTGGGCTTTCTATCTAAAGGGGCTACCGAATGCGTTCATTGCTGGAACTGAATGAAAGCACGCCAGTGACCGCTACACCTTTGCAATGGCGTAAATCCAGCGGTTGAAGAACGCTAAGAACGGGAAAGAGATAAAAATATTTTCAGGAAGTTTAGTAATTTTTGGCTGAGGTAGTTGTGATCCCTTATTTTAAGCACTGAGTGTGTCTGTTGACTACGTTCTTGAAAGCATTTAGGATATAAAAAAAGTCAAAACAAGTGTTGCAGGGTCCCTTTAAAAAAACACCAGTGGCCTAGAACCAGTACACAAAGTGGACGTGCACCGACGAACATCCTAGTAACCGGATGCCCTGGCGTTTGCTTACCGCGAGTGTATCAAGCAGTGCTCTGGTCACTATAAACATCAATTTATATCGAGAACATTTTCGCTTAAATAAGAACACTTAGGCAAAGCAACACAGTTTCCCTGTCAAATATGATGAAATGTGAGTCGTACAAAGTATAGGGAACGAAATACGCAATTCGCTTCGAACACAGATAAGATTAGAATACCGGGCGCGGTGAGGCACTCGTAAGAAAAACCCACACTTACACAAAACAGAAGGCATGGCCTTTCCGGTGGGCAGAAAAAAGGTTACATAGCGCCTATGGAGTCCGGCGTTTCGAGGGCTATTTGACGCCATTGCCGTTCCGCTCTTTTGAAGCGAAAGCTTTCTTAGTGTGACCGATGGCGTACTGTCAAAAAACTAATGCATTTCCCCATAGACCGGTTGGCCGACAGAAAGCTCTGAAAATGTCTCTGGACACACAGCACGTGCGTGAAACCGCGCATTCATTGTGTCAAAACGGTTACTTGAACGTCGTGGAGACAATACACGCATCGATCATAAAGAAGGAGAGCGGTGCTGAGAATGCTCATATACGATGAGCAGAAGGAACTTCGACACGGTAAAAAGCGCCAAAAGACGTGGACACAATTAAGAAACAACACTTACACAAGACGGGCGCCAAACTCCGTCCTGTGTAAGTGTTGTTTACTAAACCATTGGAAAGCAAACTTAGATAGGCTCAACGGGTCATGGAATGGATAACAGGAGTAACACTTAGCGACAGAAAACGAGCTTCCTGCATCAGGGAACGAATTCGACTAGATGATATCATAGTTCAAGTAAAGAAAAAGAAATGAACTTGGGCTGGCCATGTCGTGGGACGAACAGACAACCGGTGGACAATTAGGTTAACAGAGTGGGTACCAAGAGATGTGTCTAGAAGAAGGGTAAGGCCATTAACCAGGTGGAGGGATGAAGTAAGAAAATTCGGTGGTAAAATGTGAACTCGAGTACCGCAGGACAGGAGCGGCAGGAGGTCAATGGGAGAGGCCTTCGTCCTGCAGTGGACCTGAGTAGGATGATGATGATGATTTTGGAAATATAACCTGCATTAGTTACGCGTTGGTGCGTTATACTCCGTATGAATTCCGTATTGCCCATAATTCCGTATGTACAGAAGTTTCACCTAGGGAACTACTACTGCTGCTACCCCCAGGTCCGCTCGAACACGGCGCGTCCGCTGAACGACAACCGCTGGCACGCCGTGACCCTGGGCCGCAGCTCCCTGCGGCAGCACAGCCTGGTGGTGGACGACCGCGTGGCCAGCGTCACCAGCCCGGGCGCCAACGTGCACCTGGACCTCGAGGGCCTGCTGTACCTGGGCGGCGTGCGCCGAGGGGGCTACTCGGCGCTGCCCAAGACGCTCGCCTCGCGCACGGGCTTCCTAGGCTGCCTCGCCTCCCTGGACCTCAACGGCGAGGCGCTGCACCCGCTCGACGACGCGCTGCTGCCCAGCCCGCTCGTGTCCAGGGGATGCCACGGTATACTGCAGCACCCTTAGCTGCTGCCGATTCAGTGCATCCAACGAGTCAGTAGATCCATCCGTGCGTGTACTGACTCGTTGGATCTAGGCACAAGTTCAATATAGGGATTCGGATGGATTTACTGACCCGTTGCAACTAGGCACTCGAGCGGTTTTACTGACTCGTTGGATATAGGGACTCAGGGGGAGGGGGGGGGATGTACTGACTCGTTGGATGAATTGACACGTTGGATCTACACTCTAAAATGCCTTACACCCTTTTTGTCTATAAACACCCTTACACACTGTCAAAACACGAATAGAAGCATCATTTTGAAATGGTGTAATTAACGATAACACGCAAGCACTTTACAAGGGTGTTTCCTTGTGCTTTAGATAGGATATTTATTTATTTATTTATTTATTTATTTATTTATTCAAATACCTACATCGCCTTTACAGGCATTAGTGTAAGGGGGAGGGGGAATAAGAAAAAAGGACACAAAGTACAAATGCAATTGTCGCATAAACAAACAACAAACAGGTTGCGTTTCCTTAAATAATGAGTATACATCAAAGCGGTGAATTGGCGTTGAAAGGAGCACTTCAAGAAAGGAAGATGTACAGAAAGGATGTACAGACAACAAGCACTTCGTAACACAGATAACCCGTAAGCCCGGCAAACAAGGCGGCGGGATATTACTGACGCATATAATCCTGCAAACGCTTTCCAAAACAAGATGGGGGAGAGCAGACAATTTCCTCCGGTAGAGCATTCCAGTCATGTATTGTTTTGGGAAAGAAACTGTACTTAAATGTGTTAATCCTGGAGTTAAGCTCGCGAATCTTTAAACAGTGATCGGTGCGAGGGGATACGTAGTTGGTTGTTTTAAATAAGTTTCTTTCTTAATGCCAGTTCTGGAGTTGAATATATTATAGAACAACGAGAGTCTCAGGTATTTGCGTCTTTCTGCGAGTAGAGGCCATCCAAGTCTTCTGCAAATGTCAGCTGATCTTTTGTGGCAACGCACGCATTAACCGAACTTGCCATACAGTGCGCGAAAAAGTGTCCTGTACATCGCGCAAAAACAAACACTGGTTTACGAGTTGCCGTGCAAACAGGTAAGTCAGTCCTGTTATGATAAAACATCTTGATAAAACAAATGATAAAACACCTTTAAAGGTGTTTTCAATGGCTTTTATGCTAGGGTGTAAAGTGCTAGTCATAGCGAGGTATTTAGTGGCTCGGATAGGTGTCTTGACTAGTTTTATGTTCTGACTCGGGCATACCGTCGCCTAGTGGATGTCCTGACTCGTTGGATGTGATCCATCGTAGAATGTAGTGACCATATATAAGCGCGATTCCAATCCAACGAGTCAGAACATCCAACAAGTCAGAACACCTATTCGTGGATGCACTGACTTGTTTGTTGGATATAGTGACGCGGATATGGATGGGTGTAGTGACGTGTTAGATGTAGTGACTCGGATGGATGTCTTGACTCGTTAGATGTCCTGACTCAAGCATTGCGTGAGCTAGGGGATGTCCTGACTCGTCGGATGTAGTGACCATTGGCGCTAGCTCCTCCACCGTGTTTTCCCGTGGTACTAATCGCGATTCCTTCCCCCTCTGACAGCCACGTGGGCGCCGTGCGGCGACAGTGCGTGCAGTAACGGAGGCGTCTGCGTGCCCGGCTGGAACGAGCAGCAGTCGTGCGACTGCGACGCCACTTCCTTCAGCGGACCTACGTGCTCGGACGGTGCGTTTCTGGGCGACCGGCTGCTGTCCACTGGTGAATGACCCCGCTTCTCCCCCCGCAGAGAGCATCGCGTACAAGTTCGGTCCCCGGCCCGGACTGGTCCGCTTCACGCCCAGCGGGGGCCCCCGGGCAGTGGCGGCCTCGCGCACCGACCTGCTGGCGCTGGCTTTCCTCACGACGGCCGACGACGCCGTGCTCGTGCACGTCTCGGGACCCGACCAGCACTTCCTGCTCCTGCACATTGTGAGTGCTCCAACGCGCCCCCATAATGACTGCGTAATTTCTTCGTCAAACAGCGTTTCTTGGTGATGTGTCGCTGTCTTCACTGAATACAGTGTCACAGAAAATGGAAGCTTGTGGAGGATTGTTTGTGTTCATCTCCTCTCCACCTTTCGCGAATTCGGTGCAGCCGTTAAGCATGCGAATGCGAGGACGAACATAGCGTCCGCACGTGACCAAGCGTCAAGCGGTCAAATTACGCGATTGCCACATGGTCTCGCGCTCTGCCCTGTACGCTACGTCGAAGTGCGACAGAACGTTCAACCTTCGCACATGTGTTCTACCCTGCGGACAACGATGTGCCCCTTCTACCCCCAGATTTGCTCAATAGAACCAGTGGCGAAACTTCCCATAGGCTCCATGTATCAAAAACCGGCTGGCAGTTGTCCCCATATCATGGGAGAAGACATGTTCAACCATGAAGCAAGTTGACTAGCCTGCCTTCTGTAGACATAAAGTTGAAGTATAGTACTCAACTGCTTGCGGCTGCTGCCGTATGTCATAAAAGGAAAACCCATGAAATCACATGTACGCATTACCAAATTTAATGTTTCCTAGTTTCAAAAGAAAGCTTTATTTTATGGCGCTAGTGAGTAAACCTTTAGCAAAACTCACTTCTTGTCCTTAGCTTCCTGTGCCAATGCCTCTCAGCTTCACCAAAGCAGGGGTGCTCGCACGGCCTGTATTCTGAAGCGGAGTTTCTCAACTGGCGTAGATACTATATGTGGAAGAACTTTGTCCTCCCTTTCTTGTGCAGGAGGGCGGCAAGCTGATGGTTACATACAGCGCCGGGAGCGCGGGCGACCTGACGGCCAGCGACCCGGGTCTTCGTGTAAACGACGGCCGCTACCACGTGGCACGCGTGACCAGGAACGGTGCCAACGTCACCCTCGCCGTCGACGATAGAACCGCCTACGCACGCAGCATCAAGGGTACGTTCGCCCTCCTCATGTATAGGTGGTATTCACTGAAACGTTTAGCTGCCAATTTCTTCGCTTGGCAACACTGGAAACGGCCATGGGCATGGCGCGGCTTGTGCCCCTGCGCCCGCACGCCGCAGAAAAAAAACACCGGCGTGCGTTGTCTGCTCCGTTTCAATCCAATTCTAAACGGTGGGGTAAACATAGATGTTATTAATCGCACTCACATTGGAGTCGAGGCGTTACTTTGCGCTAGGTGGGGTAGAGTTTGGAACGTCCAACACATATCATTTGCTTAGCACGGACAAATACCGCCATCCCGCGGAGCTCGTAGTAACCAGTGACAGCGCAGTCACATGGTTGCCTGCCTGCATGCGTGCCTCGCCAGTGAATACAACCGATAGGACAGCCTGCTACGAGCAACAGCACTCACCACCGCCAAGAACTGTGCACACACAGCTGACTGGGTTCTTTGCCGGCTTTCACGTCAACTTTACTTGTGTGGTGACGGTAATTGTTTTAGCAAAACCAACGAAACCTTCCTCGTGATGACCGTCAAAACACGTTCACTTATAAATGATAATTTTGACCGCCGGGAATTCACCGATCACACGTAATCTTTATGTAAGTTCGAAAGCATTACGGTTATCAAGAGGAGAAAAGCCCGACATTGTCCACATTGGATGGGTACATTCTCCGGCGCAATCAAATCTCCATGGGCAATCTGAAGGTTAAAACTATATGCTTTTCGTTGACGACGCTTCTTAAAGATTCATTTGCGGCCACATCGTATTTGTCGTTACATGCTGCGGTATTCACTGAAACGACAACAAGCACAACCGAAGAAAACAGGGAGACGCGGTTACAACACCGAAATATTAATTACACCGGCTCTAGAGGACGAATAAGTCCCGTAGCATTGTTAAAGCGTCATCGAAAATTACAGAGGAACGAGCTGGAAATGAAGACAGACATAAGTAAATTAGGAAAATACAGCATTTAATTCGAATTCTGTACATCGTCTCTTGTTTTGAGGTTCTCTGTTTATTCTACTTTATCCTGAATCGCCAGGAAGTGCTTAACGTAGCGTGTGTCGAAGTAATTTGGCCGCGCTTTTGTGACGTCGGACCAAAACCACAATGACGCGGACGTAACACGTTCTTCCGAATTCGTCTTCAAAGAACTTTACCGTAAAGAACTTGTCGTTCTCGCTGCTATTTGTGATCACTGGCGTGTCCACTTTCTTGACGATGGCGTTGTGTGTCATTCACCATGTACCTGAGCTGTTCGTTTTTTATGGCGAAGGGTATTTTGCGATTGTGGGACTCATGCTTCGTTCTCATTCAAGTAAGCTCTTTTATTCGTTAATCGACAGATTTAACGGAAATACCCAAGGTTGAGTACTCTACGTTGGGGCTTTCCCCTAAACTTGTCGATTAACGCCTGTCCCTCACATCGAGTTGATCGATTCGCGCTCGCACTATACGATTGGCTGGCCTCCTGGTTAGCTCAATTGGTAGAGCGACTGCCCCAGATAGGCGGAGTGGTCCCAGGTCCGAATCGTGGATTAGGACCAATTCTTCTTCAACATCGAAGTTTCTGAGAAAACTCTAAAGCTTTCCTTTTGAAGCCGTACTGCTGAATTTCAGGTGGATGTCGAAATATTTTTTCTCAGACAATTAGTCCGATGACAGCCGACCCGGAACACGAAGATCTTTATGTTTCAACAACACGTTGGTGTGTTCTCGGTGGCGTCGGTGCGCGCAGGTCGCGGTCCGGGCGTGCTGTCCCGCTACTGGTCGGTGGAGGCCGGCGGCTTCCAGCAGCAGCACCAGGCGGGCAGCGCCGTGCAGCGGCCGCTCGAGGGCGTCGTGGCGGGGCTCGTGTTCGACGGCGTGCGCCTGCTCGACCTGGCCGCCGAGAACGAGCCGCGCGTGCGCATCCAGGGAGACGTCCAGCTCCTCCTCTCCATCCCGTACGAGCCGCCCAAGGGCTCGCCTCGCATGCAGCAGGTGGGGCCATGCGTCGACGCCACGTCTATGCGGGCACTGCCGTGTGTAACGACGAATGCACCTTCCCGGACACCGCGTTCTGAAACGAGCAAAAGTATCAGGTGTCTCGTATGTAAAAAAATGTAGAAGATGCGAGGGAAGACGCCGCTGCCTATCCGTTAAATGCGTACTCACTAGTGTGTACGGCGCTCTAATGGAACTGACCCAGCCCACGTGTCCAAACGATTCACTCGTGTACAGACACCACGATCGTCTTAGGGGTTCCCGAAGAATGTAGGCAATAAAGGAGCGCGTCCTCTGAGCAGCGAGCATGATACCATTGCCAAAACCCCCTGTGGCCTTCTTGGCACCGTCTGGCATCAGCTCGCGAGCGAAGTGACCCCGAATGCGAGACAGTAGCTTTTTTGTCATGGTTCCATGGCGTGGTTCCACGGCCCTTTAAGTAGTGTTACGCCTGCCTAATGGTGACACTCAGATTCAGGTTGACCGCGAGTGTTTTCGGTGCAGACGGCGTGACGGTTAACCGCCCTTATGCGATTGCAGCAACCGCGAGCCTCTCCGGGATCCTACGAAGGCGATGACTTGGTGTTCTCAGAAGGCTCCGGCTGCTTCGACAGCGACGACGATGACTGCGGCACCGACGGCTTCGGATCGGGTAAGAGCACGCGTCAGCAGAGCACTACTGCAGTGTTCAGGCCAGCGGTTGTCAATCGGGGTACGCGAGGGAACACGTTCGTTGTACTTCGCGCAGCATGAACTATAAAGCCGGCTTTTAGCGCTGTAATGCAGCTGTGCAGAGAAGCCAGACTTACAAAAGGCGGGCATAAAATAGGTGTTGGCTAAATTGGACGCTAGAGCGAATAGTTTGAGAATGTGAGACGTATGCAGGGTTTCCCATCACTTTTGGTAGCCCGCAAGAGACGCTCATGGTTGAGAAACACTGGTTTAGGAGGCTTGGGGGCTTTATATGTATGGGCTCTGAGGCGCCGCTCCGTTTATCGTGCAGGCGACGACCTGATTACCGCCGTGTTCGTCCAGCCCACGGCACGGCCTGCGCCCTCCCCGCCGCCCGTAGTCGCAACGCAGGGTGTCCCCACAGACTGCGACGACGAAGACTGCCTCGACGGCGGATCGGGCGCGCCCACAGAAGAAGACGACGACGACGACGCCGAGGACGCCGTCTCGACGCCGCCTTCGACGACAACGACGTCGACGACGTCGTCGACGAGCACGGCGGCGAGCGCGATCACGAGCACGACGCGCCACTCGCAGCACGAGTGGAGCATCGTGCGCACGTTCGCCGTGACGCGCGCCCCCTGGCAGCCGCGCAGCACGCAGGGCGCGCCGCCGGCGGTCATCAGCGTCCCCATCCCGGAGCTGACCGTGCCGGACCAGGAGCGGCAGCGGCCCGCGCCGAAGCTCAAGAGCTCGGCCGACAGCACCGCCCTGGTGATCGGCGTCATCGCGGGCATACTCATCAGCATCGTGATCGTGGCGCTACTCGTCTACCAGTTCCGCAGCCGGCCCGCCGGCGCCTACAAGCTCGACCCGGCGACCGGCGCCGCCGCGGCCGCCGCCGCAGCGCCGGCGAAGGGCCCGGGCGGGCAGCAGGCCGAGCCGTACCAGCCCGTGGCCACCGCGCAGCAGCTGAACGGCGCCGTGCAGCCGCAGCCGGCCAAGGCCAACGGCGGCACCAAGAGGAAGAGCTCCAAGGACCTCAGGGAGTGGTACGTGTGAGGAGGGCCCGTCGGGTGCGTCGATTCGAACACCGCGTCTTTCAGCTACCCCTTCTTCTTCTACTTCTTCCGGCGGACGTGCAATACGGGGGGGAGACTCTGCGCACAACCGTGCGCCTCTGACAGCTTCTTTCGCAAGCCGAACGGGATACCCGCAGCATCCCGCTCTCAGCTCTACCGCCAAGCTTAGGGCCGCACTCAGTGATGCACTCAGAGACGCAGTGACGTGAGGAGGAAGCCTGGACAGTGCCCCGTGACGTCACTCGCTGGAGGCTTGCATATCACGCGGACGGTGCTAGCCGCCCGGACGTCGTCACTCAGACGCCTTTCCTTTTTGTGATTCCGCCGCCTTTTGGTGCCACCTTTTCGTGATCCAGCCGTGGGCACAGAGAGCAACCAGCAATAATTCTAGACGACAGAGACTGCCACCGGTGCCGCCGCCGATAAAACGGGGACTCGAGCACTGCGTCCATTTACTCGGCCGCCGGTGCAGCGAACTTGCGTGTGGGCAGGACGGTGCACGGAGCCTTTGTTTCTTTCCTGGTCACAAAACAAACCGGGGGAAGGTTAAGTGCTTACGGCCCAGCTAAACTGGTCCTGCTTCCCGCCAAAAAATTCCCACTTTTAGAGCCATTAAAAATACGGGTGGTCTTTTTGTTATTCTTCTTATAGAGGCTAAAGTAAAGCGAAATCAACACGCAACAAAACAACATAGCACATGCTTCATTTCACAGGTTCCTTCGCGCCGTTGGAAAAAGAACGGACGGTGTTTGAAACGTTCGGTGTTCGAGTACATTTGTCATATTAATAAGCCAGAAAGGGATGGTGGCTTAAATTAAAGGAGCCATGAAGACAAAACACAAGTTTGTGTTATTCGAAAGATTTCGTGTTTTATGGTGCCCCCAGCGCTTGTCCGAATGCAAATGATGCATTATTCACTGATAAATTATTTAACTCAGGTAAAATTTTGATTTTCCCGCTAAATCGTGTGTTTTCGTGGTCTGCAATGACATCACAGGGCCTTGTCTACCGTTAGTGAACCTAGATGGCTCCACCACACCGCGTCAAGCCATTTTCTGCCTTTGGTTTGTTTGTGAACGTATTTATACCTGGCTTGTTTTGTTCATGGAGACAATCGTTTCGGGAAATATGGTGCTCGCTCGGCAAATACGGTCACGTAAATCGCCATTGCTTGCGTCAATCGGCCAGTGTCGTCTGAAACAACCCCAAAGCACCGCAGTCCTGTGCAGCTAAACCGAGCATAGTGCGCGCAGTACCAACAGCAGTACGCATCGGTATTTCTATGTTTACGTGTGCTTTCGTAGCTTCCGCTGTTTTTCCCACCATTCTTGTGGCTTTCAAAATAATGTGCCCTAAATTTAAGCGCAAATACCTCGTTCGGCAATGAAAAACGAAAAATAAAACAAAGTACAACTTACAAAAAGAAACAACTACATCTTCAAATTCCAATAAGTCACAAGTATAGGCTCCGGACAGCGAAGTTTGCTGGGCGAGCGCAGCGCCAGCCGCGGCAGACCCGCGCAACTCTGGGGCGGTCCCGCCGCACACACAGCCTTTAGCGCCCGTGAACGCAACTTTTGCGTGTATATCTACTGTGTACTGCAACAAAATCATGCAGAAATTTATTATAGTAGGGGGAAGCCTCCAAATAAAACGGGACGCCGATAAAATGCTGTCGCCTTGCTGCCGAGCCGTAGGTTGATGCATCTGGGATGCGTGTGTTTCAGGTTTTGCATTATGGTGGTTTTTGTTCCTTTATTTAGCCCAATCGATGCCCAATCGTCGTTGATGACATTCAGGGCCTTGTTTACCGTAGTGACCTAGAGCGCCACCACACCGCGGAAGCCTTTTCTCCTTGTTTGTTTGTGAAGTTTTGTACCTGGCTTGTTTTGTTCATGGAGACAATCGTTTCTAAATATGTGCGTCAAAACGGTCACGAAGACAGTTGCTGCATCAATCGGAGTGTCGTCTGAAAAACCCCAAAGCACGCAGCCTTGCAGCTAACCAAGCATAGCGCGCAGTACCAACCAGTGCATCTACTTCTATTTTACGTGTGCTTTCGAACTCACTGTTCCCCTTGGGCTTTAAGAATGTGCCCAAATTTACGGCATGATATCGTCGCAATGAGCAGAAAATAAAGCAAGTTAAAAAGAAAACCACTGACAATTCCAAATGTCGCAAGATGGGTCCGCAGCGAAGTTTGCCTGGCGGGCGCGCCCCGCGGCAGCCCGCGCAATCTTGGGCGGCCCCCGATCACCGCTTCACCCGTGAACGCAACTTTGAAAAAGGGACATGGCTATTGCGGTATTAACGACAAATCAGCAGAAGATTATTAGTGCGGATAGCTCCAAAACAACGGGCACCGATAAAATGCATCGCCTACTGCCGGCCAAGACTGACAACTGGCGGGGTTCAAGGTTTGCATTACCCCGGTTTCCCTTTTCCTTTTTTTTCTTCAAAGTAGGGGTTTGTCTTTTTTCGCAGATAGAAGGTGGTTACGGAATCTTGAAAAGGCACAAAAGCGAGCGGTTATGCTGCCGTGGTGTACGAGCAGCTTGGTTAGCAGGTGGTAAATACACATAGGTGCGCATTAAATTTGGTAACAAAGAGGGCCCCCAAACACAGTTATAGCAGCGTAGTTTATCACCCAGCGGTTCTACTCTGCGTCATCTAATATTTCACGTGCTTATATCGCCGTATTAAATACATATAAACACATATGGGGCGGACACTTTATTGCGTTAACGTTCTCAAATGTTTCGCAAGCTATTGGATAGTCAATAAATCACCGCCTCTTTTTTGCAAAAGAAACAATGAAATTGTTGTCTAAGGCACTGAAAACGCAAAGAAAAATAGAGATAAAAGACGTTCCGAAATAAAAGTTGGAAATATATGAACGCAGGACAATATTTTCGCGCTCGGGGGGGGGGGGTAGTGGGAGAAAGAGGAGGGCAAACTTTATTTATCCCATCCGTTGTGATTGCGGTCACTCTGGACCAGTGGGGGTGTCCTCAGGGAACTAAATTTTTTCCCTTGACTTTTGCTGCAAAGGTGTTGCCGGTAATAAAAGCGCTACTACTTCTTTCTTACAGGCCACACGCCGGACACGTTGGCGCGGAGAGAAAGAAAAAAAAAAACCCAATATGAATATTCCTTAATATATTCCGATACACCTATTAAATGTTCCGCCCCCCCCCCCCTCCCTTCTACCCAATTGAATTTCTGTGATAGCCTTCTCGTGAACAGTTTCTTTTGGGGGGCGTGTTTTTTATGCAGCCGGCGTAATCTCCTACACCTGGAAGCCCAAAAGTTTCTTGGCGGAGCGGGCACTGTTAACGGCAGAACTTTCGCTATACACAAACAAATGTGAATTTCATACTGTTACATGTATGGAGCATCACATTCGGATCAAAGACCCATATGTAACACCCATGAGGTCCAGTTAGTAGTTCTGCAGTCGCAAGTGCACTCACATGGATAGAATACCCCGCGCGGAAACATCGCGCAACGTCTGATATATTTGCAGACAAAGCCTCCTAATTTGTGGATTGAACAATTTCTTTTGAAGGGAACATGGTGGTCTCGAGAAAGTTTTGCTCGCAGGCAGGCTGCACAAGAGTTTCTCTTCTGGGCATCACGCCTATGGGGCCTTTATATGCCTTCCCATCGCAATTTAACCGAATAAATCCTTTTCATTCACCTGCACTATGTGGCAGGATTACTTTACAATCTCTTACTTCTTTTTAAAACCCCAAAAAGGGGGGACAAATTTGCTTCATCGCGCTGCAAAAAGAGAAGCGCTCCCCAGGGGAAACAACGGCTTGCGGGGACCGACCCAGTGTTCGCATATCTGCCGAAGGGGCGCTGGGTGTCGCGGCTCCGTTCGCCCTCTGGGGCTGTCCGCGCCTATAAATACTGTGGATTACCGGCATTTATCAACAAAAACTGACAGAAACATTGTAAACTATTATTTCTGACAATGAAAAAAGTGGCGATAAAAATTTTGTTGAGGAACATGAGCTTATATTAATGTTTTCAGAAACAAACTGTTCGGTAGCCGCGGTAAGCAGGACCGCAACAACTGCAGCCATAGTTGGTTCTAGGCTGCGTACATTCCAGTGCTAGGTGTACGAGTACAGTAGTGCACAATGTTACCCTTTTAAATTTTTTCAATGAACGAAGAAAATGACTCCAAAATCTTTGTTATTTTCGATAACTTGTTGCCAGCCGGTAATTTAGCAGGTTATGAATTTTAAGTGCTGACTCATTGGGAAAAAAGTTCAGTATGGGCATTTAAAGAACGCTTAAAAAGACGGAAGGAACTGTTTCTGCAAAGATAGATTCGGTTGTATTTGGGGACCGTAGTAGCACTCCACACCCAAATAAGAGTTTAGGTGCCCAGCGAACACAGCATTGTACATTAGCAGTTTAAAACGATACGGGATGTGAGAGAGAGCTAAATAATACCAAATTTCAAAGTTTCTTTCCAGGACGTCAACATGATTAGACCGGGCATGTGTTTATCAAGAATATGCCTGTGTTTCATTGAATCTAAAAGTCAATGGTGGTAACCAACTTTATATCGCTTTGCAAAAAACATTTCTTTTTTTTCATGGGATGATATAAACCCTTTTTTTTTTTGGCGTTAATGGTCAGACCGTTTCCTCACCACTTCTGCAAATTTTTCAAGTGCAGTATTTTCGAGGTATTTGTCAGCGTTATCAAAGAAAATAGTAGAGTGGTATTATCAGCGGGAAATTGGTATTAAGTCAAAATCAACAAATCTTCACAAAATGCGAAAAAGAAGGGACCAATACGCTACCCTGAGGAACACCAGCTACTATTCTACGTGGTTCAGAAAATGCTCTATTTACTTCGACAAACTGGATTCTATTTTGCAGATATATTTGAAGAGGTCATGGGCAACACCACGGATACCATAATGGTCAAGTTTTTGAACAGCGAATGATTGATGGAGTCGAAAGCCTTACTAAAATCCCCAAACACACCGAGTGTCAACAAACGACGTTCGAAGTTGTTCAGAATGAATTCTTTTTGTTCGAGTAGAGCAAGCTGAGTGGACATATGTTTACGAAAAGCAAACTGGCGCATTCGTTGATTAGTCTCTTATTATCCAGAAAGTCTGAGATACGGTTGTGGATTATTTTTCCTAAGCATTTAGAAAAAAAATTGCAGTTGAAATATTGGCCTGTAATTTGACACGTCTGCTCTACAACCTTTCTTAAAAAGAGCAAGAACTTTCGCTATCTGCATTTTGGATAGCAAGTGGAGGCGCAAACCTGCGCCTGTGAGTTTTTCTCCTCATATTTGCTTGACTTGTCTTCTCTCACGTGTCCTAATTCAATAGTTAGCAGTAACTTAAACTGTGCCCTTCATTTTTACGCAAGTATAATCTGCTTCTTACTAACTTCCTCCAAAGTTCAATACTATTCGTGTCCTATAAGGTGGTGCGAAAGTCGATGAAGCCATGCAGCCTCTTCGCTATATATTATCCACTACAACCGTACATCCTTCTACTATCATCGTTATCTCTGGTGTGTTCAATTAATGGCTGACATGACGTGATCGCGTATTCCTGCCTCAGCTACCTCTTCGGAAAGTTTTACTGCCTCGAGAAGCCGTTAGGCCTCCTTGGTCGCAATCTCGCACTAATGGGAAAGTAATCCCTGGCATATTCGTTAGATTATTCCCGACGACGCCATATCCCCAAAAGGGAGGAGAAACAAACTTTATTGAGCAAACCGTGTGGCGGTTACGGCCGTTTCACTTGTCGGTGGAGTAGTCAAAGTACCCTTGGCACCTGGATGGAGATATCAGAGTGTTCTGGTTCTAGCCGGCAGTGCTCCTCCCTCTGATCAACGGTAGGGGAAGAGCTTCAGGGTTAGTTAGTGGCAGGAATAACCGGCATAAGTGTGAACAGTGCACATTTTGTGACAGCGAAGCTGTTTAGCAAATCGTAATTTTTTCTGTCCGCTGTTAAAAATACCAAAAAAATGCCGAGCTCACGTGAGCGTGTGCCTCGCGGCGACCGCACTGCAGTTAAAAAACCAAGAAAATGCCGAACGCTCGTGTGTGCATTCCTCGCGACCACCGCCCAGCGTCCCCGGCGCACGTTTGTCAAGCCAAGCGGCTCACTAGGAGATTGACCAAGATTGCAAAAAAAAAAAACTCTGCGGCGTCCGTGGCAACACTTGCTAACGAAAATACTCGGTTCGCGTAATCGTGGCAACACTGGCTCGGAACGAGAAAGACACGACATAGCGTACGCCCCTGCAAGGTGGTGTTCAATGATTGTCACTTCCAAAAAAATGAGGAAGCTCACACAATGCAGTAAAGGTCGTTGCGGCAGCGAAGAAGAAGCAAATCGGCTGCAGTCGTGGACTTAAACCTTCGTGATGGTGGTGAAGGTTGCGTGCAGCTTCGATACCTTCAAGTCTTGCTCGTTAGTGTGAGCTTCCTACACTTTTTTTTTCTTCAATTCCTCGGCCGCAGGTTGAGGGGGTTGATCTATACTTCGGCTCGACCTATATTCTGAATTGTACGGTAGTTATAATGCTTTGTCTGTCCTCGCTTGCGTGAGGAATGTGCGCCATTTAGAGAACACGTTTTTTTACGGGTTGTTCTCCTCCATAAGAGGAAAAAACGTGCTCTTTTTCTAGTTTGCCACTTGAAGTGACTTACCACGGTGGCTCAGTGGTTACGGCGTTGTGTGATGAACCCAAGGACGCGGATTCGAGCCCCGCGGTGTTTGAAAAGCGAAAACGCCTGTGTGTTGAGGTTTCAGTGCACGTTAAAGACAGAGTTATTCCAGGCCAGCCATAAACTACAACGCCCCTCATACCCACGGTGCAGCCTCGGCACGCGTTAAACCTCAAATAATCAATCAATCAATCAATCAATCAATCAATCAATCAATCAATCAATCAATCAATCATTAACTCAAAGTGGGTAGTGATTGCCGGCTGTGCAACTGGTGTTTTCGTGAATAAAGCGCTTGGGCGATTTTGGTGCAGCGTAGCATTTTCAAATTATTTGAAAGTTCTTCAGAAAGGGACGTGTTGTTTTCAGCCAAATGCCCGGGCGCTTGGTACGGATGGAGAGAGAATGAAAAAATATGCCCGCGTATCTGCTCCTTTCGTTGCAAATGTCGAAGAAAAACTATCGTATTTCGTCGACATTTTCCAAGTAAACGCCCGCCTTCTCTTTCCCGCTCACCTATCATGCTGTTCCTCTCCCGTCGCACTCCTCCCAAGATAAAAACACTAGAGGTTTTCTGAAGTCAATTGAAATTTACCGCGTCCTATTGCTCCAGGCCGGGTGCCTATACGCCAGCGTTACCGTGCGGCGAAGACGCGCTTGAATCGAGGCGGCCTACTTACACGTTTATAAAACGACATTTCCTTACTTTACGTGCGTTCCAAGCGGAACGTGGAACCTTTCGTAACTATTGCCGTTTGATTTCTTAAAATGCCGCCGCCAGAAGTTATAGTAGCGCGGGCGATAGCAGGCAGCGGAGTAATTTTTTTTTTCAGGAGTGGACGTAGCATTTCATTTGATATCACAAAAATGGAGCATTCATAACAAACCCTGCAAATATCCCTTGTGTATTGATTTTCTGCTTCATATTTGCGTAATGTTTTGTTCTTGTTCAACAATGTTGGCAAGTAAGAACGTTGCCACCGGGCTTAAACGTATAGATTTGCCTGTGCACATGTTTCACTTTGGCCGGCTGGCTGAATCGAGTCACAGACAGACAGACAGACAGACAGACAGACAGACAGACAGACAGACAGACAGACAGACAGACAGACGAAAATTTTCCCGATCAAGTAGCCCAAGAAAGTCTATCGTCTTTAAAAATACAGGCTCTTCGCTAAGCTTCTTGGTTCGATCCCGTGACCGGGCACGACCGGAGATGTATCCAAGATGATTGAGCGCACGTGAAAGTTGGTCGCTTCGAGTATTGGTAAGCTGAATTTTTTTTCATGAAAAATTCCTTTTTACTCGCCTCTTCTGTACAGCGAAGGAAATGTAAAGGTCGTACCAGATAACGCTGAGAAGGGGAGCTCAGAGCGGTCAATGTTACGCGTCCAAGTGAATGAGATTTTAACTACCGTTTAATATGATAGTGAGGAAGGTCAAAGCATGCCCTTATCCCTTCGCTAAACACTTTTCGCTTCTCCAGTGCAGTTTCGGGGGTTAAACCTCCATTTGATGATGATGATGATGATGATGATGATGTCCTCAAATATTTTGGCACGCACCCACAAGGGGGGATTGGCCACGGCTAAATCGGTTGTTGAAATACGTGGGGACCTCAAAATACCAAATTATGTCCGGAAAGAGGCCGTAAAAGGAATCTTAGTTATGAATAAAACCCGAATTACCCTTTAATTAGCACCCTTCAGCAATGAAAACGACCTAAAACAGAAAGAAAATTTTGGATGCAATTATATATATCCCTTTTTGCAAACCCCACATTTGACGCGGCAATAGATAATATAAGGCGAATCGAAAAAGTCAATTTCAGCGTTACTTTGAGTCTGCAGCTGATGATGATAAGGAGCACGCGTCCCTCCCTCATAGGTATTGGTCATGGCCAAGTCGGCAACTTAGATTAAGCGGTAGGTGAAAATAACACGACCAAAGATAATTCGAATTGTAGCCAAGTTTCCCATTGTCTTGTTGTCGGCTGGAAATCGAAGAAGTTAGAACAAGAACTCCGAACCCTAATAGTATGATCACTATGTTTCAGAAATGTGAAATTCTAGTTTTGACACTGCAATGTTCCGCCTTAATCAGGTCCGTAAAATCATTGTAGGCATTTCATGCACCTGATTCTTGAACGTCATCGTAACGCCGGGCTTATAAGCGCTTTTGTACCTCACAGCCAGCTGAAACATCGTCGTTTTTTGAGAAAAAGAAGAAGACAGCGGCGCTCGTGGCGTGAGTGCCGCGAGCTCCGAGATCCTCGTTTCGAACGGTGGCACCCTCAGTACGAAGGCTACGTCCGCTCTGCCTTGTGCATCCATTCGCACCGCTATACGAACCCAGGCACGCCACTCGGAACTGTAAGTAAAGCTTCATAATGTTAACCGAATCTGCCAAGCTGATATTTAGTGAGAGGCATCTGCTTTTCCTTTAAAGCGCTCTTGTTGCCTGCTCACGCCATAAGAGGCATAAGAATTACCACGGAACCCTGAGGCACGCTGAGCTAATGAGATTCGGGATTTATTATACTAGCTACAATTTTAAAGAATAGGAAGCGGATATATTGCCGGCAGCCGGCACTTTAGCCCATAGAAATATTTGGCGGAACTGCCTTCTGCATTGGTTTAGTTGCGAGGTGGTCTGCCTCCAGGGCGGGTGTCTGCCTCTTCGGGGCGCAGTGGTGGCGCCTCTGCTTTATGATCGCGAAGTCGCTCGTTCGATCCAACCTCCTTCCTTATTTCGTTTTAGGGGCGAAGCCCCTCAGGTGCTGGGGCTATTGCAGTCTCCTGTCATCGTCGTCGTCGTAATCTTCGTCTCATGTAGTCACGGTACTAAAATACCGGTACAGTCCTTTACGCCTCGCGCTGGATCGCTTCGTTACGCGTATTAAAAATACCAGGACACTCGTTTCCGCCTCGTGCTAGAACACTTCGTGCTTCAAAGACCCGAGACTTTTACAGAAAAGCTGTATACCTCTACCCCAAATGGTTTCATCTCCATTGGCAAAACGCCATGGCGCCAAGAATGCACTTACACACTGCATGCTTCACCCCTCGCCAGGTTTCGCGTCAGTGGAGATAGCCCGGGATTTTTATATTATTTCGACCGTTATGATTTTCTCGCCTTATTCATATATTCAGAAACTCGGTGCTGGGTAATGCAGATCCGCTGGGTTCTTTTGCGGCATCCCGTCGCTATTGTTTATTCGAGACCTGCCTTTATGCGTTGGGTTGGGTTAGGTCAGGTTAGGCCGTGTCCTTTATGGGTCGGGGTTACGATAGGGATTGCTTAGATCACATGTTTGCTTAAAATACATATGCGCAATAAAGCACCCTCGAGAAAAATGCATCTCTGCGGTAGATAGTAAAATACCTACATGCCAGCTAAAAGATTTCGGCAGGGAAGTCACGTGGTGGCGTCCAGCCCTTGATGGCGCAGTGCCGGCAGCTAAAAATATCGTATTTTGTTGATATAGTTAAAACACCGACTGCCGGCAAAAAACCCGCCGCGGTGGCTCAGTGGTTAAGGCGTTGCGGTGCTGAGCATAAGGCCGCGGGTGCGATTGCCGGCCGCGGCGGCCGCTTTTCTGATGGAGGCGAAAAGCAAAAATGCCCGTGTGTACGAGATTTCGGTGCACGTTAAAGATCCCCAGGTGGTCAAAATTCATCCGGAGCCGTTCACTACGGCTCCGGATATATATCTATATAACCTATATAATCAATCAATGAATGCCGGCAAAAAGATTCCGGCAGGAAGGTCACTTGGTCGAGACCAGCCAATGTTGGCGCAGTGCCGGCAATAAAAAGTAATACAGACGGCACAATATCTGGTATTAGAATGAGACAGCTGGGTGAGTTGGAAGGGGTTCATGTATTCAAAATTTAACTGCGCGAAAGACGGATACAAGAAAGGACACGGACGAGCAGTTAAATTTTGAATATGAATATCTGGTACGAGTAAATTGCCGTCTGCCGGTACAATATCTGGTATAGGTAAAATGCCGGCTGCCGGCACTATATCAGCGACCCATAAAATGCCGGCAGCCGGCACAATACCCACACCCTAAAGAATACTCTCACCCGAATATCATAAGCTGAATGAACAGGTACATTCAGGGACAAATGAAATGGAATCACGAAATATGACCCAAAAACAACACATAGCGCGATTTCTTTCCATGCAAGTCAGATTGGCGCGTGACGTAATTAATGTGGTTTTGAAAAAGTACCAATAGGGCGCCATTATTCTACCTCCAGACATATTGTTTTTAATTTTTCGTGTTTTGTTTAATATTTTATATTGTTTGCATTTGATTTATACATGAGTGTACACCTAGGAAGCGAAACCATTTCCTTGTCGTACCGGCACTCCCGAAAGCGCGTTCGCCGAACCTTCGATACCAATATGACCAATTTGTTCTTGCGTCTTAGCAAACGTGTGTGTATTGTTTGAATGCACTTCTGTATTTATCGCGGTCAGACTCGGGCATCGAAATCTTCCAATAAACCGGCCTAAACCATCTTTTTTTTTTCTTCCTTACAAACCCCCTTTCTTGTGTTATCTACGCTTAGTAAATACGCACGATGAAAACTTCGGTCGTTAGCGTGTGGGACAAACCAGTCGAGCGGGCGCGATAAAGGTAACAATGTCCGAAGAGCATCATTTTGTACTCACCGACCCAATTTACTTCTCATGTACGTTACAAAAGACTAGAAGCCTTTTTCGGCGAATTGGCGTTGTTGGGGGCTGAGAATGAAGATCAGGCACGTAGAGCATCTTCAGCTTGGAGGTGTGAACGTTGACGCCAATTGGTGTCGTGCGCGACCCACCAGAAGCACCCAATAAGGAATTTCCCTATGCATCTCAGCTACGTATCGGTTCCAGTATGCACTGTACCCCTCATACAATACATATTTGAGGTATTCAGGCGGAATGAAATAAAACCCGTTCCTACACGTTTTAGAGTGAACAAAAGGTACGCACGCAGATGGTTTAGAACTAAATGAAGCAATAGTGCATTAGAAGGCAAGATGCACCAGTTTCTTTTCGAGTTCGCTGAATACCGTCATTCATGTTCCCCGCTGCTTGCAAAAGCGGCGGATATCGACCGCCGAAAAGAACGACAGACGCTCTTTGGACCATATGGTCGCGGTGGCCGATTACGTCCACGTGCTGCGTTCGTCGTGCAACTTCGCTAAATTTGAAGGAAGTAGTACGTTTTGGTAGATCACTCAGTTTCATTCCAGCCATGAAAAGACGTTTTTAAAGACGAGAGTCTTTCTTAGGCTACTTCAACGCAGAAATTGGGTCTGTCTATCTGTCTGTCTGTGTGTCTGTGATTCGATTCAGCCACCCGGCTAAAGTCAAACAGAAGCTGCGCATTCGTTTTATATACTCACATCCAAATATATACGTGTTAGTCCGGTATCAATGTTCATACTGCGAACATTGTTGAACAAGAACACGACATAGCGCAAGTATAAGGCAGCAAATCAATACACAAGGGATATTGCAGTGTTCCTTTCATTAAAAAAAAATTCATGGATGCTTGGTTTTTCGATAGCAATGAAATACGACGTCAATGCCAAAAACCCTCGGCTGCTGTTTCCACCCTACTATAGCTACTGGCGGCATTTAAGAAATCAACTGACAATAGCAACGAAAGGTTCCACTAGTGGGATACACGTTCCGAGTGGAACGCTCGTAGAGTAGGGACATGTGGCTGTATAAACGTGTAGTAGGGGCACTTCGATTCACGCGCGTCTCCGCCGTACGGCAGCGCTGGCATCGAGTCACCCGACTTGGAGCGGTGGAACGCGGTAAATTTAATTGACTCGAGCAAACCTCCATCGTGTTTACTTTTAAGAGGAACGAGACGGGAAAGGAACAGCACGAGAGGTGAGCGGGAAAGGAAAGGAGGCATTTATTTGGCAGTGACGCCAGTCGACTATCGTCTTTCGGCGACATTTGCAACGAAAGGAACAGATACGCGGCCGTTTTTTAACAAAAATAATTGTTGGCAGTGGTGATGCATGTGGGCCAGCGCTCAAAACGTAGTTATCAGTGGCACCCTCGGTTTACCAGTCCTGGACGGCCCGAGGGCAGTCCGAGGACTGCGTTCGGACTGGAAGATCCGTAGGAATACATGACAAAACCAAGCACCGGATCGCGTCTTGGGCAGTCCGCGGACGACCCGGGACCACGAAGCAAGAATAAAATAGGAGGGGAAACTCAGCTTCCTGGGGCAGCCTGATAACGTCACAAGAACATGACGAACGTCAAGTTTCCGGCATCTGGCGGCAAGCGAAGGAAGTGCGCGGTCATCGCCACGTCCGGCGCGCGTTCTGTTCGCGCTCGCGCCCAGACCAACCCGGCCGCGGCATCACGTCGGCATTTCGCCGGCCCGCCGAAACATTCCGTGGCCGAAGCGAGAGTGTGTGCGCTTCCGTCAAATTTTCTGTCAAATTTAAACCTGCCGGTACGAGCGAATAAAAGGGGCATTTTCTTTTAATGCGTAAGCAATCTTGCGCGAGCAGCAAGCCCAAAATACAAACCTGTAAACGCAAAAAAATGTAAAACCTGTAAACGCATGGCATTATCTCGCATGCGATGCGCTCGAAGCGAGTTAAGTGCACCGGCCAATTAATTGGTCATGCGACAGTGCACTGAAAAGTGCCAGCATCACTGACGTTGCGAAACGATGACGCGCGCAAGCGCGCGTGCACGCTAAGTCCGAGATAAACGCGCGTTCCCTCCCCGCGTCGCGCAGAAGCTCGAGCGCATAGCGATTCACGCCTTGTGGTGAATGCTGCAAACAACAGTATTGCTTTTAATAGATGCAACCAGGTGCCGCTGTCAAATTGTTCGCCGCCGCAGCTGCGGAGCTCCGTAGGTCGCCGTAGTTATCATTGTGACATTATCTGGTCGCTCGATCGCATCGGCCGCAATGGACGTTTCCTCTCCTATATATTCTTGCTCCGTGCCCGGGACTGATAATTGAAGAGGGTCAGTGTTCACTGCACGTTAGTGTTCAAGTGATATGATCAGAGGGAACTAGAGGCCCCACTACACAGCTTAGGTCGAAGCTAATCGCAAAAACAAGATTTATTTATTTTTTATATTTATTTATTATTTATTTATTTATTTATTTATTTATTTATTTATTTATTTATTTATTTATTTATTTATTTATTTATTTATTTATTTATTTATTTATTTATTTAAAGTGCTCACCAACACCTCGGGGCCTTCTCGGGTGATGCACTGGGTACGTGGGGATTATAAGGATACCAAATCAAAAATGGGTAAAAATAAATGGTGTAGATATATGTACAAACGTGTGCTATGATCAAAGAAGGCGAAAACATTTTTTGAACAATGAGAACTCGGAGGTCGCGTGTGGAGCATGCCTAAGTGAACATATACAAGCATAAGCAAGGTTGTGCTTGTGGCAAAGAAGGGCAAGAGCAGAGGAAAAAGTACAGGTGCGACATCTCCACAACATGTGCATGCAAAATATCAAATTTTTCTAGGAGCGTTTGAAAAGAATCACATCATTGCATATAAAATGTCAAAAGAAGATAAAAACAGACTGTTAAAGTCATGTTGACATCAGTTTGCTGGTACCAGGCTCAGTGTTCTGTCAACATAAAAGCATCCATGAGGTCCCAGTGGTCTGCTGCGTCCTCGCAGGTGAACAGAGCTTGCAAGCAAAGCCATTCAAACTTGGAATGAATGCAGTTTAAAAAAACAGGTCACGCCTGTAGCGCCTAATAGATAGCTCGTCCAGATTCAGAAGCTTGAGAAACCCGCGCAGCCCATTTGCTCAGTGGTGAGTAACAACGAAATACGGTTCTAGTGTCTGAGTCCTTTCTAGTTGAAGGCACGACGAAGGGCTCAAACAATTCCAAATTGCATTGGCAAAGTCAACCTTCCGTAAAGTTAGGGGGGGACGTCATAGAGAAATTGTCGGAAAACGGCTAGGGGGCCCCCACTGGTTCATACGTTTTCCCAAACATCTCCATTATTTTTCAAAGGTTGCGAGAAAATTAGTACCTCTTTTATCGGGACAGAGCAGTGTTTTTAATGTAGCGAACTTTTGATTTGGCTTTGAGGCCCGTTTAAGGTTTCTTTAACGGTTGAACAAATGAAATCAACATGGTGACACATCAGTGCAGTAAGCTGGATGGAGCAGAAACTCTTACCCTGGTATTCTGAATCATTCTTCCACTCGAGCTTCCAGTGGAGCAGATCCTTGAAATCGATTTCCCCATGCATAAGCATTGCGGAATCTCCTCCTCAGCCGAGTGGAGGGAGCAAATGGAGTGGAGGAGGGACTCACAATACGGCCCTTGGACTATGTGCTCCAACGCACCCTCCACAATGGTCACAAAATGCGGGAGAGCATTTTAACGCAACAGAGTCGCATGAGGCTCTGAGCTACGCCGGGTTATTTCTCATGGCTCTATATATGAAGCCTCTTCGAGGGGTTCTTTCAGCGGTCTGCTTTTTCTTTGTCAGCTAAAGGGAGGAGAGAGAGAGAGAGAGAGAGAGAGAGAGAGAGAGAGAGAGAGAGAGAGAGAGAGAGGAGAGAGAGAGGGAGAGAGAGAGAGAGAGAGAGAGGAAGAGAGAGAGAGGAGAGAGAGAGAGATAGAGAGAGAGAAGAGATACTTTATTCGGGGAGCCTTCAGTGGGAACTCCACACTGGACGGAGGTCGTTCCCTATTCACGGGAATCCATTTGCTGCTCTTGCCGCCTGGACCCTGATGATTAGCAATACAGTAAAGCCCGCTATATCGAACACGGATATATGGAATGATTGCCTATATCGAACCCTTGTATAATTCCGGTAAAAATTAGATCCATTTTAAACTTTTTATATCGAACGCAATTGCTCACAATGGACATATCGAACTGTCCCACGCCGGATTTTTCGCTCTCCTTAAAGACGCGGGAGGCTTTCCCGCAATACATCAGCGGGCAGCGGTGGCGCGGGTGTCGCATGCGACTGCCGCGCGAGCTCGAGCGCGTCCAAACCGGCCTTGGCAGAGTGGACCAGCTCAACGCATGCATGCCGTTGGCGCCAAAGCGCCACATTGGGCGCTGCGGGCTGCGGTGTATCACCGATCTTCAAGTCCGCGTCACTCGCTGCCCGCACTTGCTCGGTTTGCTGGGTTCGCCGTTATTAGATGCAGAGCATCTGATTCACTCGCCTTGTCCCTCCGGCGTCGTCGTCGTCGTCGTCGGCGTTGTCCACCCCTCCTACATTCTCCTCGCCGTGCCAGCTGCGCTCTATGCCGCTCACCCCCCGTCCTCTCCGATAGCGAACTCTCTCTCGCGAGGGGCATTGGATTGGATTCGATTGGATTGGCTTGGATTTGTATTGGATTGGATTAAAGTGGATTGTGTTGGATTGTGTTGCGTCATAGCCGCGGCATGTTGCGTCATAGCTGCGGCACGTTGCGTCATAGCCGCGGCAGACGCGCTGGGGCCGGCGCATGTGCAGTACTCTCTCTTCCGCGGTTTCCTCTCCTTCGGGCGCGCTGCGCATATAACCGGTGTGCCGTTCTCCGGCGAAGCAACAGCCCACGCTTGGCTCAAACACCTAGAGTCCACGCCGCTTTACAAGTACGCCAACGTCGTCATCGACTGGGACCGGCTTACGCAGTCCCCTCAACGTTATGCGCGCTATAAAACGCGGTCCCTTCACCGCTCCGCCTATGCGTCGCATCTACACAGGGGTCCCCGCGAGGGGAGGTGGGAGTTTTTCGTTTGTATCCATACTTGTCTCCGCTCTGTCGAAGACGCCGAGGACTCCGTACCGGGTCCGAGCTGGAGCGAAGCCGTCGCTGCCGTGGCCCTGCTATACGGCGATACTGCAGTGCCATTGAGGGCAGCGGTCTCGTGCTTGTGGACTGTTCAGATACCGTGGAGCAAGCAGTCACCAGCAACGCGTTGCGCTCAAAGACGCAGGCTACACTCACGCAGTTGTTCCGCCCCAATAAATGATTGTTTTCTTTACGAGAAAGTGTCGTATCAATAGTGAACTGCAGGGTGGTAAGAGCTCTGCGTTAGCTCGTGACTCCGCCGGCAGGATTGCTCTTATGTATTTTTTTGCTTCACTTTCTATATCGAATTTTTGCTATGTCGAACTATTTTACAATACTCGCGCTGTTCGATGTAAGCGGCTTTACTGTAGCTGAATCTCGAGGGCTGGGCTGCATAGCAAGGTCCTCCATGTCCCGTTAAATGTCAGGACGGGGGTGGTGCAGCGAGGGGCAGGTAATGGTTTATGAAAATGCGGTAATGATCACTTAACCGGCGGTTGCCATGACCTGATTGTTCGTGTGATCCGGGATGTCTTTTTGTGTGCTGTTTTTTTTTTTTTTTGAGGGCTCAAAGTGATGACACCAGGTTTCATCAGCTTTCATGATGCGTGACGGAAATGCATCATGCGCGGCGTCGCTACCGTCAAGTGCTCTAAGCTCCCGCAGACATGTTCTTCCTGAAGGTCCATGGCCTTGACCCACGAGATCACATGGACCTTTTTTCAGTAGCGATCTGCGCATGCGCGGCCTGCCGGTCCGCGCCATTTTTGGCATGCGCCTCGGGCAAAATAAACAAAACGGCGCCCTATCAACTTCGTACTTAGGGAGCAGCTATGATTTCTAGCGCTGCACGTTTTTATTTCCCCTTTTTCGACAGCTCGTGGAGTTCGTATGGCACACAAAAAGCTTTCAAAGGAAAGGGGCAGAGCCTTTTGGGGCTGACCACGCTGCGGGTACATGGCTACCAGTGAGGGAGTAACGAAAATGGAAAAACTGTGGTTGATTTCTCTGTCATAGGAATCGGTAAAACACGAAAGTGAAATGTGCAGGAAAATCTGCAGCTGAGCATGATTTGCGGGTAGGCGGCTGTCTTGTGGGTGTGCTTGGCGAGCGACGTCCTTCTGCCGGGTCGCTTCTGCAAAGGTGTACCGGCGTCATTTCCGTGACGGATATGACGTCAGTGAAATCTTAGTGTATACCGGCATAAAACACTTTCGTGTCAAAATATAAAACCCGAAAACGAACAACCTTACATATAACGCACTCTTTAGTACTAACGGTTGCTTCCCCGCAAGCAGACCCTGTGTGCAGGGGTGCACCCTTTACAGGCCGCTTGCTCCGTTGTATTGGCGTCACTGCCGTGACGGATATGACGCCAGCGAAATCTTTGTGTATCCGGGAATGAAACACTTTCGTGTTAAAAAGAGAGGGCAAATGGGCGCTTCGACCCCTGCAGATTAGTCACGGGAACGCGCGCCTGCTACCGTGACATTCATGTGGAAGGTACGGGGGACGGGTGGGTGCGGGAGGGACTCTAGGACCGGGATATTTTTGTGCACGTGTTCTCCGAAAGCCGGACTTTTTCGGGGGCGTGCCTTACTGCCATTTTTAGTTCGCCGTGGCTGCCGCTAGGAGGACCGGTTCTGAAAAAAGGTTCATTGTGAAATGACCCTCCGAGACTATCATTCATGCCTTAACCACCGCTGGAATATTTCTAAACGACATAGCTAACTATCGCTCTAGCCGGCGGGAACTCCGAGGACTGTCAATTTTTCATTGCTGCCTGAAGAAAATGGCCCCGTCCATCGCGACGACTTTCGCCTGGCTCGGCGATGGTGGGGATTTTGTTTCTCCCCGTTCTTCGCAAATATTACAGCCATTCATGTCCTGCAACTTCAACACAAATTTTTTATATCAGACAGCCTGCATTTTGCAATGAATTCTGGCTGGATACACCCCCTTCAACTGTCAGGAACTGGAACACCATTCCCTTATTCACCATGGGCGGCTTTCCATCACACGAAGCATGCTGTCAGTGGTGCCCAACACAAACATTAAATTTTTTTTTCTTCGTTACATGGGAGATTTAGGTTTTTTATCTTCATTAAAACATTGTAGCGTGAGCTACACTGGCCGAGGTTGAGCAGTTTCGCGTGGCTGCCGGAGAGCCACGCTGCGCATGCTCGAGGAGCAGTGACGTCACACGGCGCACAAAGCGTTGCTCGCTGCCAGGCGTCTCTCACACGCCCCACGCGCCCAGCGCCTTCGCCGACCTCCGCTCCGCACGTGGAGGCCCGGTCCTCCAGATGATCATGCGAGGGGTGGCCGGGTGTGGAACCGATGGCTCGTGTGTCGCAGCAACAGCGGCGTGCGCCTGTGGAACCAGCTCAGCTCTGGGGTGATTGGTGACGCTGCGCCGGAGCCGCTTGATAAATATGCATGTGTCACATAATGCGTACACCGTGTGTGTGTCATTGAAGCAGCAGTAAGCATGATAATCAAGCTAATCCTAGACAACCATGAAAGCTAAGAATAATCAGCTGAACCTTAGCTCACGCTACGTATATCCTGGCATAGCCGAGCTAAGCCACTGCTAATTTTTTAAAATATTTACACCGTTGTGATTGAATAGCCTTTGCTTGCTTGTACCGTGGCGTGAAATAAGTGCGACGCCATTAGCTCTTCGGGCCCCGGTTATCGTTACGCTGCACAAACGGGTTGTCTTTGCCCCAGCCTTGCTTTTCCTGTTTTCAGTTGGGCCTGGAGCGTAGCAAACTCTTCAGCAAGTCATTCTTAGAAACTGGTAGGAGGGAGTCACTTTCTACTTAACGCTACTTTCGAACCTGTAAAGCTCAGAACACCTGGGGGGCTCTAGACCATCTCACACGCCCGTGGCATTTAAATTACGGCTAAATTGAGGCATTGGGATTCTTGCGACGTCATCTACGTAACGCACCTAGAAATGTAAAATTATTAGCTTAAAGCCTTGTAAGAACTAAACTGGAATATGCTTCCCCAATCCGGAGCCAGCAACAAGCCTATCTTCAAGACGCCCTTGAGTCTATTCAAAACCATGCCGCTAGGTTTATCCACAGTTCGTACTCCCATGGCGTCAGCGTATCTTCGCTGAAGGCAGAAAGTGAACTACCCCCTCCTTTCCTTTCGTCGCCGTGTCGCCAGTCTTTTTTTATTTCACAAGTTTTTTAACAGCTCGATGCGCCTGCCACCTTATTTTGTTGCCCCAGCGCACATCTCTCAACGCACTGGTCATCCCCTTCATGTCGCACGCCCACTTGCACGCGCCGTTACTTTTTCTACATCATTTTTTCCCCGCACAGCAGCTGCCTCGAATGGGCTTTCAGACGACATTCCTGTCATTACTTGTACTTCCGCCTTCACAAGCAGTATCACTGATCACCTTTCACCGTAGGACAAGCGACTGTTTTCTGCCGAGTTTTTCATGTACCGAAAAGAGTTTTTAATGAAATAAAAAATTCACGCATCTCCACGAAGTGAATCATGGCGAGTGGACGAAGCACTGGGGATCGTTCTTACCGTAAATCACCCGTCACATTGCCCACCCGCGCATGTAAATGAGTGACAACGCGTGTGTACGGTATATACAATTCCAATCCAATTCAATACAATCCAATTTAATCCAATTCATTTCAATCCAATCCAAATCCAAATCCAATTCAATCCAATCCAATCCAATTGAGTGCTCCTCGCGCATGCGCAGCACGGCTCTCCAGGAGCCACGCGAAACTGCTTAAGCTCTCTCTCTCCCTTTCTCTCTCTCTCTAACCTTTTGTGAACCTTTTATTTTGTTCTTGTTAACCTTTTGTGAAGCTTTTGTTCCCAGACGTCTCGATTTACACGGTTCTGCGCCGTGAGCACGGACGCCGGACGCCGGACAAGCCTCGGCCCTAAGGTGCCTCGCCCCCCAAAAATGAATTAATCATTGCCAACTCCCAATCCGCATGATGCAACCTCTGCGATGTGATGAAGTGGTAGGGTTGCAGCGTTTCCTTCCCTAAGCGTATACGTATAACGACATCTTAGAACTGACGACGGGACGTGCACTGAAGTACGACATTTGCTGTTCGGGCCAGCAGTCCCAGCTCGCCTTCAATTAAAGGAGCCATGAAGAGAAAATGCAACTTCGTTTAATCTGAAAGAACTGGGATTCAGTATCTCACTCAGCTCCATTACAGCCACAAAAGATGTTTTTTAACGAAAAACAAGCAAGAAGTATTCAAAAACTTTCAAATATTGCGCCACAGTGACGTGTTATGAGCAAGAATGACGTCATACGGGCCAAAAATAAAACATAATTTTCAGTGCGTTAACTGCACGTTAACATTCAAGTGATGCGGTCAAATGGAACTAGAGGCCCCATTACAGGTGTCCAGTCATGTGTCGTCGCGGCCGGTCAGTTAGGCGGCCGCCAATCGCACAAACAAGGTTCCGTGACGTCATAGAAAAGTTGCGGGAAATTGGCCAGGGGGTCGCGACTGCTTCACACGTTTTCTTTAATATCTCCGTTATTCTTTCGAAGATTGCGATGATATTGGTATCATTGTTATCGGGGCTAAGCACTCTTTCTAATAAACCCAACTTGTATTTTGTCTTCATGGCTCATTTAACTTGCACGGGGGCCGTCACACTTATCCTACGTGCTCGCTTTACGCGTCCGTCCTTTCGCAGATGGCCACCCCCAGCAGGCGCTCTGGGGCCAGCTCGCCCGATGGCCAGACGACGACGATGAGCCGGGGGGGGACGTCGGGGCACCAGACCTTGAGCGACCGGGAACGCGTGGTGGCATACGCGAACCGCTTCTCCATCAAGCTCTTCAAGAACCTGGCCGCCCTGGACGCGCGCTCCACGGTGTGCGTGGGACCCTTCACCATCTTCAAGACGCTCTGCATGGCCTACGCCGGGGCCAAAGATAACACCGAGCACCAGATGGCCAAAGCCTTCAAGGCGAGTCGCCTGCTTCCATGCGCGATGCGCGGACATTAAGAGTAGCGGCTTTGTGCCGTGTGCTGAGCACGAGGTCGCGGGTTCGATTCCCGGCCGCGGCCGCCGCTTTTCTGATGAAGGCGAAAAGCAAAAACGCCCGTGTGTGCGAGATTTCGGCGCACGTTAAAGATCCCCAGGTGGTCAAAATTAATCCGGAGTCCTCCACTACGGTGCGCCTCATCGCCTGCGTTGCGTCGGCGCGTTAAACCCTACAATCAATCAATCAACTTCGTGCCGTGTGGTACTCGTCGAAAAGTTTAGCTGTCAATTTCTTCGCTTGGCAACACTGGAAACGGCCACAGACATGGCCGATGCGCCACGGACACGGCGCGGATTCGGCCACTACGCCCGCCCGCCGAAGAAAAGAACACCGGCGCGCGTCGTATGCCCCATTTCAACCCGATTCTCAACGGTGGTGCCAACACAGATGTTATTAATCGCACTCGCAGTGGACTCGAGGCATTAATTTGCGTTCGGTGGGGTAGAGTTTGGAACGTCCAACACACATCATGTGCTTAGCACGGACAAGTACCGCCATCCCGCGGAGCCCGACGTAACCAGTGGCGGCGCATTCACACGGTTACCTGCATGCGCGCCTCGCCAGTGAATAGAAGCAATAGGTTAACTGACACGTTGGTGCAAAGATTGTGTAATTAGCACAGTTCAAGCAATACAACAAGAAGCAGAAACACATTTATTTAGGAGCACAGTCAGTTGACGATGGTAGCCGCCGTTTTGGCGGCGACTGCGGCCGCCCGGGCGAACACTGGAGCTTGAGCCTCCTGGTCTGGGCGGCGCAAAGCCGAGCCCGTAGTCTTGTAATAAACTACGGGTAATTACATACACAAGGCTTAGTAAATAAAGGAAGAGATTATTGGGAGTAGCGCTAAATCGATGGGAAGGTTACAAGCGGCAATCTTTCATGGGGTAATTAGGTAAGGCGGGCATGAAGTAACAACTGCGGAGTGATGACGGACGAGTTTGAGAGTGGAAATGAGGCGTCTAGCGGGCAGTCGGCGTTAACCGCATATCCGCTTGATATTACCTTGCACGGCTGGTGTGCCGTGGTAGTTGCGTGCGTGCGTGTGTGTGTGTGTGTGTGTGTGTGTGAGAGAGAGAGAGAGAGAGAGAATGAGAGAGAGAAAATATTTTTATTTAGTTTTGACGATTACGAAATGTGTGAACGGCATGAGATTAGGACGATATTGAAAATGCGTAACTTATTCCAATGAAGCCTCATGTCATTGTAAAGTTATTCCAGCGGACGAAGCGTTCCAAAAGTTTAGAAAAGAGGTACTACAGGTGCTACAGTTCGTTTTCCTAGGTTTTCACCGATTCCGTAAGGAGGGGGGCACAATAAAAGCAGGGTATCGTTTTAGTTGATAGGGTCCAAACTTTTGCGCCAGATGTGCTGAATCAATGCGCATTATATGCGCCCTGTGTAGCACAATTTGATTTTTTTTGCCGTACTTTTAGGCCATCTTGCGCATGTTGTGTGTCTTAAGATGTAGCGAAATGCACAAGTATGTCGACAAATTCTAACGTATGTCCAGAAGCCTGTGGACAAATTTACGTCACAAAATAGAAAAAAAAAATCGAGTAAAAGTTGAAATTGCGTCAACAGGCGAGCATGATATGATGCCCCCACTTCGAGCAACTATGATGGGGCACCCCAACGCCGGTATAGGCACGTTGCGCAGATGCTTGCTTCGCAAGCAGCTGCGCCGTTTTCTATATCGTGGTGGTTCGGGGGGTGATTTCTTGTAGGAAAGATGCCACGCATATCCCGGGCTCGGTTAGTAGCATTCATATTACGCAAGTGTCGGCGCTTTCTACCAGACACCAACAGCCGGGATTATCACGAGTCAAGCACGGGCGCCCACACAAAGAAGGTATCTAAGGTAACTTCATGATAAAAAGGCCGAGAAGAACGAACAGCTTAAGCGGCGCAGGCGCAAATACGTCAGTCGCTACTATTGTAGCCGACCAGTCAGATTGCAGATAATACAAATGTCAGAGAGGAACGGCCGTCTTTCTTTACGCCGTGTCTCGGAGGTCAATTGCATAGATTGCTTGGCACGGCATGCTGCAGGAAGTGGGTGATAACAGCTCGAGAAATCGCCGCTCCTTTATCGATGCCCTAGCGTGCGCTGCAGACAACTTTAGTGGGAACAGTGCTGCGCTCACAGCGGCCTCTGTGCGGTGCGACGTACCTATTATAAACTCGGCATGCTTTATTCGTGGCGCGGAATTGTCTGCGGCCATCCTTGGCACTTCCATGACGTCCGTGCCCTCGTTGCCCTGCAGGTGAACAAGCGCTTCGACATGTCCGGCGCCTTCCAGAAGCTGCTCGAGGCCCTGAACAAGCCGGCGCCCAACGTTCGCCAGGAGACGTACACGCGCGTGTTCTTCGAGCGAAGCCTCGAAGTCACCAAGGGGTTCCGCTCGGTGATGGATCGCAACTTCAACGCCGAGCTTGACACGGTCGACATGCGGGTGCGCATTCCACGTTTTATGCGCGTGCCTTCTCTAGTTTGTTCTTGGTTTTTTAAAGCCAAAACATTCTTAATGGGACCGGTGGCGTCCTGGCAAAAAAAAATTACACCATCTTCCCGTATAGTTGAACCCTGAGTAGTATGCGAAGCAGCCATGGGGTCGACTGAAGTTCCCATTAGTTTTCAGCTCGTCGTTTCCGTTGACGTTCAGCTTCGCGTGCCTTCGTTGTATCAGTAGCTTCTTGACGCAGTTTGAATGAGTGAAGGACATAAGGCGCGTTCGTAGCACATGCTCCCGTCTCGGTTTGTAGCGCAGTGGGAAGAGCGCCACGTACCTCCCGCTGCGGCAAGAGAGCCGTGCGATCGAAACCGGGCGCCGCCTAACTATTTCTTTTTATAGTGGTCTGCGCTGACGTCACCCCAAACGCTGATGGGGCTGAAGAGACGCGGACAACGACAACGAGGGAGGGAGGGACACAGCCCCGAGCATGAGATGCTTCGCATCTAAAAAAAAGTGGTTGACTCCTCTGTCATGGAAATCAGTAAAATACGAGAGTGAAATGTGCAGCGAAATCTGCAGCTGAGCATGATTTGCGGGTCGGCCGCTGTCTTGTGGGTGTGCTTGGCGAGCGACGTCCTGCTGGCGGGTCGCTTCGGCAAATGGTGTACTCGCGTCATTTCGGAGACGGATATGACGTCAGTGAATCTTGGAGTATCGCGGCATAAACACCTTGTGTTAAAGGAGCACTGCCACCACAATTTTTGCGCGTTAATATTATTGCACGTTCGCTTCCTTCACTAAAACAGAATACCCTGGCTGAAATATGAGCGGCCTGCGACGCGAAGACATAGTTCATTGGATTCGCATTTATCGCGCCGATGGAGCAGCCGCGGCGTCGGCAACTCAGCAAATGGACATCAGCGTGACATCACTTCAGGAGAGGAGAAAGAAGTGACGCGTCAGCGCTGGGCCAAAACTCGTGACGTCACTTCTACGGCGCGCGACCCCAGAAGCGGCGAGCGGGCGCAACACCCTCTCAAGCGGGCGACGGTGACGTCCGCACAAAGCGGTGACGTCACACCGGGAGGCTGTCTATATGTGCCTTCGAGGAAAGCGCCGGGAAATTGAACAAACGATTTTCAAGCCGTTCATGTATTACTATCGCGAGCTGAGTATGAAGTGCTGTTTCAGGTTCGCCAAAAGACCCTATAATCCTTTGAGGGCAAGCACTTAAAAGTGTAACATAAATCGTGTTACAGATGCTCCTGAAAGTATTGAAACACGAAAACGTTGAACAACCCTTAAGTACCACGTATCTCAGTACTTAAAGGTTGCTTCCTCCCGCAAGAGGACCCTTTGTGCAGGGGTGCACCCTTTACAGGCCGCTGCTGCGTTTGTACTGGACGGTCCACTTCCGGGATGGACATGGCGTCAGCGAATCTTGGGTATCCGGGATTAAAACACTTTCATGTTAAAAAAATCCATAGCCATCTCCACTAGCGTGAAACCTTGGGAGGGGCAATGCATGCAGTGCATAAGTGTATTCTTGGCGCCTTGGTGTTTTTGCCAACGGTGATGGAACCGTTTGGGGTGGAGGTATGCAAGTTTGCTCTAAAATCATGGTGAAAACAACGCATAAAACACGAAGACAGAGAAGGGAAAACACCACCACGGCGCTGGTCCCTTCTCTGCCTTCGTCTTTTATGCACTGTTTTCACTATGGACATTCACCAACTTGCCAAGCTCGCCGCGCTCGTAAATGTTTGCTGTAAAAGCCTCATCTTTGAAGCACGAAGCTCTCTAGCGCGAGGCGTAAACCTGCGTCCCGGTGTTTTTTTTTTTTTTTTTTAGTACGCCTTGAGTTCTGCCGCGAGGCGTAAACAAGTTTCCCGGTGTTTTAGTACCGTGACCACATGAGACGGCGATTACGACGACGACGACAGGAGACACCAACAGCCCCAGCCCTCTGAGAGGCTTCGCCCCTAAAAATTTCCACAAAAGAACTTTGGAAATACGTATAAAATTAGGGCAAATGGGTCAACTCGGAGTACCCTTTGCTTCCTCGGACAAAATCAATAATTAGCGAAGTAAAAGCACTTGGTCGCTATAATGTACAAATGTACAATTAATTTACATCACTGGCGAAAAGAAACAAAAAAATCACGTCTTTCGCTACTCATAGCCATATCTGACTTCAAAGAAGTCGCACTCAAGACTTGCGAAATAAGAATGCTACCCATTAGTAGACAATTCTCTGAATTTGTGCGGACTTTTTTTTTTTTACAACCTATTTTCAACCTGGGGACAAACGCGTAAGAAATGCACCGAGCCCCGTTCTCGCTACCAGCTCGTTCGGCCAACCAGTCGCCCATTCGGACGTGCCGGCGGAACTGGTTCCCGCGTGCTGTGCACTGGTGCAGTGCGCGTAGCAGTGCATTGGCCGTACACAGGAATACGTCGATGTTAAGGCCAGAATACATGGGGCGAACTTTCATGACGAAATTCGCGAGGCGGAAAATCCGCCGCGGCATGAAGGCGTTTGTTCGTCGGCTGAACTACATGGAGCGAAGACACGGCTTACGCCGCCGCGTCGACGCTGGGTTGCCCGCATGCCCAGAATCAACGGCGCGCGCGTTCAGTAAACAGACCCAGTGAAGGAGCTTCCCGCTTGGGTTGTACGTCGTTTAACGATTCGGCGTGACTCGGGGGCGTTTATTCTGCTGAAATATGCGTTTTCAGTTCTCAAAATCATTAAACGCTGTTGAAAAAAAAGAACGAACGGTCCGCAAAATATTCGAACCACTGACTCCAGGAACAAGGAACCGGCGTTCTACCTCCGCTCCATCTCGACATCAAGACGGCTCTAAATACATACGGCTGGCTGCCTCTAGTATTTTGCTGTATTTGAGAGACCCTCACAGCAATATCGCCTGTTTCTCGCACGCCGATCTTGCAGACGGGCCTTATGTTGCTGTGAATATAAGTTATGTAGACGGATCGCCTTTATTTAACCTAATAAAAGCTATCGTACACATGCCTATCTCGGCGATACAAGCCACGGTAGTTCGGGCGGGACCGTGTTGCGCTTGCGGCTTGAGCTATCAGAAAAGCGCGGGCTTCACTTTTTGCAACACCATTTTCGTCAATCGATTTCACATTTACAATCTCTCTTTTTTTTAGCTCGTGTAGGCGCGGAACAGGCGAACGTCTATCAAAGTTTTCCAAAGAGGCCGTCTGCAGGTGCCTGTACACGCCACACACCATGGAGGGGAAATCGGAAGACCTGATTGGTTCCTTCGGTTTGCCGCTCGACGCCGCTCCGCCGCCGCCGAACTTTTCTGACCCTGCTAGATTGTCGGCGGACGACGTTTTAAATGCAGAGCATTTCTTTAACTCACATGTAGCGTCCGCCGTCCGTCCGCAACAGCTCAGCGCGCAGGTGCGCCCTCTTCCCCAATCCTCCTCTCCCGCATCACGCTACCCTCCTCTCTCTCAAAAACAGGTCCGCACTCCTCCCCCTACACTATATAAAAAAATAATACTTATCGGCGCCTGGTTTCGATCCCACGACCCTGCGGGCGGAACGCAATGTACATGGTGCTCTTCCCACCGCGCCACAAAGCCGACACAGAATGGAGGGCTACGAACGCGCCTTATATCTTTGACTCATTCAAACTACGTCAAGAAGCTGCTGATACAACGCATTCACTACCTGTGGGCAGAACGCGAGGTAGATGGTGCTCTTCCCACTGCGCCACAAAACCGACAGAGAATCAAAGGCTACGAACGCGCCTTATATCCTTGACTCATTCAAACTACGTCAAGAAGCTGCTGATACAACGCATTCACTACCACCAACTCCCCAAACACTAAACGTTAACGCAATACACCCACCCCCTATGCGACGCATTTACTCGAGTCCCCCTCGCGGGGAGATGGGCCCAATTTTTTCTGCGCCGCCGAGCGTCGGGCGGGAGCGCGCCGCCGGACGTTGTTCGCCGTCTTTTCGTCGCATATTCACTCCATGTATTCTGGCCTTTACGCGTCTGTGTGTAGTTGGGCGTGTGCTTCAGCTGGCCGTGCCAGGCGATCACCGCACCGTTCACAGTTGTAGCGCAACTGCGGCCCGTCGCAGGGGGAGCCGGACAGCGTCCGCGAGTGCGTGAACTCGTCGGTGGAGAAGGACACGGTGGGCGCCATACCGCAGCTTCTGGTGAGCGGAGTCACCGACGCGGACACGTGCGCTGTCTTCTACGACGCCGTCTACGTCAAGGCCAGCTGGGACAAGGCCTTCCCCGTGAGTGGTGAACGCACGATTGTTCATTTCCATTGTTCCACTGTGACACACGAAATGGTTCATGGAGTCACAAAATACGTCTTTTAGAGTAAAGCTTTACTAGTTTCGTCCAGCGGTTTCGCGGAGCATGCGCAAGTTAACCTTTTGACCGGAGACACACCCCAGGCGGCACACCACTCGAAGCGCATCGCGTGATTCGCAAGACAATAGTTGAGATAACGCCCTGCAAAATGTCTACGCAGATCGTAGTTCGTATCGAAAATGAGCTAGATCCTGCTGTTTCACGGATCAAAATGAGCCCAAATGCATTTGCCGAATTGGAGCTTGCTTTTGGTTTGACTGTTCCGACTTTTAAATGCAGAACATTTCAGTAACTCACGATGTCACCCGCGTTGACGTCCGTAGTCGTAGTCCGCACCCCTCCCCCTACACTATATAAAAAAATACTATCCGGCGCCCGGTTTCGATCCCTTGACCCTGCGGGCGGCACGCAATGTACATGGTGCTCTACCCACTGCGCCACAAAGCCGACACAGAATGGGAGGCTACGAACGCGCCTTATATCCCTGACTCATTCAAATTACTGCTGACGAGCGCTCTCTCGTCAGCAGTTGCCACAAGTGCAACAACATTAACGTAACGCAAACTACTTAACGTCGTGCGCCCCCGGAAATGCTCTGCATTTGATCGTGCCCCTCGCGAGGGGGATGTTTCACTGCGTCGCCATGCGAACAGTTTGCCATTATAGTTTCCGCCCGCTCCGGTCGGTGTCGCCACGGTTCAAACCACGGCAGGGGAGCTGCGCGGGCGTTCGTTGATCGGCGTGCGTTCCGGCGTGGTGGTTTGATGTTTCGCTTACTTTCGTAAGAACCAACCCAACGAGCGTTCCTAACTAAATGAACGCGGGTGCTGCCTTTACTACACATTTAAATATAAATTTTTTGGCTTTGAGAACGCAAACATTGAAAGTACATTCGTTTTTTTTTTTTTTTTTTTTTTGCCTTTTCGGAGCCGACCTATTGTGAATTCAGACGGCAAGTTGGAGATCGGCGAGAGATCTGTCCCAGGTGTCAAGAACGAAGTGAGCGGAAGAAGAGGTGAACGAAATGAAACTGAGAAATGTGAAGCGATGATTTCATTTCGTCTCACCCGTCCGTAGGGAATAACTGTGGTGGTGTTTATTTTTTACTCCCATATTTATCATTTTAGTACTTGTCTAAATAGCCGCCGCTTACAAGCCCTGGCAGATCTCCCCTCACCCCTTCCCCACCCCCCTCTGAGAGTACGAATTACTTCAGTAACGTGAATAAGACATAAGCAACTTTCTTGTGAAGTGTTTTGGAAATTAATGGCAAAGCAATGAAGAGCTTGCTTACTCCGTGAGTGCCTTCAGGCGTGCCCAAGAAAATTATCCTAGGGAAGAATTCAAAAAGATCTGCAAATGGTGCCAAGACGACTCACCTGCTCTCCATGTATAGTTATACTGTTCTTGAAGCCCTGTTGCAGATTTTCAATGCCTTTTACACCAAAACTCAATCGCACCGTGCTTGAAAGTCAATTTAAATAACGTTTTCGTAAAAATGCCGCGTCAACTGGAGTGTTTCAATCCAATATGAGCCAAATCCAAACTTTCGCCGCAGTATCGCTCAAATTCGCGGCATAATTTTTAATTACTTGAGGCCATAAACTTCCTCTAGCAGACATGTAAAATATATCGCATAGTAGCTTTGACGGCGTTGCATTTACGTCCGGTAACAAACTTCCGCTTCTTTCTCAAATTCGCATCAGGTGGATCTGGTTCATTTCGAAAAAAAAAAAAAATTGGCCGCGTATCTGCTCCTTTCGTTGCAAATATCGTCAAAAGACGATAGTCTTTGTAGACATTTGCCAAGGAAATGCCCCTTTGCTTTCCCGCTCACTCCTCATGCTGTTCCTGTACCGTCGCGCTCATCCCAAGTTAAACACACGAAAGGTTTGTGCAAGGCGATTTGAATTTACCGCGTTCCACTGCTACAGGATTCAGCATGCAAAGTGCAGAAGTAGCAATTACTGGGGAGCAGCAAAGATTGTCCCCGTTTGACGTCCTTTTCCTTTGTACTCGGCGACGAGGACTCGATGTATGCCCCAGGTAGTAGTAGCAGAGAGCAGAACAAGACGCAAGGGAAAATAAGTGGTGGTGAATACAGTGAACGGGTTGTTGCAGCCTCGAACGTCGGTTAAAGATGTGTGCAAGAGGGCGAAGTGAGTAATTTGATGATGATTTTAGAAGGAGCGCTTAAGAGTGTAGCAAATGATGTCCTCTCTGAATGTCCTTTTTAAAGCAAAGCTTTTAACACGGAAGTATTCCCGGGTACACCAAGATGTCAGTGACGTCATATGCGTCATGGAAGTGACGTCGCCAGAAAAAGTGCGATTGACGCGGCGGCGCCAGGATTCGAGCCCACGAACTCTCTCGCCACTCGCCAAAACGGGAGGTATGTGGCGCTTTACCCATCGCGCGATGTAGAGAAACGTGAGCAATTCTAAGAACGTGCCTTATGTCCTTCCGTATGACTCACTCAGATGGTGCTGCCGTCTGGGATAGGCGAAGCGAAGTATCGCATCATGACGCTAATGAGCGCCGATAGTTGGCGCCTCGATGCCAGCGCCTTCGTGTACGGAGGACGCGCGTGAATTGAGGCTCCTCCGCGGTGGCGTTGTTCCCATGACAGTTGTGTGTTTCAGCTGCTGTTTCTGTGCATGCTATTTTTGGTTTCGTTGTCCCGGAATACACCAGTTATTTTTTGTTTCTTGCGTGTCGGTGTCACTTCGTCTGACGGGATGAGGTTCGCGAACCCTTCGCACATGAAGAACGTTCCTTTAACATTCAACCGCTCCTGTGAAGGCCCCTTTCATTTCCGTGTTTTACCGGTTCCTATAAAGGAGGGATCAACTAAAATTTTTACCTTTACTAGCCAACGATTCTTTCGTGGCGTGCGGGACAAGAAACTCCCCAACGCGGCTGGGGAGGCGGAGGGCGCTTTCACTCACGGACAGAGTGTAGATGGCGCGGCGATAGAGCGCTATTACCCAGCGTTCCCCGCGCTCATCAGGTCGGGCGCATCGGCGGGACCCTTCCGACGCCTTTGTCGTCTGCTTTAGCGCCGGTGTTGGGTCTGTTTTGGCGCAGCTTCGCGTCCATTGCGCGCTTTCTTCGCACGGCTTGATTAATTTTTCGACAGCACCTCCTGGGTAACCCGAACCCGACGGAATTAAGTGTTCCTACGGCGCAGATACGTTAACGATTGTTCTGCAGGGCGGGAAAGCAAAATGTAGAGACCACTTACAGACATATGGCCGCTAGAAAAACGCTGCCTTTTGCGCACTGTTTGTCACGAATGGGGCTGCGTTTTCTAAATTGCTGAATACCAGTTCGGTTGTGTTTTAACAGGTATTACAAAAGATGAATGGAGCAACTAGTTCTGATAAGTAGCGATTATAAAAGCTCCGACAGCTTTCTCGCAATTCCTCAAACTTAAGAAACAATCAAGTTTCAGTGTGTATGAATGGGAATCACTGAGCTCACATGCCGGATTGTTTCGGTGTTTGTGCTTGTGTCGCAGACAGCCCCGAGCTAGCACATCAGGATGCCTAGTTTCCGCTGTATCACACTTCGAAAAACGGTCCTCTCCGTTTTCTTGCGATGCACGGCCGGGCTACAGCGGCGGCATCCGCCACTCGAGCCCGGCCGTAGCCGACGCTGCTGCGTTCGGGACGGCGCCTTCGCGACTACCAGGTAACGGCTGGCAGAATATCTGGTTTCACTCTTTCTAGAGCCACGTGCGTGAATTCAAGTGACGTCGCATGTGGAATGAATTGTTGTGGGGGTCGTTCAGCGCTTTGCTTTCCAACCACCTTCACTGCGTAGATTGGAGCCAATATTTTTTCTTAGCGACGTGAACTCACGTATGTCCGAAGTCCTAGTAGTGGACACAAGGATAGCAAGAGGCAACGGGAAAAGGATATATAGAGGTGCAACTAGCGATTGTGTTGCGGCCTTGGATCTAGAAACGTGTGTTAAAGAAGTACTGAGGCCTGTAAAAGTAGTTTTCGCGCGTTGATTTGACAACCAGCAAATAACGGAGGAGCGAAATAACGTCCCCACTGAGAGAAAAGGGCGAAAAAGAAAGACAGCAACGATAATAAGTTATTTATTTACAATTTTCTGCAGAAGCCAAGAAGGCATTATATCAGGGGGGAACTCCGAAGTATTGATAATACCCGCAAATGGCCGGCTTTGAGCACATCCATAATGCGGTTGCACAAGTGCACACGCACACGCATGAAATTAAAAATTACAGGCCTTAAAGTGAAAAGCGCGTCCGAAGGACAGTGAGAGCACTTGGCAGATTATTCCGCGTACTAATGGAGTGAGGAAAACACTCTGGTTGATTCATCTGTCATAAGAATAGATAAACCACGAAAGCGAAATGTGCAGCGAAATCTGCTGCTGGGCATGATGTGGGGGTCGACAGCTGTCTTGTGGGTGTGCTTGGCGAGCGACGTCATACTGGCGGGTTGCTTCGGCAAAGGTGTACTGGCGTCATTTCCGTGACGGATATGACGTCAGTGAAATATTGGTGAATCCCGGCATAAAACACCTTACTGTTAGAATACAAAACCCGAAAACAAACAACCCGAAGTATAACGTGCTCTTTAGTACTAAAGCTTTCTTCCCCGCAAGAAGACCCTGTGTGCAGGGGTACACCCTTTACAGGCAGCTTGCTTCGTTGTACTGACGTCACTTCCGTGGCGGATATGGCGTGAATGAAATCTTCGTGTACCCCGGAATAAATGTTAAAACGAATTTTAAAAACGTTTGTACAGCAAGAGACACTCGACGATAGGATTCCAATGCTTTTACAATCACTGACACCATAGGGAGTGATGAGTGATTTGGTTCCCTCGTGATTTTTGTCCTTTTTTTTTCTCTCTGAAAACAAGGCGGTGGCTGCTGCGACTGAGAAGCACCCGTTTACGGAGTGCACCGCTACCAGCCACTCTGGGGCCCTGGCTTCGGGCAGCGAGCGCGCTGCCGAGCTGGTGCGCATCACGGGTGTCTACCGACACTGTCGCGACGCCGAAAACAAGCTGCTCGCCGTTGAGGTGAGCCCGCAGAGCCTGAGCCACGGAGCAGGGTGGTGCGACGATAACTGGAACACTTTGAACTTTTTTCCTGAGCGAACCGCCGCTCTGTTCGCGCTCAGACTTCGCACGAAGGTCGCATTTTGCGGTTTTTTTTTTGTTTGACACCGGGAACAACGACGGTCCTTACCTGTTTGTTCTGAAAATAACGATTTTCACCTATGGAAAAATGGCGGCAGATTCGGACGGGCGAGCCAACGCAAGTTGATGGTGGAACGATGGCGCCACCTTGGGTGTGCAGAGAGAAACGCACGTGTGGGATCACGGCCGGGCTGGAGGAGCGGCGGGCGCGCAGTTTCATACGGCCTGCGCTTCGGGTATAGTTCCCACTTTCATCACCGCCGCTAGCTTGTGGCGCTTCGGACCAACCCTCGCCAGTTGACCCACAACACGGGCGGGTAGAGGAGCGGTGCGCGCGGATTTGCCGCTGCCTTAGCACTGCCGTGGCTACAGGTGATACCTGCCAGTGTTAATTTACATGGGCGTTCTTAAAATAGTTGATTCCTTACCCCCTTCTGAATTTTCGGTCTATTAGGGTCAAACAGCCTAACATTAATCATTCCGGAAGCGCCGAATCAAACATTTGAAAGAAACATTTCAACGCGGGGCGCATGACGAAAAATATGCGAGGTATTCATATCTTATCAGCGACTGTAGTATATGAAAAATGGTGAGACAGGCAAATAAACACGGCACTTTCCGTGACTGAAATATCATTTCTTATTTTTTTATTTTTCCTTTCGGATGATGTCTTGGTTTGCACACGCACAGGGCACGACCAGTGACGCGAATGATTTCCTGTCGAGGGAGATGGGGTTATCGCTTCGCTAAACGTGATTCTGCTATTCACGCTCCGGTCGGGCTGAGCGGCCCGCCGGCAGCGAAGCGCACTGTCAAAAACACAAAGCTGCTCGGCCAGAGGCGATGCGTCGACTAACAGAAAGGCGGGTTGGAAGGGCAGAGGGTTGGTTCGAAGCGCCCCCACTGTAAGAATCTGCTGTATGGGTTCCTTCTTGGGTGCGCAGGCCGTATGAAAGTGCGCGCTCGCCGCTGCTCCAGTCCGGCCGTGGTGGGATTCACGGTAGGAAGGAGCCAAGTGGTGCAGCAGACGATCGGGAAATGCACCTAGGAAGGAGCAAAATGAGCTGGCAGACGATCAGAAAACACGCTTTCACATGTTCTGATCGTCTGCTGCACCGTTTGGCCGCCGGTCGCCGGTGCGGCCGCTGGTGGGTCGTCTCAATTCGTTCGCTCAGTTGAAACTAAGCCACTACACGTTTGCGCCTAGAAGAATGTGCCTTTACTTTGTTAGTTTGTAGAATGTAGCACGCTCTAACTCCAAGTAGATCAACACAAGCGCACATGCCGCGCTTCGCTGACTGGTACGCTATAGAAAAATCTAAGCCCAATTGAAGGCAGCAGAGGAGTCAGCGAAGACATCAGTACTAAGGAATTAAAATCAACCGAAACTTTTATTGTACAATGTAAAGGTGCTGGAAGCACTTCTTTCGCCGGGTGAACTAGCACAGCGGTCAACAGCATGACCATACATTTGCGATCAATTTTCTGTCTAAAGAATGCAGTCGCTAGAGATGAGATATTTGTGGGAATTTGGAGAACGCTTACTGCATGAGCTTTATTTAAGAATAGTCATCTAAGCTGCTTGAATGCTAAAACTAAATAAAAATGTATAGATGCTATACGATATATACTTTATAATTCAGTTCCCATGCTGAGTTTGCTAATTGCCGATTGGTGTGGAACATTATGTGTGATTTCGCATGTTCGAATCCCCAATAGCGCACGTTTTTTGAAGTTGATTCATTTGTTTTGGAGTGATGTTTTCTGTACTGAATTCACAATTTTTGCGCTGTAGCGTTCGTTGCCCTCCGAGCGAGTTTGCAGGTCGCGTGCAGAGTGACACTGACGCGCTGGCGCGTTCTCGTTGGCGTGGCGTTGTCATAAGTACTGACTGCTTGCGGGCACAGTGCCGAATCAGCCGACACTTGAGCTGGTGCGAACACGCCTCTTGAAAAACAGGCACGAGCCAGGCAAGCTCCAAAGGCGGGGTAATACGCATCGCATTTGAGCGTCTCGGTGACGCGGGGGGCGTTCATCCACTGCGCACGCCTCTGCTAATGATTCTTACGATGTCAAGCCGTGCTGATTGGCGTATCTGGCGCATTTTACAGCCGACAACATGGCACAAGCACGGTATGCCAATTACTGAGATATCAGGAATGTCCAGCCAACGATAACGTCGGATGAGAAGCATGTTGCTTAACAGAAACGAAACCTAAACTGGCTTGAATTGTAATCAATTGGACATCGTCCAATCACAACTGCATCTCGTATAAGCGTCCCTGCGGTTAGTTGATGTGGCCACCGCAAAATTCGCATAATATTATGTCTTATTTCAGGATTTATAAATTAAATACTGTTTTATCCACCGAATAAACGATGAAAAGAGTGTTTTGTAGAGCCAGTCTATGCAATGCAAACAAAATCTGAAGTTCGCCAAATTGACTTAAGTGTCCCTTTAAGACCGAGATCCCCAATTGGTTGAAGTCACATAGAAAACTTACGAGTGGCTAGAGGGGTTTCCCTGAAAATTGACGACATCGGGACTACAAGCAGTTTGTGCTCGTCGATGTGAAGACGTGACAAAAAAAGCAAGGAACGTTACGTGCGCAAACCTGGTCCCATGGGATGAGCGTTAATTGTATTGATGACGTATCTTACTACTTAACCAGGCTGCGATCAAAGTACTAAAAGGCGTTAATACATGCGCGTTGAAAATGCCTGAAATAGCAGTCTGTAAACGATGAAACGTGCTCGAGAAAAGAGTAGATTCAACCGTAGAAGTGTGTTTGAACAAGACTTCGATAATTTTTGCTCAAAGTCACTTATTGCAAAATAAATATCGCTTTTCGCCAATAAAAGTAATCTATGATCCTGTAAAACACTTGCGAACGTTACAAATGTCCTCAGTCGCGGGTTTGAAAATTGTCCTTGTTCCGAGTTAGCCATGCGGGCTGGTGAGAGGGGATGTTTTTTACCAAAGGTCTTCAGGCAGAGCCCTGGTACGGTGAAGTTACACAGTCAGGAAACAGTGCTAGCTATTCTAAAAACATTGGGGTTTTTCGAAACAAGACCAAGTATCTGTTATGGTGAATCGTATGTTCGGTGATGAAACCAGTGTATGCCTCGCTTGACTTAAACAACACTCTCAGGGTGCTTAGTAAACCTCCCGCCAGAAACAAAAGCGGAGTTGCTCACTTTGAAAAACAAACACCAAGAGATTGGAGGCTCTAAGATCTTCGGTGCAGCAGAAGTCGAAGGCCAGGCCCGTAGCAAGGGGCTCGGCGCCGACCGCTGTGACATGGCCTGTCTTGTTACAGTTCTAAAGCAATAGGGTTACATTCGAAGGCAGGGTCAATTCCTTAGACATGTGCAGCCAAGTCTGATGGGATAAGGAACTCTGTGAGTGTGTTTTAAAATGTATGACGCAGTATTTCTGGGTGGTACTTCATCCCCTGGGATTCGTAGAGTTACCTCAATGTTTACGAAATTGACGAAATGTTATCGAGGCCATATAACGGCGAACCCGTTGAACGTGCATTCATTGTATGCCTCGAGAGCTGCCTAGAGGGGCGCCACTGAAGTCCCCCTAGCGGCCACTTTCGAAAGCAGCCGCGGCAGGCTCCGGCCGCTCCCCATAAAAGGCCCGTTATTTTCAGGTGCTGGGTAATCACATCACCGAAACATATTTTTCTACGACGTATACACTCGAAACGAAGCCGCATTCGTTAAGAACATACAAAACAGCGCAAAAAACGAGTACTATGAAAGAAGGGCACAGACAAGCGCTGCGCTCGTCTGTGCCCTTCTTTCTTAGTCCTTGTTTTTTTGCGCTGTTTTGTATGTGCAGAATGAACCAACTGGCCCCATTCGAGACGCTAATTCCGCATTCGTTGCTTGCGCTGCAAGACGAAACTAACATCTCATTGTGCCAGTATCACGTCTAAACGAGGCGACAATAGAATTCACTTGTGCCTGACGAGTTCGGAGGTGACAGTGGTGATATGCCGCTGCCGTCGCCTACGCCCGTAACAGCGGCGAAGAAGCGCGCAAAACAGCGTCCACGGATAGCTCTTGTTGGCGTTCGAGCACTCTACTAAGACGCAGCTGCTCTTGAAGTGCCCTAGACGTACTATTTGCTTACAGACGTCCTCACAACAACCTTTTTAGGGCGCGTAAAGGCAAAAAGCGAGAGAGAACCAAAAAACTGCATGAGCCTCAATCAGCCACGCAGCGATCATCCTGCAAACGCTGCGGAGAAGCGGCGGCAGGCGGCGCAGCGATCGTAAAGCTCAAGGCCTTAATGGACGCAAAGTTTGTAACACCTGTGCTTCACTACCGTTTCAAATTCTCTGGAACGAATTGTCCGTCTAGTGGCTCATTGAATATCTATTAGCCGCAATTGCAAGTCAGTGTCAACTGTCAACTGAATGTTTCCGTGCAGCACAGGCGTATCCCTGAGCGTCATTTGTACATCCTGACAGTGGAAGTGTTTGCAGAAATGATCATGAATACATCTATCAGAAGTACAGCTTTCGTAGCATCACTGTAGTCTCCGCTATGCCATAGTAGGGACGTTCTTAGGTGATCAGTAAACAGTGCGGAATGAATGTACTGTCCGTATGGTCTAAAGACAAGAGGCCAGCTGCCCTCTTGCGGTTATGTTGGGGGGCACAAACTGACTGCAGCCAGTGTTTATAAAGACCCACTTAAACTGCATAGATGCTTACAGCTCGCTGATGGGGTTCTGTCATCTGGTCTCGCACTGCGGGCTTGGTATACATTATATTGCGTTGTTGGACGCTCCCGTGTGTGTCGAGCGTCGAACTCTCCTGTTATACCCCTGTCACACGGGCACTTTCAATCGCGATCGAAGTGAATCGCGATCGAGTTTTCGAGCGCGCTCGACGCACTGCCGCTGCTACACGGCCCGTTTCAATCCCGATCGAAAAGCTGCACCGGTTGCACTCGTGTACGCTGGATGGCGCTAATATTGTACTTGCTGCCGGCGTCTGGTAACTTCTCGCGGTCGTAGGTATACGTAACTATGTAAATGTTACCTCACGCTTATTTGGGTCAAGTTATTTGACACAAATTGTAGCGTTAGTTGAAGTTTTCACCTTCTGTGCCATTACTGAGCGGGGACGAGAGTATCGCCGCTTTCGTTCGATCGCGCTTGAGAAACCAGGAGTGAGTTCGAGCGGGATCGAGCTCGACCGCGATTGAAACTACCGTGTAGCATGCGCCCGATCCGGATTGAGCTCGATCCGGATCGACTCAATCGCGATTGAAAGTGCCCGTGTGACAGGGGTATTAAGAGTCCCAAAACCAGCAGCAACCATTTGCAATATAAAGTGACTTGTTCTGCGTTTGCTAACAAAATCCACAAACTGTAAGTATTCGGCGCCAGCATCTTCATATTTGGAAGCCGACGCTCCTTCTGCAGCCTTTAGCGAAGGATGCAGAATTGTAAATATACAGTTAAACCTGGATATAAGGAAGTTGACAAAAGTTCGTAATTTTTTGTTACATGCATGTTTTCGTTACATGCAGGTTTTGAGTGAAGCCTCCAGTGAATGAAGCAGAAATGAAACTAAAACGCTAGGAATCAGTGATGATTAACTCACCCTTTAAGGGGATTATTTCACGGTGAAAAACTGCGTGATTTCCGCCTGCTGCTTTCCCACGATACGACCTTAGTGATTACACGATTCTCCAAAGAACCAAGGTCACTTACCCCCGTATTCCCAAACGTAACTTAAGTATCACTTATGCTTTTTTCACTTCCCGGTGCCTTAAAGAGCCATAAAGAGAAAATACAACTACGTCTAATTTGAAAGAACTAGGATATAGTATCTCACTCAGCTCCATTACAGCCCCAAAAGATGCTTTTTAACGAAAAACAAGCAAGAAGTATTCAAAAACTTTCAAATAATTGCGCCACAGTGACGTGTTATGAGCAAGAATGACGTCATACGGGCCAAAAATAAAACATAATTTTCAGTGCGTTAACTGCACGTTAGCATTCAAGTGATGCGGTCAAATGGAACTAGAGGCCCCATTACAGATGTCCAGTCATGTGTCGTCGCGGCAGGTCAGTTAGGCGGCCGCCAATCGCACAAACAAGGTTCCGTGACGTCATAGAAAAGTTGCGGGAAATTGGCTAGGGGGTCGCGACTGCTTCATACGTTTTCTTTAATATCTCCGTTATTTATTCGAAGATTGCGGTGATATTGGTATCGTTGTTATCTGGACTAAGTAGTCTTCCTAATAAACCCAACTTATATTTTGTCTTCACGGCTCCTTTAACCCATTTCAACGACCAAACGTAAGCTGAAAGGACGCCTTTTCGCGAAATTGATGCCCGTTGCCGTAGTCAGATTTCTTGAGAGTGTACTAGCGAGGATACGGTACCGGGCGGCGACGTTCTTCTTTCTCCACGGCCGAGATGGCATTGAAGAATGCTAGCTTGTCTTGTAAAGACATAATTTTTCGTTTTCTGGCAGCAGAACTCTTCACTGACGAACCGATACCACTGATGGCAGTGGGAACGCGCGACTACATACCGGCAGGCAAGCCTAGCACCTAACCGACACCGCACCCACACCGGAAACGCACGTTAGGTTGCGGTGCGGGCTAAGTTCGCTAATTAGTGCATTTCACGAACCGATTTTTTTTAGAAAAAGTGCAAAAAATTTTCGCTTATCACGCAGAGAATTCGTTACATCAAGGTTAACGGTCTCAACACCTTCGTTATATAGAGGTCGGAAAAACATGAGTTTCAATGGTGTGACAATTGGGAATTGAAAAACTCCGTTAAATCCAGGAATTCATTACATGCAGGTTCGTTACATCCAGGTTTAACTGTACCCCGCAGCGTCGCGTTAATATAGATGTGGACGCTGTGGAACGAGTGGCGACTGCAAAACTGCAAAACAAGAGGAGAAAGCGGAGTAATTTTTATTTTAAAACCCGGGGTTGGTAATCAGGGTGTGCGTTCCATTGGGGGATAGGAATTCAGGTACAAAGTAAACGGTAGAAAAAATATGGCTGACAATTACAATGCTTCCAAATGCGGAATTTGAGCGCAGCGTCAACTGCGGAGTCTTCTCGGTGACGGCGTATAGCTGCTGCTTCAGCGGCGCGCTCCTCTCGATTTTGGCGTCGAACTTCTGCTCGGGCAGCACTCCCTTCCTGTCAGGAAGTGATCGTGTCATCAGCAAACGCACGACGGCGCGCGCTAATCTGGCGCCACCACGTAGCGCGTCGGAGCAGCAGAGCACGTCTTGCGTGGCCTCGGCATACCACCCTCCCCCTCACGCTTTCGCGCCACTTTCCTCATCCGCTTTCCTGCTCGCTCTATCTTGGGCTTGTCCGTTCTCTCTATTACAAGGCCGACGGACTACGCGAAACCACAGGAGAGGGCGCTTAAGAGCTCCGCTCTAAAAAAGGGAGATATAAGCACTGACACGTGTGCACTCATAGTCCTTCCGTCGGGTACCACTGTCGTTCGTGCGAGTCCGTATGGCTGAGGATATTGTCGCTTCTGTGAAAGGGATAATCAGGACCCATGTCCTTAAAGGAGCCATGAAGAGAAAACACAAGTTTGGTTCATTCGAAAGATTGCCTCGTTAGAACCATAACGACACCACTTATAACGCAAACTCGCTCAAATAAGCTACATAATTAGGAAAAAAGGAAATGACCATGCGACCCACCAGCTCATTTTCCGCAACAGAACCTGTGATGTCACTTGGGAATGCTCTGCGATTGGCGGAGGCCGGCAAAAGCAAACGCATGTTAGGCAGGGCTTACAGCTTGCATAGCGAGCTAAATGCCCGTGAAACATACTGCACATTCTTTTTATGACAAAGAACGGTGGAGTAAACGGTTGAAGGTCCGAACGAACTCGCAAGCGTGTGCGCCAATGCGTACGAAACTGACGAAACTAGCGCCGGCCGAGCTCGACATCTCGCCGTCGCGCAGACGAATTTTCGGTTCGAGGCTCTTCGGGGCCAACGAACCGTTTCAAGCAACGCACAGCCGCGACCTTGCTTCGTATCGTAATCCCTTCACAGGAGGTTGGCCGTCATATCGCCAACCAGCAAAGGTAAAAATAGAAACGAGGGGAGTAAGGAACAGCAAGAAGCGACGAGATAGTGCCAGTCGTCGCGTAAGTTTCGAATGGTGTTCGCTTGCTGCTGTCGTTACGAGCTCGTTTCCAGTTTACAACCACTGAAAACTTCAGTTTGTTCAGTTACGGCAGGGACCCTTACGTTAGCTCACTCCTGGGACATGCTGGCGCTCGTCGCCGACTTCGTCAAATCGCTCTGACCTTGGGGAAAAAAATGCCGGTAATCACCGCGCATTGACGCTCGTATCTTTCTGGTCGAAGCAGAGAGCTCGCGCGAACGGCTTTCCATACACGACACCGGCCAACTGGCATAAGTGATACTGCTACTGAAATTTAACTATTATTAACCGTAATCAAAATACGGCACATACGTACCAGTCTATATTCGTCCGTCGCGACGGGGCTGACGAGGCAGCGGTGCCGACGGCTGGGGCTGGGCGTTCGTCTGTTGTGGCTATCGCGGAATGGTCGCTTTCCCGTCCACCGCGTATCCCACAACTCTTGCCGCTCGTGCACTTAGAAGCATTGAGCGTTTTTTGTGGTGTGAGGTTGTTAAATGCAAGCCCGAGCTCCTCGGCGAGAGTTTTGTTCTCCGGATCAGGCGATTCCATGACTAGGGCTGCGGGTGCACTAGGTTTTACTAGTATTTTTAAAATGGCCGCCGTATTCGATCGACTCCCGCGTGTGGGTGCTATATGGAGTCGACATACTAAGTATCTGTTTCATGACCGGCTCTATGACCGCCATTGTACACGTCACGGAATGTTCATTTTAGCGGGAGATTTAAAATTTTGGCTTAAATTGCCTTATTTCTCAGTGAATAAAGCATCATTTGCTTCCGGGAAAGCGCTTGGGGTACTATGAAACACCTAATCTTTCGAATAAAACAAACTTTTGTTTTCTCTTCATGGCTCCTTTAAGTGGCGTCTGTCGTGCATGGCCGATCGTGATTGCCCTCCCTCGTTAAAACCGAGTGCGGGGGAAAATTTATGGATATTAGTGACTCTTTGCCAACAGAAACTGTGCCAGTGTATACTGCAGACTGTGTGGGTAGGTTTCCGGCCACACCTAGGGTTATTCTAGCGTCACTAAATAAAGGCTTTTAGAGTATCGGCACTATTTTCTCTCATTGTTGTGTGCCGCCAGGATTTTGATTGGTCGGTCGGCACCACGCGATATTTCTTTACATATGAGCGCAGTCATTTTGTTTCTGGGCGCCATTCCTCTCTCTCTCTCTCTATGCTGCGTGGACGCTAGAGCGGCCGGTCGCACTCTGCCCGTCACAACCGGCTGCGGTTTCGTTGGGAGAGATGGCAACACTGCAAGCCAGAAACAAAATGGCCCCCAGCCGCTTCCGGGTGCACGAAGTGGCGGCACTCTTAAGCGTAGCATATTTAGTGACGCTATGTGGTTCGAAAGCTCGACATGCGCGCCAGCTGCCGCACCGGAAGGAGAGAGTCCGGGAGCTTCAGACTTCGCCCAAAACACTCGCGGCTTACGCTGTTCCTCGGACCACGCAGGTCCCGCTCAGCTCGGACAAGCTGAGCATGGTGCTGTTCATGGCGGACAACACGCCGAGCCTGCGCCGCTTCCACAAGCACCTGTCGCTGGAGCAGTATGAGCGGGTGCTGGACAAGCTGGAGGCCACCGGCGAGCGCATATCGGTACGCGGAGACAAAGAGCGCACATGCGCTTGGCGGCAACACTGAGTGCACGCAGTCAGCAATGGTAGCTTGTGGTCGTCACGATCATCACGAGCTACATTACGCCCGCTGCAGGTTTCTCTGGTAGATGTGTCCACTTCAGCGAAGGACAATAGAGAGTTTTAGCAGTCCGTCTGTTCCGTTGGTTACGTTGTTACCGGGTTTACCGGGACCCGTTTGCGCCTGCGTGCGCGGAAGGGCGAGGAGGAACGGCGAGAAGGCGCGGACATGGCGAAGGCAGGCTCGCGGAACTAAGCCCCATACCCCGACGAATACCCAAGTGCCCAGACAGGTCCCGGTCAAAACGGCAACTACGTACACGACGGAACGGACGGACTGCTAAAACTCTCTATTAGAGAGTTTTAGCAGTCTGTTTTGCTCCATTGTACTCGGGTCATTTCCGTGACGGATGTGACGTCGGTGAGATCTTTGTGTATCCGGGAATAAAACACTTTCGTGTCTAAAAAAAGGTGGACTTGGGCTGGCCATGCAGTTAGACGAACCGAGAACCGGGGGACAATTAGGGTAATGGAGTGGATACCAAGAGATGGGTCACTTCCATCCCTGTCTCTACCCCTGGCCTCACTGGCGCATAAGGGAGGGGCCACGACGGAGGGACGAAATAAGGAAATTCGGAGGAGAAGGGACTCGAGCAGCGCAGTACACGGGCGGGTGGAGGTCAATGGGAGAGGCCTTCGTCCTGCAGTGCACGTAAATAGGCTGCTGCTGATGATGCTGATCACTTAAGAGTGTGATGCTTGTGAGGAACAGGACTCATTTTTCATCAACTGCGAAGTTAAAAAAATGTTGCTTCCATTAGTTGGCATAGGCCGCATTTCATGGAGGATGCCAGTTCACCTTATGAATATAAACGATATGCAATTTCGTCAGCATGAGTATGCTGCAGTAGCGCCATGCTTCATTGTGCGTTGCTTTTCGTAGTCGTGTTTACGTCTTGATAGTCTACTCCCCTGCTCGACCCAAACAAACGGTAAAACCCCTTACTCCCCAAATATGCATCCTTATCAGTGAAGACACTTGACCAAGAGGGGTTACAATTAAGTCTCCGGGCGCAGTTGAGCAAGGGTGTCATCACAAAAACCAACGAACTGGCAGACGCATTTTGATATTTACGAGTTATTTTGGAAATGTTTGTCCACACCTGAACATTTAAATACCGGAAAAGTACTGCTGAGAGCCAGCCCTACATGCTGCAGAATAAAAGCATTTCAAAAGAATTGGTAAGTGCTTAGGATATGATAAAGTGAGATGTGTTTAATCAAGCACGGGCAACACGCGTACACTCCCCAACTCGCTTCAAGTCTTAGTGAGGCATAAATAACACAGTTATACCTCGGTTTAGGTACAGGGGTCATTATTTCAGCTTTCATTCCTCCGGGTGAGGCAGCACTGTGCCTCGGTGTGTCACGGTATTGTGCTGGTTGTCATTGACAACATGACGGGAAAAGTAGAATTACGATAAACGTAACAATGATGACACTCACCATGGCGCATCTCCTAAATGAGATGGTTAGATCACACACTTTTTAGAGGACAGCTGGTCATATGGTGGTAACAGTGATAGCGGTAATGCTCTTGCGTAGGAAACAGGTGCTTTTTGCTTTGGGAAAATTGATGATGCTACGTTTTTGGGTTTTATTATTTTTGAAACTATGGAAAGGGATGAAATGGGGTCTGATTACGAGAGCTGCGAACCATGATAAAATTTGGGTTTTTATGTGTCTTTCCGAAATGAGGAATAAAATGCATATTAATAAAAATCAAAATTCCATACCGCAGAAAATGGTAACAGGAGAACAGCTCTAGATACTATCGCGTTTTTTTTTACTTGCGTTCTGACTATTCTTTTGGAGCATGGCTTAATTTGAAGCAAGATTTTTTTTTATTTACTATACATAGGAAATACTCTCAAATGGATAACGAATCAGTACGTGACCAAGGAGTGGTAGGAATTACTCCCTACGTTTGCTTAAGATCTGTGGTACTTCGAATAAAAATGCAGTTTTATACAGCAGCCTTATTGTGTTACCGTAAATATGTTGATGGAAAGCGAATCTTCGGGAGAGCACCGCTTTTATTCATTTTGTAAAACTTCCTTTAGGTTTAGGGCAGGGGGCGCGTATTTCCAAACGCTTCGATGCACAGAGAACCCACGTGACATGTCCGTTCATGCTATGCAGAACAGTAATTAAATATCGTCATTGGCTGCGCCCCAAACCTTAAGCGGCCTAAAACATACCGAACCAATATTATTAACTAAAAACACGTATGTTTGTGTTTAGAAAACAAAAATTACATTTGGAGAAAACAGGTAAGCAATGAAAAAGGAACATAAGATAAGGAACTCCTGGGGCTCGAACCAAAGACGTCAGATACTCAGTACTCTACATCGAGGCCACAGAGGCCGAACGCTAGGCTCCTTTTAGCAGGCGCTCAAAAGAATAGCGCGCAGTGACATCACACATGTCACGTGGGCGCTCTGTTCAGCGAAGCGTTTGGAAACACGCGGCGGGGGGCATTCGACAATATGGAGGTGTTATCAAAAGCAGTTCCCTAATCATATTCCGTAGGTTTCAAGACCAGATGTGCCACTGATCGTTGATGTTTATGGTGGACACAGGAATACTAACAGGCGTGAAAAATCTCAACAACATCCACGTCTTCAAAGGGGCTGTCCAAGTGTATAGAATTACAAAAATTAAAGCAGAGGAAGCCTTCTCGCTGAGATCCCCTTGCATCATTCTGCTCGGTCGGTCGGTCGGTTGATCGCGTATTGGACGGATGGTCGACACTCACCCACACTTACTGGACCTGTCCCAGAGCCCACACACCGCAACGTCGCTCACTACCCAATCACCTTTCCTCCTGGGAGGCCTGGGTTGCCCACCTCGGCAAGACGACCTCTTCGCCGACAACTCTCCTTCCACAGCACCTGCTCACCATCAGGGGGGAGGTCGTTTGATCTCAACCCCTTAGAGCGCTGACCCGGACATGGGTCGTATTATTAAACGTTTACTCTCCCTCTCTCTCTTCGTTTGCGCAGGTGCTGGTGCCCAAGATGCACGTGGAAGAGTCTGTGCAGCCGTCCTACACGCTCAGGCACATGGGCTTCCTGGACCTGCTCGACGAGCACGCCATGCTGTCGGGCATCGCCTCGAACCTCTTCGTGTCCGACATAATCCACAAGGTGTCGTTCACCCTCGACACCACCGGCATCACCGCCGCCGCCGCCGTGTCCCTCTCGCTCACCAACTTCTACACCGAGGAGCTGCCCAAGGCGTACAGGGACTGTCAGAGCTCCAGGCCCTTCATCTACGTGGTGAAGAACAAGGAGACGGACCTGATACTCTTCATGGGCGCCGTGCAGGACATTTGACGGGCGGGCCGCCAAAGGAGGCCAACTGCGTGATGCACCGCGGTTTGGGTTATTTGGAAATGAAGTTTGGAGGCGCGTCACTGTACAGAGCTTAAAGTAATGAGCGCAACGTCACGCTGTCGGATCTGTTGCATTGTTGGAGCTTCCCACTCACACTCGGTGAAAACATTAGAAGGGCGCAAAGTCCGGCGTTAGGCCTTTTTCAGAGGAACAACGAGGTAATTCATGCCCTTACGAGCTGTAATTATTTGTGTTGATCAAGTGGTGATACATTGGTACGTCGGGAGGCCGAGTGCGGTGTGCAAATAGTGGGGTTTGTTGTAACGTTGTGTTTATTATTCGACTATCCGATTATCGTTACGATTTCAACATTGGTGATTTGGGCATGTATGCCGTTTGACTGTTGGCCGTAACCGTAGCACTGTCCGCTCATCACAGCTCGCCCGGTAGCATGGCGTAATACGGCGCACGTTCTCAGTGACAACAGACAACCGCAATCTAGAGAATGAGACGCGATTGCAAAATTTTCGGCAGAAATACTCGACAGGAACTAGTCTTACATTTTATTTCCATTTTGTACCTCGCGAAAAATTTCCGGGATGAAGCTCACTACTAATGATGACAAGAATAATAATTTGATATGAACCCAAAAGTGTTGAAAATGCGACTATCGTGCCTGCTTATTCATGCCGACTCCGGACGAAGCGACGTAAAAGATCAGAAGCGTTAACTATGTAGTTTAAAACCTTGCAATAAACATCATTACACCCGGTACGCATCCCTATTCCTTTTTACGCGACATATTGAAGTTCTACTTTTTCGCCAAGAGTCAATCGATTGGATAATGCCCCCTGTGATGGCACGCAGCAAGTGCTAGCTAGCGCAACAACCTTGCAACCGCGACTGCGTCTTATCTCTGTGTGTATGTCCAGTCGCGGTGCCTTTTCAACAGATTCTGTGGGAGAATATTCAATACCTGAAGCGCATCCTGGCGGCGCGTCGCGTATGCGCAGTGCGAACAAGTTACGAGAGTTCGTGACCAACCTTGATATGCAAAGACCATCGTATTTCCATTGTCCGTTGGGTGCTCAGTACGAAATTAAAGAAATAAACAAATATAGCTGCGTGCGCTGTTTTCGCTCATCCCAGCAACAAAGCTAGATATGCTTGCGTGAGCGGGCTCGTGGTGCCAGAGTCCTTCAATGCTTCTCTGGTCATGAAACTCCCGGCCAAGTTTCGTACGGGGACAAAGGCTACCACGAGGGGCGCCACCGCAGATCGGAGGGCATCGGGCGGCCGCCGCTTCTCTGTAGCCCATTCTTTCCTCCATGCTGTAGCCAGACCGGCAGACACGAACGCAGTTTGAGCGGCCCACGACACGTAAAGTGAAAGCGCACTGCTGATAAGGGCGGCGAGCGTCTGTTTTATCTTACTCCGTGGTCCGTTCCCTGCCAAACGCGCTGTGACCACGCCCCCGGCCGCCCTCCGATCAACACCAGCGCCGCGGCGCGGCAGCGTATGAAGCTCTCCCATTGCGTGACACCAAAGTTTCATGACCAGAAAGCCATTGAAGGACTCTGGTGGTGCGAAGATAAACCGAAACGCTCACACGCCGAACGACGCTGTTTCCGCATCAGCGTTGGACACAAACTCTCGTAACTTGCTCGCACTGCACATACGCGGCCCGTCGCCATGGGGATGCGCGGCATTGACTGAAAGCCACGCGCTCCGTTGTTCGCATTTCAATTTATCACAAAAGTACCTCAGCACGCCTTGTGCCATTACCTTCGCAAATTCGATAAAACCCCGCTGCCCACTGCCGCGGGATAATTTTTATGCCCTGCCTAACCCGTTCTGGGCAGCAAGTTAACATTACCGGCAAGGAGTGATCGGCAGCCAGCCGCTATAATTGGTCCGAGTCTCGGAATCTTCCTCTATGGAAATCTGGAAAGACAGTGGTTAGAACAAGTGGCGCCTTTTCTTTGTCTCTTTGGACTGCCCACGAGTGCTCCAAAGCAGCCCCGTATTTCATTCGGCCGTGGAGTTTCCATGTCGGGGCAGTTTTGAACTGCCCAGGAAGGACTGCTCGTAACTGTTCTGGACAGGCAAGTAAGCGCATTAATTAAATCGGTAGAACGAAAATCCGTCATCATCGTGGGAAAGAGATGGCACACAAAATGGCGGACGTACGGCACCAGTACTGACGTCACTGCATAGATGCCATGTAGCCATGTTGGCGCACCGCGTAGAATGTTGCGAACTTATCTGCCGCTCTTATCTATAGCATTGCGAAAGCTGTCAAAAGTGCATCAAAAAGGGAAGTTATGACGTCACGTGCAAGCCATTAACTATTGTTTGCACTATGCCATGGGGAAAGCAAGTTTAAGAAAGAGGGGTAGAGCGAGTGAACAAGTTTATTGCGGCGAATAATGGGGAGGACTAGTCCTCAGTCCAAGACCCCTTGAGCTCTTCCAGCCTCAACAGTCCTCAACCCCAGGGGGCGCTGAACAGACCTCTCTGTTCAAGGAAAGGCAATAAAAAAATGAAGTGAAAGAATCAGAGACAACGACCTCGAAAAGGAGGATGGACGCGAACAAGTTCTTAGATATCTACAGGATGGGGAAGCAGGAGATCACAAGGGAAAAAATTTTTCGATAATACCAAAGGGAGGGCATTGCTTTTTGAAGCCCGGGCGGGTTACTTGCAGAGAAAAACGCTTATCAGCGAGCAGGTACAGGAAGAATTGTGCGCAGGCTGCGACAGGAAGCCGGAAACCATGCGACATATTGTAACGGAGTGCAAAGGTATCTGTCCAGTCCTCAATGAGGGAGCCATCCAGCTTCCCGAAGTCCTTGGCTTTGAGGTTAACGGAAAAGTGAATTGTACAGTAGAGTTTATCGAGAGGAGGTTAGAATGTTGGTGGGACAAGAGCAGGGAACAATCTGGAAAGACATGCGAACAAAAGTCAGACTACCACAAAAATTTCATAAAGGTTGTTTTTTTGGCGAGGTGATTGTACATTGGCGTTACGACTAAGGTTCTGCGCAATGCCATCCCGTTAAAAAGAGGAAGCCGCTAACAATCATCATCATCACCATCATCATCATGTTTCAGTACCTGTATACGAGAGCATGGACACGCGATGGAGACGGAGGACCAGACAGTTGACCAAGCTGTACTGAAATTTGGTAGGGGAAGGTGGGGAATACACAACGGTTAAAAAGCAGGCAAAAGCAGCAGAGACGACGAATTGGGTGCAGAGAATGAAAGCGAAAAGGCTTTGGAGACTTACAGGAAAGAGAAGCTGGAAATCAGGAAGGAAAGTTTCTATGGCAACACGCGAGGCAGTGTATTGCTCTTCGAAGCACGGGCGAGGTGCCTGAGAACACGGGCACACACGGCTGACTACAGGCAACAGGACGAAATTTGTGTATGCTGCGGCTGGGATAGTGCAACCGTACAGCACATTGTCGTCGACTGCACAGAGATACGGCCACAACGGGGCGATGGGGAAACGACGTTGCGGGGCTTTGGGATTTGGTGTGAGGGGGAGCCTCAACTTCAGGTGACGAACAGGCGGCTGGAGTGGTGGTGGAAGAAAAGCAGGGAAGAGAGTCGGACGTAGAAAGAGTACTATACCGAATTATAATTTACAACAGAAGGGGGGGCGGATAAACAGGTGTGCAAGGGCAAGAAGGGGGCACGATGGGAGTTTAAAAGTGGGGGGAGGGCAGCAAACCCATTAGGTTAGTTGAGGGTAGGGCAAATAAGTAGAGTAACACAGTCAAATCGGTTGGTGACAACCGACGTCTCGATACATAGGGAGGGCCTCTAATTATCACCATCATCATCATCATGATAATCATCCCAAAGCTTGTAAGAATGCGAAGGATTGCACGAATGTGGTAAGGCATGGTCGCAGCTAGCCCGTACCATATAAGAGGCACCATATGCGCAAGAAGTGTGCGGGAGTTACGTGACTTTTCACGCTGAAAGGATGCCACTGGAAACGGCGTCGTAGCACTGTCAGCGAAAGGCCTGCCCACAGAGGACCGCATCACGGCTTAGACCATCGCGATATCTAATGGCACTTTTAACTGAATAGCTCCTTCACAAGCCTTTGTCAGTCTCCCTTCGTGGGTATGCGTCAACACCCTAACGCAGGAGAAGAAGATGGGGAGGAGAAGAAGTAAAAGAATCAGAAGTTAAAGAAGGAGGAGAAGTGGAAGAAGAAGAATGCTTAGACGCGTATTTTCATTATTTTACTTCTCTAACACATCGCTTACCGTGTCATGATCAAAGCACCGGCATGTTCAGCCTCTTTCCTGAACGGTCAATTCAACCATATTCTTTTAAATGTGCTAGTTGCCTATCTTCACATCAGTATATCTCTCCCTGCGTATACGAAAATATTTATATTCACTTCCCAAAAAGTATTCCCACTTGTTTTGTTCAAGTATGATTGATAAAGGTCCCAAATTTTTGGGGAATATTGAACGTTTGATCTTACAACGGAAGTGTACGAGATTAGTTTAGTGTCTTTATTGGCGTGGCGTAAAGAACGACGGATAAAACCAAGCGTCCTGTAGGTATCAGCTAAAATAAAGTATACGTGCGTTTTCTAGGAAAGATTGCTAGTAATGTGAACTCTTAAGTATTTAAATGAATTTATAGGCTCAATATTTATGCAAGGAAGAATATAGTCGCACAATATTACTTCATCTCGCGTGGTAAAGCGCGAAGTTTAGTTTTTTTAGCATTCATGGACATTAGCGAGTCGTCACACCACTTTTCCAATTTAAATAGGTCATTTCGAAGTTCAATACAACTAGATTGGTTAGTTAAAGGCCGGTGAAGTACGCAGTCGTCTTGGAATAACCTAACAGAAGGATTAATATCAACAGCTATGTCATTATTATAAATTAAACATAGTAGGACAAAGCACCGACCCTTGAGGAACCCCAGATTTTATTACTTTGAATGAAGACTGTACGTGATCCATAATAACAGCTTGGTGACTATTAAGTAGATATTTTTAACCCACCTGATAACATTCCATTATATTTTAAATTTTCTACTTTGCGATTAAGGTGATTATGAGGTACGCGATCAAACGCTTTGGAAAAATCAATGTAAATAGTCTTAGTCTGGTGAATTTTGTGCAGAGAGTCGTGAGTATCAGTTGTTAGCTAGAACAGCTGCGTTTCGCAGAGCACCCGCACTGAAATCCATGTTGATTTGGGCATAAAACTTTGTCACTTGCTACGTATTTCATTATTTGTTACGACAAGATGTGCTCAAAAAAGGTTACATACGACGGAAGTTAGGGATACAGGTCTGTAGTTGCGGAACCTATTTTAATCGCCTGTTTTGAATATCCGAACTACGTGGGCTAGTTTTAATCATCAGGAATAACATTCGTGTCTAGAGATTGTTGGAAGATGAGTACAAGAATGAGTGATAGAAAACTATTTTGTAATTTTTAGTAACTTTGTGGTAATGCCATCAGGACCTATACTTGAGCAGGTGGGCAATCGCTCGATCGTTTTCATTATTCCCGTCGGAGATTACCATCACACAAGGCATGAGTAGTAAAAACGCTTGTAGACGTCATCGGAATCTCTTCTTCAAAAACACTACAAAAATAGGAATAGTAAGGCGGCAGACGCTTCTCCGCGATTCGAACCCGACTCCGAGCCAAGCTGAGGCATTTCCTTCATAGTCGACGGAGAAAATAACTTCCCAAAACATTTCAGGAGTTAGTTTTTATGAAATGTTAGTCTGTGTTGGCCAATCCCTCACAGTGGGAGCTGCGCCGTTGTTACGTTGGCACCCACGAGACAACCAGCAGACGCCCACGCGTGCCAGGAGGACCGTGCAAGAGCTCACTTCTTTCTTCCACGCGCCGGGAACAAGATCTGCGGAAGCCCAACGCTCCGCTGCTCGAGGACACGCTCTACGGAAGCCTGACTCGTCGCTTCTGTTTCACGTTCTTCTTTAAGGAAGACCTTCCAGCCCACCAGGGCGATGGGTAAGCCTTTTTTTGCGGTTTCGGTTAGCCATGCTTCTCGCTCTTTCGAAGTCTAAAGCCAATCTTGGCTGCTCCGTCGTGACCGGCCACGAGCCGGCCGCACATGAAACAGATAAAGTAGACGCGTATGGTTATTCGCTCCCCACTGCCTGATTTTGTTAGTAACTAGCTAGCGAGATGCGCACAGCTTCCTGACTCGGTAAAATACCCCTTTTCAGATAGGCTGACATGTCCTCCTGCGAGCAGCCTCGGCCGCGGGAAAAGTGTAGGTATAGCATTCGCCGTCAAGGCTAGCGCGAGGCCTTGTAGGGAGATTGGTCGGGGGAGCACGTTGGGGCGTAGTCATGTGTACAACAAGTTCCACTCGTTCCTTACCGCAAATACAGTTGGCCAATAACAAAAAATGGCTCACGCCCATGGGCGGGTACGTCGGTGTTTCTCTAGTGAGCTTTTAAACCTGGGAGTGGGCATAGCATAGCGTCTTGTCGGTCGGTGTCGCTGGAAGGCGGGCAGTGGGGGCGCTTCCGGGTGCACGGTAAAACAAAGGTTCGTCAATTCCACATGCGGGGTCGTGAACAAGATTCCTCTCCCATGCGGACGGATGTATATCCGACAGACCGGAGGGGTTTAAACTGTAGGTTGAGCGAACACCATGGTACATTCTGAAAAGAGTCGCCGTCAACTCCCACTTAGTGGCGCACTGCAAGGATTGCGGGGACTGCGCATGTATCCCACTACTCGACCAGACAACCCGTGCTGTTTAGAAACAGACAACCGTGTCAGGCAAATCATGGAGGCATTTTAACATGCACAAAAACCACGTGTTACGCCGTCCGCCCATTGCCCCTTCCGAAAACAAAATAGCACTTCGTGATTTCGTAAGCGGATCCGAGGGGTGGGGGGGGGGGGGGTGGAGGGGTAGAAAAAGAGATTTTCCTCACGTGTCGAAGCACGACAGCTGTGTTGAGCATAACTTTTTTTAACTTTCTTTTTGATTTGAGCGTACAACGCGGTGAGTGTGCGCGGGCGCGAAGATTTGGCTGTTCTGAAAAATTACTTGTTTCCTGAATAAAATCAATTGTTTGTATGCGCCGTGATCTGTATCATATGTGCTTCTTTCTGTGTCCTCGTGTGACCCCGCAGCTATATTATGAATCAGTACCAACTCGCCCAATCCACTGTACTCCCCGGTTGGTCGCCCTGCGAGGCCTCGACAACTGGCGTGTAGTGCCACCGCCGTATAGTGCGGCGTATAATGACGGGCGTATAGTGACGTCACAGCGACACGCTGGATTGAAAACGCTCGTGACCACCACCGCGCTGCGCTCGCAGACAATCGGGTCGAGGAGACCGTATGGGAGTACAGAAGGCCGGCCCTCGGCGCGGACAAAAGGCCCCAGGGTCCCAGTACGAGCGTGAGGTGAGTCCATCATCTAACGTGACCGCTTAGCACACGTTTACAGGTGGAAGCAGCTTTCAAAATAATTGAGGCCGCCAATTAATATAGGATGGCTTCAGTGTTTAATGTCACAAGAAAAGTCAAACGAAAGAGAAACGTGAATGAAATTCTGAGCCACTCACTGCCAGCTATTTTCGGTTTGCGAATAATATCAGGCGCATGTAAGAGTTTCGTTTCGATTCCGTGGCTGCTGCGCTCAAGGTTGTCAGCAAGGTTTGAATTCAGACCGTCGATGCCGCGATGCATGATATTTTGAGCTATGTGATAAACCAGTCTCGCGCTTACGAGCTTTGCATGTTAAATTACGAATGCGCCGTAATTACGAAAATCAGAAATGACGTGGTTCTCCTGATGTCTTGAAGGGCATGCATTTATTGTTGTTGCAGCTCTTCTAGGCAGCTATGTTCGCAGAATGTTTATCATTACTCCTCGAAACCTGTAATCAGTGGGCATGCGCGCCTTGCAGCCGAGGCCATTCTTTCATCAGAATTCAAGACAACGACCCAGAGGCTCAGTATGACGCGTGCGAATTCGGAAACAACAGCTCGCACGACATCGCCTTCAGGGTGAGTCTTCGATCATTTAATTCGTCCACGCCCGTTGCCTGAATTGACTGCCTGATTTAACCGATCTTTTCACCACGCCACCCAATGCTTAACTGGGCTATTAAACCGAACATATTAAATGAGTGTGATGCGAACGAATTAGTTTTCAACGCTGCGTTGAGACCACGCCTGGGGTATTAGATTTCGTAGGCGGGCGTTTTTTATTATTATTATTCTGTTAACACACACGCGTCCTTCTGGCGTTCGCCTAATTAAAAATCTCGGGCCATCTCCAGTAAAGTGAACCCTGGGGAGGGGTGAAGCATGCAGTGTATAAGTGTATTCAAAGATTGTAAGTCTCTCTTTGCCACACGGCGTGCGCTGATTGGTCACCGAAGAAGCGTCGGTGGGAGGAGCAATCGTGCGCTTGCTGAGGCAGTGGCGCCCTCTATTGCGTTGAAACAGATTGAAGCAATTAAATGGGAAACAGAATAACCGTAAGTTGTCTTCGTGTCACACGCCGCAGCATGCTATGAAGTATGCGTTACAGGAGAAAACCTGGCGCTCGAAATCAATTTCGAGACGGAATTTAACAAATTTCTATAATTAATGTAATTAAATCATATTCCTGTATTTTAAATTAGTTTAAATAACCGGTTTTAACCATTATACACTTGCCTTTGGCAATCTTTCGACAACTTGATTTACCGTGACTACATGAGACGGTGACGACAGCAGACACTGACAGCCCGAGCCCCTTCGGTGTTTCGCCCCTAATAAACGTTGTGCGATTTTAAAAACAGTAAAAATGCAATAACTCAAGTGTATTGGGAAACGGCTCTTGGGGTTTTTTAATCATGCTAAGCGTCATGCGAACCTCCCCTCGAGTAAACGCTCGCCTTTTACTATCAACAAATTTCAACTTTTCGGGAAGCACTTCTCAACGCCGTGATCGTTGCAACTGTGAGATATTCATGGCGGCATAATTAAATTAATCAATAGTTTGAATTCACGAAATTGAAATGGACAAATTTTCACGGCAGTTTTATGGTCCAGATTGTTAATTACTGGCGGATGTGTTGCTTTCTGGCGCAGATTTTGTGTCTTTCGCAAACTTCTACAAGACTACTGCGAACTACTGAGGCCGCTTTACATTCTAGCAGCCCAACAGCGATGCGATTAATACCTCTACATATGCAGCGGAGATGCAAGTAGAGGGGCTTATAGTTTATCTGTAAGCGGATGCGCTGTTCGAGCATTCGTTAAAGCGCTACAGCGCTAAAGTTACAGCGCTAAAGTTACAGCGCTAAAGTTTGTAGCTAAAATGGCCCATGAATACAAAATACAACTTTGCCTTTGGTAAGAACTAGCCTTTGATAACTAACTCAGCTCCGTTCCAGCCAGAAAACACGTTTTTAACCTAGAAAACGCAGGAAATTTAGAAAACATTGAATTTTTCTCGCGCTCCAGTGACGCAATATGGGTAGGACTCCTCGACAGTTGGGCTAGCACTAAGAACATTGTTATTAGTGTGTTAACTGCATGTTCAGTTCAAGTAATACCAGCAAACAGAAATAGAGGCCCCACTAGAAGCGCCCAGTAACATTTCTTGGCGGCGAATTTGGCTTGGTGACGTAATAGAGAAATTCCGTGACGTCACAGAGAAACGACAGAAAGTGGCTGCGGGGTCCCCACTGCTTTCTATGTTCTCCTTAACATCTACGTTATTTGTTTGAAGTTTGTGATAAAATTGCTGGGAATGTTGTGGGAACAAAGTAAGCTTTTTATTGAACCGAACTTGCATTTTGTCTTTGTGACCCCTTCAGCAAGCTACCCTGTATTTATTTTTCTACCTAGGTCACAAAGACCAGCGGACTGGTATTCGTCCCTAACAAGGGTGTTCTGAAGCCGGGGGAAAACGTGCCGCTGAGGTTCAAGTTGCCCACAGGTAGGTTCAAGTAGGACTTTGGTATGAGTTAGTTGGTTGGTGTTCTTAAACCACATTCCAACAACGCGAGAAAAAAAAAACGATGCGAAAGACAAGGCACGCCTCGGCAGCGCCCGTCTGTGTCGCTGCGTGCATCGTTGCGCCAAAGTACCTGGGTTACGTGCGAAGACCAAGTTCCTTAAAAATCATTTCATAAATACAGTGGACTCCGGTTAAGACGAATTCTCGCTTATGCCGAACAACATGGGAACGTTTGTTTGGTTTTCCATAGACCCAATGCAAAATAAGTCCGCTTAAGACGAACAGCCTGCCACGTACTCTTCGGTTAAGACGAACAACTTTTGGGGTGGCCACCACTGTTTGCGATTCTAGGTAGCGAACATGGCCGTCTTGGCGGGGTGCGGTGGGGCATTCACGTGACCAGAGGAAAGAAAGGTAAAAAAGAATCCCAGCGCGAAGCCAATTCGCGCAACGGAGGAAAAGGAGGAAGCGATAAAAAAATACGGGCGGATAAAGATACCATTTCTCCCACCCTTTCAACCCGCGCAGCCAGCGGCAAAGCAAAGAAAAGGAAACAGCGAGAGCAAGTTTTGTGGCCGCTCTGCTCTAAGGGGGCGAGACGCAAAACCAAGAGGATAAAAAGTAAAAAAAGCGACGACGGAGACCTTCCTGTTCGCGAACGTAGCAGCTCTCCTGACCAATGCCGTTTCTCACCGGGAGCATGTGAGTTCGCGTCGGTACGCATCGCGAGTCCCACCGCGTCACCGGCGAGAAAGCGAGGAGTTCCCTCTCTGTCTCCGCTGCGTTGTCGCTTGAGGTAACGTGTGTACGTTCTTTGTCGCCGCTTGGACTGGATAAAACCAGGCAAAAGCACTTGAAGACGGCCTTTTATCAATTCGCGCATTTAAACCAACGTTTGTCTTTTTTCTCCAATGTAAGTCTACTTCATTCACCGTCTTAAAGCAAGATATTCGCATGCGCCTGGCCGTGTTGCCGATTTTTGGGGGGAGTGCTTCTGATGAGCAGAAGAAATTATCATGGTCCCTTGGAGTTCTCTTAACGGTAGTTCAATGTTTTTTCTGTCCCGTTTGAATCAGCGGCCAGTAAAAAAAAATACCCAGTTCCCCCTCGAGTGAAATCTGCTAAAACAGCGGAGCTGTGCTTTTCTTGTGTTGGCTGGAATTTCAATAGGCGCTCGCCCGAGAACAGCAGCGCCGTCACCGCGCAAACATTACGCTTCCCGCAAAGGAATAGCCAGCTAAACGTAAGTGGCGGGAGCCTCCCTCCTCTCTCCCTCCCATACCGCGAGGGAGAGGGACCGGTCACGGCGAGACCACTACGCCCTCTATCGGTGGGTCTGGGAACCTGCGCCCATCCCTGCGTGACGCATGACCTACAGCCGACGGACGAACAGGCCCGACCGACAACAGCTCCGATGTTGATTTTTGACTTCATACTTCGATGACGTTGGTGTTAAAAGCTACACAGCTACACAGCGATGACACTGAACTGGTTAAGCACCTATGTTTATGCTGCCGCAGGTTTTGCAGATGTGATATTCTCCCATTTCATCGGAAGGCGTAATGTCTAATTTTCTTTGTTCACGTGCGTGTCGCGCACGTTATTAAGCGCTCAAGCCATCCGCTTAACTTCGCCTTGCGGACTTATAAGTGTTTCGTTACAGACGACACCATTAAATCGGAAGAGAAGATAAAGCGACGGTAACGGCACTCTCAATGCGCTTTTCTCGTTAACGAATGCCTGTACATTGGCTTTAAAAGCTCTTAACACGGCCTTCGAATTGTAAAACTCGAACTGAAGAAGTAATTAGATAGCGGATAATCTGGCAAACGACGACAAAAACTTAAATTCGTCTGTCCGTAAACCACGAAATGGTGGAGTGTACCAGATGACTTCAGATGGAACGGTCTTCAATGCAATCTATCGGAAGGACAAGGCCTTGGTTTCCCTCACAGTTTTCCTTTGAGCGAGCAGCCTTTAATAGTGAGCTTTCATTTAACTGCAGTGAATAAAAAATGAAGGATCATTGTTGTTTTTATTGCCCGTTTGTATGTAGTGCGAACCGTTCTCTTTTCGTGCGGGTCGTGGAGGAAGAACAAACAAACAATGGGGGTTGATTTGGAGTGGTTGCGTTCGGACGTGGTGAGGGCAAATTCCCGCGCACGCGAGCTGACTCCACAGAGTTTACTGCAGGCCGGAAGAGCCCCGCGTGTGCCGAAGTCGAGGTGCTAGCCATTCGCGTCAACGAATCCGACACCAGCCGCAAGATTGAGAACAAGTGGCAGCACGTTCCTTCCGACAAGATCTCGAGAGCCCGGTAAGTGCAGCCATTGCAAGTGGCCAAGTGTTGTGGCAACCTCTTATCATGTGAGGTAGGAGGCTGCAACCGGCCATTGGGCGGGAGTTTTTGTAGGGGAAGCTACAGCCCGCTTCCTAGGGCAGTCTTCGCGGGGTGACCAGTTTTGACCTTGAGAGCTAGAGGTCAAACCACTTCCGCAAGCTCCCGGATTGGAGCAGCACCCGATGGCGGGGAGAGGTGGCGAGCAGGGAACGGAGAAGCGCGCGGGACCCGTGCCTCCACCTGGCGGAGGAAGGCGAGGACGCCGCCACCGTAGAGATAAGTGCGCGCGACGAAGGAAGGCGACGTGCGCGCATAGCCGTGTGCGATGGAGTAGGACGAACATCCAGCTATGGTCGCTCGTACAGCGGCGACGCGTAATCAACGCCGTGAGGCGAAAAAGAGGAAACACGCTACTGTTGCGTCCCGCTTCACTACCTTCAAGGCTTACGCGTTAGTGCGAGCTTTCTTTATTTTTGACATCAACCTCGGCAGGCGAGTCTGAGGTTTGATCGGAAGATCAGGTGGTGTAGAAGACCACCGCGCTTAGCTTAGTTTCAAACGTGGACAACCTTGAAACTCGCGGTGTACAATGAAAGAAAATTTACCTGAACGGATTTTGAGTTTATATGGCACATTTCCAAGTATTTAGCTGCACCACTTTAATCAACTACAATCTTCAACTCATGTATGTTGCATACGCAAATGCCACACAATCACGCATACATCTTAAAACCCGTTTACAGCCAAGGTGTTCATTAGGCTACGGCATGTGATGGTTAAACAAACCTCGGGACTAGCAACAAACGACCTCTAGTTCAAGAAAACACAGATAAGCTTAACGTCAGTTTTCTGTGACCAAAAACTCTAACATAATCGGGCGCTCTTGAACCCTGTGGGAAGGAGGCCGGTTGAATTCTCTTTCTGCCAGCGTGGTGCATTTTAAAATTCATTATCAAATACAGATGGTAATTCCTCTAATATTGCCCCCGTTCCTTAAACAAAACCGAGCGGCCCGAGTTGTTTCTGCGGTTCAGAAATAAGAAACCACTGAAAGAGAAAGCGAGAAAGCTATAAAAGACTTTTCACAGTTCTGCCCAGGCTATTATCATTAGCATCATCATGATCACAAGCCTAGAACGGTCAGCGCCTCTCCCGTAGACCTCTAACCTGCTCGCGTCCTGAGCGCTATCTTTGCCTCCGAATTTTAAAGACGATAGTCTTTCTTAGGCTACTTATTGGTCTGTCTGTATGTCTGTCCGTCTGTCTGTCTGTGACTCGATTTAGCCACCCGTCCAAAGAAAAATTGATATTGCGCAATAGTCTTATATACTCACAGCCACATGTAAACGTCTAAGCCCGGTTTATATGTTCATACTTGTCAAATTTGTTGAACAAGAACAAGACATTACGCAAATATAAGACAGGAAATTAGTACACAAGGGATATTTACAATGTTCCTTTATTTAAAAATTCACAGATGCTTGGGTTTTCGATTGCAAATGATGGTCTACATCTACTGCAGAAAACCGCCGCCTCCTGGCGGCATATAAAAAATCACGCGGCAACAGCAACGAAAGGTTCCACTAGCTAGGTTCCACGTTCTGCTTGGAACGCACCTGGAGCACGGCCACGCGGTTCTATAAACCTTGTAGTCGGCCGCCTCGATTCACGGGCGTCTCCGCCGTACTGCAGCGCCTGCATCGAGGAACCCGGCCTGCAGCAGTGGAACGCCGTAAATTGAAATTGCCTCTCGCAAACCTTTAGTGTGTTTACCTTGGGATGAGCACGACGGTACAGGAACAGCATGAGAGGTGAGCGGGAAAGCAAAGGGGGGCATTTCCTTTGAAAATGTCTACAAAGACTATCGTCTTTCTTTTACTATGCCCCTCCATCAACTTAATGGCCTTCCCTTTCTTCTAGACCCGCCAGTCGTAGCCACTGTGTTACTCTGGTGGTCCATTGGTTGTCTTTTCCTCACACTGCATTCCCGGCCCAAGTCAACTTCTTCGCTTTCATTTGGGGTATCGTATTTCCCGTACGAGATTGTACCATAATACAAGACGTTCGTTTCCCGCTCCCACTGCTTCTATTATGTGGTTGTTCCCAGCAAAACGGCAGGTTTATAGTTTGTTCGCGTGCTGGAGGGAGTAGTCTCGATTGGTTGCGTTTTTCTGGAATTGTAAATTGACGTGCTTAGTTTTTCTCGCTTTTGGTGGACATAAAAGTGCCCACTTCCAGCAGCGAAGTAAACCCAACTTGTGTGTTCTGCAACGGATTCAACGCACCTCCAGTGATCACCACGGATAAAGCTAGCAAGCGTGTTGCGCGGGCAAACGCAACTTCTTGCGGTACGTTAAATGGAAGACTTTCTACTCAAAACAATTTTCACTCACACACACTCACACGTACGAAGTAGAAACCGGCTAGTAATTCTCGCAAGTCGCATTCTTCCTTTATCTTTTCTTGGCAGGGTCCTTCACGGCAATCTTCTCGTTGCTATATAAATGTATTGAGAAACTATAATGATCGTATATGTACAATACAGTCTTTGTAAAAATTTTCTAGGCCAAGCCAAAGGTGCGCAGGCCGCTAAAAACTTCAATGTACGCACAAGCTTACGTCCTGAGCAAGGCTGAAACGTCTTATGTTGGAAAGCTAGATACAACACCTTCCTTTATTACTGTCATAAAATAATGTTGCCACATTTAAAGTTAAAGCTTATTTTTTGAATTCTTTGAGGTCCAGAAGGCTTAGGATTGGCCTAAATTTTGAGGAAAGGTTTACGTTCTAAGGCAATCCTTTAGTTACTGAACTGACCAACCCACGCCACAAACGAAGCGAATGCGGCGATTGCCAGTTTGGCTCAACAAAGCGACCACAATTTGGCTCAATTTGGCTCAACAAAGCGACCTGCGCTGTGGCACTGCGCGGTAGAAACATCATACTTGCATTGCGTGATGGCGCAGTACGATTACGGCTGCACACTTATATCCTCCCATGGGTTATCCAGCAATTCTGAAGAAGTTAAAGTGCAAACATAAATTATTTAAGTCCATTTATTTGCTATCGGCGGATAAGGTACATGAGATAGCAATATTACAGAACTAGCGGCCAATGAAAATCCCCAAAAACAGCTCTTCAGGCCTGGGCCATTTCTGCATGCCAATTACGGTTGACTGTACGTAGTTCATCAACACAATAACGACAGCGATTGTTGTTGAAGAACTTTATTGCAAATAAACGCCCAGAACAACGAAGCCAGAACATGGAGGGAGCGGGGGGGGGGGGGGGGGGGGGTAGGTGCGTGGCCTCCCCCCCGCGAAATTTATTTGAAGCTGTTAGTGTGGACTGGTGTGGACTGGCTAGTGTGGGGTCACTGTTCAGATCGCTGAAAAAAACTTGATTGCATGTTGACTGCAACCGTGACAAGCTGCACAAACGTGACTTCAGCAGGGAGCTGAAAGCAAAGAAGACGTGCACGTTGCGTCGTACTGCGCACGCGCAGGCACACGGTGGAGCTGAAAGCGGCTGAGACGGCCAAGGGCGCAGGCCGACCCACCAACGCGGTCTCCGACTGGACGTCGCGGACAGCGGCTGCTGCCGGAGAGCCGGTAGTGGTAGCAAGGCAAGTGGGCGATCAGCCCGAGCCCCGGGCCGACGTGTCCGGGCCAGAGACGCAGGTCTCGGGTGGCGTCTCCACTGCACGACGCAGCTATGAAGGGGTACGCTGTGACTAAGAACCTGACCCCTGCTCCCGCACATTGCGGTTGCAGCTGAGACGACAATTTGAAGCTCATTAGAAAGTTTTAGCAGTCCGTCCGTTCCGTCGTGTACGTTGAATGTCATTTGAACCAAATGTCATTTGACTCAAATGCCAAGTTGTGCTGCTACACTAGGTTTTGAAATGCTATTCGGCTCAAATGACATTCAAGCCAAATGAGCACCGAGGGAGACAGACTGGGACCCGTCTGCGCCTGCGCGCGCGGAAGGCGAGGAGGAATGGCGAGGAGGCGCGAATATGGCGAAGGCAAGCCCACGGAACTAATCCCCCTACCGCGACGAATGCCCAAGAGCCCTGACGGGTCCCGGTCAACCCGGTGAAACGTACACGACGGAACGGACGGACTGCTAAAACTCTGTTGTTATTTGGTATTAGAAGCGGAGTTTCCGGTTCGCTCATGTGAGGGACCGTGCTGACAAAATATAAGTTCAGTTTACAGGGTAGATGTATAGACAGTTTATTTCAGACGTGAGTACAGAAAAATAAACTGTCCTCAAGATGCGTCTAAAGGATACTTTTTTAATCTCCTGGCGAGGCCAGCACCCTGGGTGTATACAACACGAAGCATGGCTGCATGACTGCAAGTAATGTGAATCATGTACGATAGTTAGCGCAAGCAGAATCCAGTGGTATACATGGAATTTTCAATGATAGACAGAACTCGTAACAAAGAGCGAAAAGAACACACCTATGGAAAACCGTAATGTGAGGGGCAAAAAGCGAAAACAATTGCGCTATACAGATTCCACGTAGAAAATTATTATCTCAAACTTTGAGCGGTCCCAGAACTAACTAAAATTACACATGTAAAGTAGAGAAAAAGAAAAGAGGACCTACAATAGGATTGATTGTAGGGTTTAACGCGCCGACGCAACGCAGGCGATGAGGCGCGCCGTAGTGGAGGGCTCCGGATTAATTTGACCACCTGGGGATCTTTAACGTGCGCCGAAATCTCGTACACACGGGCGTTTTTTGCTTTTGCCTCCATCAGAAAAGCGGCCAGCCGCAGCCGGGAATCGAACCCGCGACCTCGGGCTCAGCAGCGCAATCGTCCGGTCGTCTTGTCCTTATTCCTTGTCGCGTGGTTTGTTATCTACAGTAGAATCTCGATAAACGCAAAACGCTTAAACGGAACAGTAGCCAGTGAGTTGGTTGGTTTTGTATTCAGATAACGTTAAAAAACTCTCGGTAAACGGAACCATAATTTTCTCGTCACCGTGCGTCAACGGAACCTTTTCGCCTCTATCAGAAAAGCGGCCGCCGCGGCCGGGAATCGAACCCGCGACCTCGTGCTCAGCAGCGCAACGCCTCAGCCACCGAGCCACCGCGGCGGGTACCTACAATAGGAATATCGCCAAAAGGCCGTACCATTCGGAAAGATCGCCGCGTATGTCAAAATAAGAACTATGCTTAATTTTACACAGACTTCTGGCAATTACCCTGTGTAATAAAGAAACCGTGACGCCGTATATATGCAAAACAAATGCATAATTACTGAAATTAACAGGTGTAATTGCTCTAATACTGCAAATCCGCATGCATGGTGCCTTCAACATGGATAACAATAATAAAAAAAAAACACCTGACACATTTAGCTAGCAACACATTCTTGTATATCAGTGAAGTCGACTTTGGTGGGTGTCGCGTTCCTGAGGGATACGAGGCAGTTTCAAAACCTGGTATGATTGTGAAGCTGTTCGATGTATAGCAGAGCGGCTGGAAAAAATGTTTACGCAGTCTTTCTATGATATTTCTATGTTGTTTTCGTGTGTTATTACAATGATTCTGTTATTTCTGTGTTATTTTCTGTTATTTGTATGGATCTATACGTTGCCTTTCTCCGAGTCCTACTTCCCGCGAGCGCAATCGGTTTTAGAAAGCTTCTTTCGAGCATTGTATCACAGCAAGTGCAGCGGCTTTTTAGGAAATGCGATGAATTCTCTTCATACGCATCCGAATGTCGCTGATGCCGCAGCTGTAAACGATTATTCTGAGCGCCCTTCCTGTTCTGCTGTATAGTTTTCGCACTCGGAGACCCTCCTTTATACCGGGGAACAAAAACAACAGGTTTCAGGGTCACGTGATATTTGTTTACCCCGGAAGGCCCATGGAGGCATACTTTTTGGTGCCGCTGTGTTGCCGCGTGTGTGCGTTCTTCGATAAATCATGGTTTTCGGAACGCAGTGCGGCTGTTTGACCCGTTGAGAGCGAGTTTCCAAGCCCAAGACAGAGTAGCGATGTCGTGCTGCTCTGTACTGGGCTGCTTCAACCGGCCGGAAGGTGTAAAATACCTGCTTCGCTTGGCCTAGCGTAACCTACAGCCACTAGAAAAGCGTAGCTTATTTCGAGGCTTTAGCGTAACCTAGAGCCACTAAATAAGGTACGTTAGCGTAACCGAGCCTGACCCTGTCGCGCTGTCGATAAATCCTGGTAAAGTAAACACAGCTGTCATGGTTGCCAAGCAGCGCCCGGACCGATTTCGCCCGTCAAGGTCGGCCGCCATCGGGTGCATAAAGCTGGCCACCCTGGCGACAGGCACCAAAATGGCTATCGGCATGCATTAGTGTAGTTACTCATAAAGGAGCCATGAAGAGAAAATACAACTTCGTCTAATTTGAAAGAACTAGGATTCAGTATCTCACTCAGCTCCATTACAGCCACAAAAGATGTTTTTTAACGAAAACAAAGCAAGAAGTATTTAAAAACTTTCAAATTTTGCGCCACAGTGACGTGTTATGAGCAAGAATGACGTCATACGGGCCAACAATAAAACATAATTTTCAGTGCGTTAACTGCACACGTTCGCATTCAAGTGATGCGGTCAAATGGAACTAGAGGCCCCATTACAGACGTCTAGTCATGTGTCGTTGCGACAGGTCAGTTAGGCGGCCGCCAATCGCACAAACAAGGTTCCGTGACGTCATAGAAAAGTTGCCGGAAATTGGCTAGGGGGTCGCGACTGCTTCACACGTTTTCTTTCATATCTCCGTTATTTTGTTGGAAGATTGCGATGATATTGGTATCATTGTTATCGGGGCTAAGCAGTATCTCTAATAAACCGAACTTTGTCTTCATGGCTCCTTTAAGCGTAGCTTGTTTAGTGGCTCTACAGGGAACCATCCCCAAAGGCGGTGTTTGCAACGGCTTTCATGCTCTGCCCTGAGGAGGCGTTTTGACGTCTTCTGCAGTTGACCGAATCCGGGTGGATGCAGATGGCCGTGTTTGGACTGGCCGTTCTCATGGTCGGCGTGGCCTACTGGCTGCACTCGCTCGATCGTCGCCTCAAGGACATCGAGGAACACTGCAAGGGAATTTTCTACTGGTTCTCTCCCTTCTGCCACCAAGACTAGCATCTGCACACCCTCGAGACACGAACAGCCCCGAACACTAGTCATTTAACGAATATCGGAGCGCCGGATGCGTGCAAGAAATTCGACGCCCTCCTCACGGACAATGTGCGGTGGTTTAGTTTCGTCGCTGCGTTGTCCTCCCCGCGTAGACCGAGACACGAGACCCAGCTGTCACTTTCACTGCCGGATCCAGAGGGGAGTGTCAGGATGTCCTGACCCCCTCCTTAATTTTGGAATTTATACCCCCATGAAGATACCCACTCAGGTCGCAGAAAAAGTCTAGTCGGTAATGTTTTTTTTTTCTATTTCTTGTATCGTTTATTTTCGAATTTTCGGTGAATAAAGATGCTACTATCCTCTTCCTCGTCCTTCTCATCACCATCATCATCGTCGTCAACTGATCGAAGTCGACCACCTTCAGAAAAAACCTAAATTCGCACCTGGTAACTTTACTGCGATAACTGCGAGTAAAAAGAGATGTCATTCGGTCATACCGCGTTCTTCGTGAACGCGAGTAGGGCGTCGGAACAATTGAAGCCTACAGGCCGACCATCGCTAGTGCGGTAAGAGCTCCCAAAAAGGTAGCACTGTATTACCCCCCGCATTATGGGGGAAGTTGAGGTGACAAGAATATGGTCTGGCAGGTAATTCACAGTTAGTACCGCAATGTCTCGGTAAGTGGATAAAGGTCCCATGTGAAGCGGATCAGAAATGGTTACTGACATTACTATTTTGAGAGTGCGCAAAATTCCTTACGGCGTGGTGGTGGGTTTTATAAAAAAAATTAACAACTCCGCAATTTCTAACCGCTGTCTAGCTCACATTGTCGTGTGTCCGACGCGGGCGGGTTCATTTAACACAGTAGTTATATCGTGCGATTCACCCGGTGCCGAAATTGAGCGCACGAGCGACGCTGGAAAAAAAATCCCACCATCTCCACAAAGTGAATGATGATGAGTGGGGCGACGCTCCAATGCTTATCGGCAAAACCACGAAACATTCGCCCACACATCATATAAAGACTCGACATGTTGTTATAGGGGTGATTGTATATACACTTATAGCAGCGGAGCAGCGGAGACGGAGGAGTACAGGGGCGGTATTCTCGAGTTTTGTCCCTTTTGCGTCCCTTTCAGAAGTGTCCCTTTTGGCGAGCCCTGATTGCCTAAAAGCAAACAACAGGAAGTGACGTAACGCAAGTGCGGCAAACCTACTGCCCATGGAGGAAAAAAAAGGTTCTACTGCCAAAGCGCACTGCTTAACCGGAAGTACGTCACGAAAGGGACGCAAAAGGGACGTTTTCAAAAAGGACAGTCCGAGAATACCGCCCCAGGCGTATGCCGCGCCACCTTGAGCGGCGGCGCGCCATCTAGCGGGCAACCTGTGAACTATTGCACAGCTGCGCCTCTAGCGGTCGCCTCAAGAACTAGTGGACACGGCGCGCCGAGGGACTTGCCCCGAGCAAGAGGAGCTTTGCCCCTAAAAGTGTTGGTGGTAAAAGCATTGAGCCTCTCTCCGCTTGTGCTGGAATAAACAAATTTGCTTCTCTCTCTCTCTGAGAATGGTCCCTCAGTCCAGTGATCCATAAACAACCGAGCGGTTTGCCCCCTCAGTGTTCATCTCAATGGGAAAGGCTAGCACGGCTCGCTAGAATGTGTACAACCTCGGCCCGCGTTTTGCGGGGAACTGCGGTAATATGACCCCCATCGCGCGAAGACTCGGATTCAGCAATGAAGTGGTTGTTCACTGACCGTCTTTCCCCAGACATACGGGTGCCAATTCACGCCTGACTGATTACAACGAGTTACAGCTGCAGCTTCCGCAGGTGTCGCAGTGCAGACCTACTATCTAGCAACCGACTCGGCACCGAGTTCCATCTCGAGGCAAGGGCAACGAGCCTTAACGGGGCCGTGCAGACAAAATACAAGTTTACTTTACTCGAAATATTTGGTGTTTTACGGTGCCCCAAGCGCCTGTCCGGCAGCAAACGATACTTCATTCACAGAGAAATTATATATTTTAGGCGCAGTTTTTTTTTTTCAGTCCCGCAAAATCGCGTGTTTCGTGACGTCTGCGATGACATAACCGGGACAGCTCTTCAAGATGCGTTAGCACGCTGTTTAGGCTGCAGCCGACGACGGAACGCCTTGCTTACCGTAAGTCCTCCTAGATGGCGCCACCATATTGCGCAGGACCGCTGCTCGGCCTCGCTTTATTTCTGACCCTATTTGCACTTGGCTTGTATTTGTTACGGTAGGTAGTAATCGTTCCATAAAAAGTGGGGTATGCTGGACAAACAGGGTCACGTAAAATAATGTCGCTTATGCCAATCGATCAGAGTCGTGTGAGACAACTCCAAAGCACCGGCCGGACTGCTTTGCAGCTATAACAAGCATTGTGTGTGCAGTACCAACTACGCACTGGTGCTTCTATGTTTACGTGTACTTTCGTAACTGCCATTGTTTACCCTACGATTCTTAGTGCTATAAAGTGAATGTGCACTACTGTTAAGCGAAAATAGCTCGTTCTGCAAGCTTATAAGCCTGCGACGAAAGCTAACCTGCGTTTGCCTTCGTCGGTCTCAGCCAATCGCACAGCTGCCCATAATACGTCATAGGTTCTAGTGAGGGAAATGAGCTAGTCGGTCTCTTTCTCTTTTTATAGCTCATTTGAGTGAAGTTTGTGTTTAAAGTGGTATCAGTGTTATTCAAACGAGGGAATCTTTCGAATCAACCAAACTGGCATTTTTTCTTTCTGCATGGATGTTTTAACGACAACGCCTGGTCCCCGCCCGGGCCTGTAAAATAGGCCTCTGCATTCCGATCCTTTTATTCGCTGGAGAGTGGCTGCGTCTAGAGTGCCGTCCGGCGGTACAATAAGCACCCGATTAAAACGACGTCCAGCGGCGCTCTGTCAAAAATGCCGTGTACGCAGGGCCGTACCCAGAAATTTTTTCGGGGGGGGGGGGGGGGGGGGGGGGTTAATGAATTTTGAGAAGGGGTAGTTTTGCTGAAAACAACAGTAAGTATTGTTAACGTGCTGCCTGGAAAAGATTTCGGGAGGGGTTCGAACCCCCAAACCCCCCCTCTGGGTACGGCCCTGCGTGTACGGCATTGCTTCGTTTTCCCTAACGTAACGTAACGTAATGCAACCTACCGCAACATAAAATCGAGCGAACAGAAATCAGCTGTGTAAAGCTGCTTAAGCTTTGTTCTTGGCTAACAATGTAGGCTGTACCACCCCCCTCTTATTGGCCCATAGAATTAGAATCAGAAAAGGATTTTATTAGGCAATCGATAGATTACACAATTTTTGCATACAGAAGGAGGTCCCATAGTCGGGGACTGAAACGGCACCTCCTATATTAGTGAACATATGAAATATATTTGAAGCAGCAAACAGTAGTAGCGAAAAACAAATAAAATACATCGCAGGCAACACAAGATATTCCCCAACAGAACAGCAAAAAAAAGAAAAAAAGGCAAGAATTATACAAGAAAAAAAAACAAGGGTAATTCAACATTCCAAATTGCGAGATCGATACACACAACAGAACAAAAAAAAGGAAAGAAAGAAAGCAAAAAATATTCAGCAAAAAGACAAGAGTAATTCAACATTCCTGAGTGTGAGAGCGACACAAGCTGGAAAATAGCAAAAAGTGATAGCGCAAAAAGAAACCACATTTATTCGCAGCGATATAAAACAACCACCAATGAGGTGATTCATCGGCAGAAGGTTGTGGAAAGGTTGCCATAAAAAAGAGAGGGACAGAAAGTAGAAAGGTCAAGAACACGAATAAAAGTCAAAACTATTGAAAATAATGGTGATTGTGGCATGGACGTGAGAAACGTTTTAAGATATTTTCTGAATTTTCCAATTGATTGGGAAATTTTTATTTCCGGTGGTATGGTGTTCCATAGCCGGATACCGGTGAAAAGAGCTGTTTGTTTGCCGTAGTTGGAACGAACTAGAGGTAAAATGAAATTGTGACTACGTTGCTAGACGTTCGTGCTTCACTTCCAGCGTGTTCAGACGATCTTCTATCCTTCCTAACGCTGCCAGAATGGCCGTCAGTGCATCCCCTTGAGGTAATTGCGTTTGCTCCTCCGCTTTCGGTGTTGCAACGGCCGCCTTGCTAACCGGGGCCTCTTCGGCGTCCATCGCCTCTTGGGTGCTTTTGTTTCGCGCTGCTCGCTACCGGCATCGCTGTCTTCGGGTTAATAGCGGGGGGAGATCCCCTCCGCGGCACCTTGCGCGGACCTTCAGCGACGTTAGCCATCAACGTCGGGCCCTCTTGCGGTCTCGCTTCGATCGGTCGAGCCTGAGCTGCCCGCCAACTTCTCTGTCTTGGACATAAGTGCCCTGATTTTTGCATTCTGCTCCTGAATGTGTGCGTTCTGGCGCTCGATAATTTTCTTTAGTTCTGTTACCTCGGGCTCGGGGTCGATTTGGGATGGGGAAGGGGGGGGGGGGGGGATTCGGAGTCGGGGACTCGAGCCCCGGGAGACCCGCTAGCCTAGCCCCACCTTGTTGCCGGTATTCCCTCGCTGGTCTCCGGGTCCGTCCCTCGATCTCGAACGGCCACCCGGACTCGAACGGGTCCCGGACTCCGGTCCATTCCCGCCGGCTCGCCGTCTCGAACCACTCCTTTCCTTCGACGTCGCTCTGCCCGCCGTCTCCCAGCGCCGGTTGCCGCCAGCACCACCGCCGCCGCCGCTCCTTGCGGGCTTCGACTGGGAGCGGCCTTGACAGCCACGTGTGCAGCACCGCAGCCGAGATTGCGACCGGGAGCGGCTTTGATGGCGGCCGTCGCCGCTCCGGGCCGGCGTCTGCGAACTTCCTCGGCGCCGCGACGAGCTGCTACGGTGGGGTCCGCCTGCAGGTCCTCGCTTGTCACGACTTCTTCCTCTTTCGTAGTCTCCTTGATCGTAATGCTTCTTCTCCCACCGGCGTCGACGAACGACGTAGGGGGTCTTAAATCTTGCCTTGCAGGCTTTGTCTGCCGTGAGGTGATTGCCTCCACACAGGCTACACTTAGGGTCGCACGTGTGGTCGGCCGTCGGCCCGGGGGTTCCACAACCCCGGCAGATCGTGTTCGAAGGGTCTGGGCACACGTCCATGCGGTGGCCCAGTCGCCCGCATGCGTAGCACACGTCTATCTGTTTTCTGTGCAACGTACACTCCATCAGTAGGCAATTGCCGTACCTGATGAAACGAGGCACCTTCTTTCCTGCGAAGGCAGGTATACCACCGACCGGGTCTTGCCAATGCGGTTGGCCTGCAGCGCCGTCGGGTTGAATTCGTGGACAACGTTCTGTTGATTTCTTGAGGTGTGTCCTCTAGGCGGATATCTCTTATCACCCCCTTCACAGTGCCATGAGGGGCTGCTTCGTAGGTACTGACCTCGTGGGTCGTGCCACGTACGTCGATCCTCTCCACGGCAGCATACCGGTCGGCGTTCTCCCTCTTGGAAGTGCTCACCACCACGATGTTCTGCTGCGGGTTCAGACAAACGACGTCTTTTCTCGATTCGATTGCGGGGATCTGGGCCGCCGCCGTTAGAGCTCGGCTGAGTTCCACTCGTGTAACGTCGCTGACGCGGAGACCTCCGCGCGGGCGCACGATGATCTTCATATCTTCGCGTGGCAGGTCTGGCATGCGCGCGCCTTTCAACAGCTCGTGTCCCACCGTCGCGGGCGCCCGCTCCCGAGCCGCGTTTGCCGCTATTGCTCAGGCTGGTGACGTCATCCGTGTCCTTAGTCCTTAGCGCCTTCTGGACTGTTGCGAAGTGCGGACGTAAGGCTGAGCTTGCATTGGCCCGCCCGCCGGATTCTTTCACCGGCAGCCTTCCAGCTTTGCGATCGCGTGCACTGGGCCGGCAGAATTTCGATGCCGTCCACTCCCACTCGCATGGCGGTAGCCATTTTAGGTCAATGTCCGCACACGGGAACACCGAAAAGCACTCGATATCCCGCCGGCGAACTTCTCGATCTTGGGCTAGGCCTAGCGCCACCCCGGCCGAGGCCGTAGTCGTGGTTAGGCTTAGCGGCGTGCTCTCCTCGTGGGTGCGAAAAAGTCTATCAAAATCGCCAAAAATGGGCCCCTACCTCGACATTTGGGTTCCCGATGATCCTCGCAACTTCATGTATCGCGTCGATACACTCTCATAAGCGTGCGACTCAATTAACTGCCGCAATGGGCGAGAAAAGAGCGGAGCGATGCGAACATGACAAATGGCTCTCGCCTAGGTTTAGAGGGACCATTTTAGTTCGTTTCCACTCATTTTTAAAGCCCTGGCGTTAACGTTTCGCTACTTTCTATGGTTGGATGAGAAAATGTTGGTGTTAGTTCTGGTAAAAGAGGCACTCGCGGCAATCAGCTGTCCCACAAACGTGTCCTACAAGCGTTTTCTTAAGCTATTTTATTTTCTTTCTGTATCGTAAAAAGCAACATTTCATTAAAACATTAAGGAGAGCCGCAAATATTTTTTTGAGAAAAGATTGTGTGAAGGCTATAAATAGCTTTTAAAGTGATTTAATTGCAACGAGTGTCAGTGAAACCACCGGCGCACCTGTCTGGGCTCCATCTGGTGGCATCAGAAAGGCGAGTTACTTAGGCATACTTACCTGGTGTCGGAGCTGCGCTGGTCATGATGGGCGCGCTCCCAGGGCGAGGCGCGTGCATTGCACTGCGCTTGCGTTGACCCCTGCCACTTCCCCAAACTGGGGTAGATGGGGCATGCAATTTTTGGTAGTGGGGGGACTGCGTACGCGCTCTCCCCCCTTCCTAAGCAATTCCAAAGTCAGAAATTACGGCAGCGTTGTGCGCGAAACAAAGTGCTGCACGGCAAAGGCACCCCAGCGCTCTCAACTGAAACTCCTTTCAGAAGCTGTACGTGCATCCCGCTGGTTGCTAGATCGTTAGCAGTCTACCACCGACTGAGGGCGCCGAACTCACCGTGGAGGAAAGTGCCGAAGTGAGCACACAGGGCGCAAAAAAGCTTAAATGCAGCCGAGCGAAGAGGTAAGAGACCATAGCGGCTCCCGTACGCTACGCTAAGGTTAGCGGGTAGCGGGACCGGACTGCGCATGCGCGCGCGGGGAGTGCGAGGAGGTTGCCCCTCAGCGGAGGGAAAGAGCGGGCATGGCGAAGGCAGGCCGCGCGGAACTAATCCACCCCACCGTGACGAATTTGCTCTCCCCAGTCGCGCCCCGCTACCCGCCGCCGTAGCGTTAGCGGACGGAGCACGCTATGCTAAAACTCTCTGTTCTCCCGGTAACTAATGCTTATTCGAAACATCGAAAGAAAGGAAGGAGTAGGTTGTTCAGACAAGACTACAACAGTGTCATTGCTGGCCAATTTACGAAAGTTCAAGCAAGCTTCTCGGAAAATATGTTTCCTTCAGCATCTCGAGCGCTTCTTCAGAGGTGTCGGCTCCAAGGAGATCATTAACATACATGGACTCTTGTAGTAATCAGGCTGTCACCGGGTGGCTGTTTTGAACAGATCAAAAGTGGTTAACATCAATAAGAAAGAAAGTGGCTCCACATGGCGTCCGAGTATTCTGCATACGTCTAGTTCCAGCAGTGGTTGGTCTGCTTTGGGTGATGTCCTGTACCATAAGAAGCGAAGTTCATTTCCATCTGAGTCTTAAAGGCCATTCTGGAGGAACACCTTGTGGAATATCGTGAGGTTCTTGGGGGCGACCTAGCCAGTACTCCGGCGTAGGCAACCACGCTAGCTCCCGCACCTATGGCAGCCCAGTGAGGTTTGCCGATAACATGATAGATAGTAGTGCCGAAGCACAGCTGTTTATTTGGGGACTCCCATAGCATGCGAGCACAAAGCTCTACGGCGTTCAAGAATCACGCCATCCTGGTCGTGATCGCGAACGGCGCACGACAACAGAGTTTTAGTATAGTGCCTAGAATATACTATTTCTAGGCACTATAGTTTTAGCATAGCGGCTAGCGGAGGCTCACGCTACGGTGGCGGGTTACCGGGACCCGACCGCGCATGCGCGCGCGGTGAGGGCGAGGAGGTTGCCCCTCAGTGGAGAGAAGGCGCGGGCATGGCGAAGGCCGGCCGGCGGAACTAATTCCCTGCCGGGCCCCGCTACCCGCCGCCGTAGCGTTAGCGGACGATACCCGGTATGCTAAAACTCTAACAACAGTTCCCATCTGTTGGTCCGCCACGGCCGCCGTGCTGTTCCGCCGCAGTCACCCAGACCGGACCTCCAATTAGACTCTCTCTGTCTTCCCCGCGCACACGTTCGTTGCGCCGACGAACCAGCGGAGCGCCGGACCGGTTTCAGCGCAACGCGTCTCTGCCCGAAGGGCGCGCTGGCTCGGTATCGCGGGTCGCGAATTTCCATGATTCCCACAACCTCTTCAATATCGATAATCATCCCAATTTCGTACCATTGAAAACAGTGCCACACCATATCACTGCGTCGGGACCAGCTTCCAAGTTATCGTTCGAGGACTTCGCGCCACATTCGTGAGATGATGTGTTGAACACAATGTGTACTTTTGTAGTGGCTCAGTCCTCACGTATTACAGCTCGGTGCATATAGTCTCTTCCAAGCGACTCCTCTTTTGTTGGCAGTACTCTTTCCCCATCATCGAGGTGCCCTCGTACAGTCAAGTCGCACCATTCTAAGAGATGGAGGTCTCTGTTTTACAGCTGTTTCATCAAACTGTGCAGCCGCTTGATTGAAGGAGTGTAATTAGCAGCCATCTTGGCTACACAGTGAATACTGCTGCGCTGTTTTCAAATTTTAAATCACAATATCCGCTGCCTGGACAGGGATTTGGAAGCGGTGTAAGGATATACCATGGATTAACAGTGTTTGCTACTTCAAGTGTTGCATTGCGCTGTCACTTCAGTCCTATTCAAAAGAACTTGTGCCAACAAGAGCCCTACACAGTGGCCTGTTTCACATCTCCAGAAATTTGGACAAGGTTATGCACATCTCCCCGTCATGCCAAATGGCTTCATTTGCCTTTCCTGGTGACATATGGTTTACCCTTTGATTCTCAATGTCGCTCAGGAGCAACAACTCAAACAATATTTTTCTCTCGAACTTTGCAGTTTTTTTTTTTTCAAGACTTAACACCATCTGTTAAGAGACAAAAACTCCCAGACACTCAAAAATTAAAAAAGAGAGCACAGCACGTACTACTGTGCACTAAAAAAAGTCTTCATTATGCGTGTCAACTCACATCGAGCCACGCCACTCAATGGGCTAGTGACAGGTACGCGAAATTGCGCAATTTCCCTGTTACAACAATTGATAGCAATACAAAATTTGCATTATTATCTTCAATCAAACCACAAATCATGCTGATCTAGGTAGCTTGTTTGTTAAACTGATATATGGGCAGCCAGTGCCCACTGTTTCTCAGTGCCCAGTGGGTCATTTTGTCCGTCCTAATATGCCAAATTTCTTCATGACTTTATATTTGCGATGTCGGAAGTTCTTTTAGATCATAAAAATGTTTTCACAATCTTAAGCAAGGAATTGAAGTTTTGGGCATCAAAGGGCTAATGTAGGTCCGCACAGGAGTTGGAGACTACACAATCACTGCACCCGGCATCTTAGGCTAAACACAACATTTATTGGCATTTATCGGTTTCAGGTACCGGTTTTCCCAAAGGGGCCACGAAAACAAAATACAAGTTTTGTTCATGAAAAAGAATGCTTTGTCCCCATAACAATGATACAGATTTTATCGCAAATTTCAAGCGAATAATGGACGTATTAAAGAAAACATACGATGCAGTGGCGACCCCCTAGTCACTTTCCAGCAACTTTTCTATGACGTCATAGAATCTTGTTCGTGCAATTGGGCGGCCGCCGTTCTAAGCCATCGCTAAGATACGACTGGACGATTGTAGGGGCCCTTGTCAGGCTGTAAAGCCTACAGCCTCAGCTCCCATTCGTGTAAAGACTCTGGACAAATAAATTCTTCATTCTTTCTTCTTACTGGGAACTCTAGTTCCGTTTGATCGCGTCACTTGAATGCTAGTACTCAGCTAACACACTGAAGGCTATGTTTTTAGCACTGGCCCACATGACGCCATTCTTGTCCATAACACGTAATTATAGTAGCGCGAAATTTGAGATTTTCAATACTTGCGTTTTTTAATTTAAAAAACTTTCGTGGCTGGAATGCAGCTGAGTGAGGTGCTGAAGCCTAGTTCTTTCAAATTGAGCAAAGTTGTACTTTGTCTTTTTTACATTACACCACTGCATCACAACAGTGGATGACGATGTGCATCCCGATGCCTTTAAAACTCTTGAGGGGGTTCCACGCAACTTCCATGACTCAAATGTAGAAGCGTGCCATTGGCAGTTCGCTCAACAGACAAAGCTTATTTAAAGGCTTTTGAAACAGCTGTGGATAACCTGTATAACTGAATCAATGAAATCCCAATGAAGGACAGAAAAAAAGAAAAAAAAAAAACAGGAGCTACAGCAACAAACCGAATACTAAGCGTTCGTTATTATCACCACAAAGGGTCGCAACAATTTTGGTATAGTATATTTACATCTTCAGTAAGACCCTTCAACTGTCCATGGGCTATTTATTTCCGCTTTTGTACCGTTATCCAGGCATATCCTGTCCATGGAAACCGTAAATACCTAAAAGAATTAAAAACGCCATGCATAGGCTACAAGATGCCAGTGCAATGACAAACTATATACCATAGCCGACCGATTTTCCAGACCTGGAGGGGAACAAAAAATAGCCCCAATAAAAAAGCAGTCCGAAAAATCCGTGAGTCTTTACTCCTATGGGACAACTGGTGGTTTTTCAGGAAAGTCTGAAATGTCCAGCAAGTCCGAATTTTCGGAGTCCGAAAAAACGGTCGGCTACTGTACATTTGTCTTTGATCAGTGAAACGCCACATCTGGCAACACATTTTAGATCTAAACCAGGAAGAAGGGCCGATAGTTGATAACAAAATAAACTGTGGATAACAAAACAACAAAACAAACAAATAAACTGGGGTGATTGAAAAGGTAGGAGAGCCAGAAACGGAGTTTCCCCAAACATGACTTGAAAATACGCAGGAGGGTAATCAAGCAAAACGTAGCGTGTTTCTGGACTGAGGAACACATCCAGATGAAGCAAGCTCTCAAGCCAACACTAGCCGTCACCAAGATTTCAGCTGATGCCAGCTGAGAAGCAGGGGCCGTTTTGCAACAACATGGAACGCACATAGCTTACACATCTGCAAACCTCACAAGCGCTCAAAAAGATAACCTTTAAATTGAAAATGAAGCTCGCACCATATGGTGTGGATGCAAGAAGTTACACCAATACATCGCATGTAGGCTGCTGGAAACGGATCACTGGCCACCAGAGGCTGTCAGCCAGAAAACACTGGGATCTGCACTGCCATGCCTTCAGAGGCTAAACATCCATAAGTGTGCTCTGTGAATTAGGTACAAGAAAGGCAGAGATCCCTTTAATACAGATCTGCTCTGTCGATATGGCCGCCCAAACAAAACAGCCGACGAACATAGCATGAAAGTCATCAAGGTAGCAGCAATCAATCAAGTGTCCCAAAGCATGGCAAAAGATTTCAGGCCATTACCATAAAAGGGTGCCTTACCACAGCATGCAATGCAAGCAACCACAAATGTATGGCCAAGCCACTTAAAGCTGACAGAGATTATGGGACCATGACAGGATAGTCACACCAAGAACTTGGCACAGATCAAAAAGTGCCGGAACAGGTTCGCAGTGAACACCTGGGCGCTGCAAGCTGCTTGAGGTGAACAATAGAATGAAAAATAGAATAGAAACGATAGAATAGAATAGAATCAAGCTCCTGGCCAGAGGCGGCCGAAGACATCAAAAGTCTTTAACCACCTCATCTGCAAGTCAAAGCACAGAAATTAGCCAATGCCAAAAAATCTTTCAAAATCTTGCCAAAGGATCCCAGCACCTGTTTGATCTTGACAGGACAACAAACAGTGTGAGTGCATGCAGTCACTCAGGCTTTATCAACCATCTTGAGTTACAAAGTGCCTTAATTAAAGCAATGCATCCTTAGGAGTCCAAAAATGGTCCTTAACTCATGGCATTCTGAGAGCTGAGGAAACAGACAGTGGAACATGCTTTGAGACACAAGACTTCCAAGAGTGACTGGGTATTTGATTGTATTACTTCCAACCTAACGAATTTTTTTAATGATTTATTGATTGATTGTAGGGTTTAATGCGCCGACGCAACGCAGGCGATGAGGCGCGCCGTAGTAGAGGGCTCCCCAGGATTAATTTTGACCACCTGGGGATGTTTAACGTGCGCCGAAATCTCGTACACATGGGCATTTTTGCATTTCGCCTCCATCAGAAAAGCGGCCGCTGCGGTCGGGAATCGAACCCATTTGTTGAACGAGCTGTGCAGGTTCTATTAATTAAGAAACTACTCCAGGAATGCACCATGGACGGAAGTGGCATCAAACCAGGTCTCACCAATGAAACATTGATATGCTGTGAAAAGCTAGGATTGCCAGTGCAACGTCCATACAGCTGCTGCACAAGGACAGGCACACTACTCAATGGAAAGCTCCTAATCCCACAAAAAGTGGGCAACATTTGACAGTAATGACAGAACGTATTACAAAAGCAAGCATACATGCTATGCTGACAAACACTTGGAAAGGTATCCAACATTGGCATTGGTGACACAGCTAACTTACTGTAGAAGAATCGACAACTGGGCTAAGTTGGTAGTGGTTCTTGAACATCTTGAAGGAGCTCTAACTTGCAGACATAAGGAAGTAGACAGACCACAGTGCTGTGGTCTTCCTACTCCCTGCGTCTTGTGTCTGTGTCGAGTTTGTGTTACTTCAAGATGTCCGACAGCTAACATGCTTGAGAACAACAGCAACTGGATGTTACCTGTGCTAACGAGAAGGCCACAATGCCGCCGTGGAAAAGGTGGGACACACAGAAGAGAAACTTCTTTTATTCCTACCACACAGTAGAATTGAGAGCCACCAAGAGGCTCAGAACACGACTAGACAACCTGACAGACAGCACCTTGTTGCCAAGAGGCAGCTCGCCTACAACAACAGGTCGTCACAAGATTGGGCCACACTTCAAAGCCTGCTGGGTCATTCGACTCATAAAAGGAGGGGGATGTAAAACACGCAACACGTTGGTGTTTATGTGTGCCTGCCTTTCTCGCCTGCATCACTTTTTCTGGTTCCACTAAAGTACATTACGAAGGAACCAGCCCTGCATTTCACTCTCTTGAGCTCTTGGTTCAAAGTGCGCAGCGCACGCCATTCTTCTCCGGCTTCCACAAAGCCTCTTGCAACAGCCTTGACTGCCTCGAGCACACCACAGGGGCTCTCAGAGCACCACCCAAGCCTCCACAACCCCACGGGAGGATGTCTCAGTGCTGTTGGGGGCTGCCCTGCGTGGCGGCCTCTTCGAGCGTCCGGGGGTCCACGCGGAAGCAGGAGGCGACGTGCGAGCGGCACATGGGGCAGGTGGTGCTCCCTGAGCGGGTGAAGCACTGGTCGCACAGGCAGGCGTGCCGGCAGGGCAGCAGGGTGAGCGTGGCCTCCCGGGACTGGCACACCACACAGGTGGAGCCCAGGGGGGCGTACAGCTGCCGCAGGGGCCAGCTCTCCCCGCTGGGGAGCTTCACGTGCTGCGCCAGGAGACGCGTGCCCCCACCCTCGCTGCCAGCCACCACTGCCGCACACTTGCACCACCGCCACCAGGGAGGCCTGCAAGGCATGCACGGGATCCATTACTGATGGCGCCCCAATAACAATGGTTTCCCCCCACCCGCAAGATTCCGTTCCCTTGTGGGTACAGGCCTGCCACTTCCTGCACACACCCAGCACCACCTACTGGCTCATTGAAACACTCCTGTTGTTTTTAGCAACTGCTAGAAGAGCCCCACTGCGTGGCCTCCATAGCCTACAGGCATAATCGCAGGTTTTAACACAAATGGCCTGGGTTCAAGCCTGAGCAGTGGAGAAATTTCTGCAAGAACCACGATTTTTTTCTACTGTAAATTGTTCTTTGGGCCCAATTATATGCATTTTCTTTGTAAATAAGCATTGTTTGGTACCTCTTAGGTAGGTTAAGGGGCAGGGCATGGCTTAGCAACACATTTCATCAACATTGCCTGATTGTCTGGCTTGTACCCATCTCAGAACAAGACATCACCTCCCCCCCCCCCCCCTTTCCCACACACCTCCCAAAGCCAGTCCATTAATTGACTAATGTGGAAAGCTGGGCCTGGTGTCCATTAAACTAAAATGCACAAAAACAGTGAAAAAAAAAAAAAAAGATGCTACATGCAGAAAAAAAACAAAAGGACAGCCACTGAGTGCAGCATCTTTTTTTCTTTCTGCAAACAGCAACACGCCGAAGCTACACCATGGCTACGAGGCGCACTGCAGTGTAGGGCTCTGGATTAATGCTGACCACCCGTGGATCTTTAAAGTGCGCCGAGATATCAACACACGTCGTTTTCACTCTTCACCCTCACCTGAAAAGTGGCCACTGCAGCCTTCTTCCCCCAATCCCCAACCCCTCCAATGGGGAGGAGCTGTGATCTCTCTCTCTTTCTCTCTCTCTCTTCTAATATGCCGGAGTTATTCCACATGCACTAGCTGCGAAATTCCACTTCGGAATGCAAGCGATACGAGCACTCTGCTTTAATGAAGCTGAGGGGAAAGTGTATTGGCACGACACCTAGGGGACAAAACCGGACTTTGAACATTTACTTAGTAACACAAGTTACTATGCTTTTTAGAATAGTAAGTTGTGTTAGTAAGTATACAGCATAGCATAGTAAGCTTATAGCATAGTAAGTAAGTAAGCATAAAGTATAGTAAGCATAGCATAGCATAGTAAAGCAAAGTAAGCTTGCTTTTCAAATTAGAAACCATTAAATTGGGTGACATTTACTCATGTTTTCATGAGCTTCTCTTTTACTATGACTTTCTGCAGGAGCCACAAGCACTTGAGTACTACTTCAACTTTCTGCTGACAGAATTGCTCCATGGTTGCCCCAGCTGTTTGTCTCAAAAGCAGGGGGGCCAACCACAGCTCGGTTTCTGATACATGAAGTCTATGGGGAGTTTCGCAAGCGGTGTGTATCAAATACCCTGACTTCACGGGCATTTTCAAAGCCCTTAAATCACACATCATTCAACTCAAATGCCACCTCCGAGCCACCTGTACCACCTCTGCCAACGTTTTTCAAAGGCACTGGGTTGAAATGCAATTCAAGACATTTGATGTTCTCAAAGGCCTTTGAAACTCAACCCATGCAAACACTCATACTCTTATAGTTTCTGCACGCCGTGATTACAAAAGCAATTATTCACGAGTAAAACTTGGTTTTTAAAGCGCGGATCTTACTAATTTTTCAGTTGTCTTTGTTTTCTATCACCCATCTACGATCACCTGGTAACTTGGTGCTCACAACACCAGCGGTGCAAAAAAGGAAGTAAAAAACTACGTGTTTCATGCATGTTTCATGCGCGTTCGTGGGTTGTTATCAATTTCATCACTTACAATTGTGTTGTTCTTTTTTTGGCCTAGTTTAACTGTAAAATTAAATTTTTTGTCCCGTTACGAGAACGAAACTGGGCAGCAGTGGTGACACCAAAACATGGCAGGTGAATGCGAAAACTTTCATCTGCCATCGAGATTTGTCGCATAGATTGGCGGAACTCCTTCCAGTTCGAATGGCACTTCAAATTTTGAAGGCCATTCGACCCAAACGTCCTTTCAAACGCCCGTGTAACACGGTACAACTCTGCCATCATCCTCTATGGTGAAAAAGAAGCCAGCCTGGAGCTGTGTGCCCTCCTCCCTCTCACTCACCACTTGTGCTGGTGCTGGTTCGTCCTGCTGCAGGAGCAGCACTGCCAGCAACACTTGTGGACGCTCGGCCACCGGACACTGGCCGCGCCACCTCCACTCCTTGCCAGCCTCCAAGCTGCAAGGCAATACGAGACACACTCAGAGATGCGGACCGCTATAGGTGGTATTAATTGAAAAGTTTAGCTGTCAATTTCTTTGCCTGGCAACACTGGAAACGGCCACAGACATGGTAGATGTGCCACGGACATGGCGCAGCTTGTGCCGCTGCGCCTGTACACCGAAGGAAAAAAAAACATCGGCGTGTGTTGTCTGCTCCGTTTCAACCCAATTCTCAACAGTGGTGTCAACAGAGATGTTATTAATCGTACTCACATTAGATTTGAGCAGTTACTTTGCGTTCAGTGGGGAAGAGTTCGGAACATCCAACACATCATGTGCTTAGCACGGACAAGTACCGCCATCCTGCGGAGCCAACGTAACCAGTAACGGCGCACTCACATGGTTGCCTGCATACATGCCTCGCCAGTGAGTACAAGCTACAGACTAGGCAGCCAACATCCACTGTTCATGCACCATTCATCATCATCAGTTGTAACAGCCTACTTAGGCCCACTGCAGGACGCAGACCTCTCCCGTTGACCTCCAACCGCTCCTGCCCTGTGCTGCTCGAGTCCATTCTGTGCCCTTGAATTTCCGTATTTCGTCCCCCTCCATCGAGTTATTGGCCTTCCCCTCCATATAGATCAGTCTCTCCCTATCCATTCTGTTGCCTTGGTGGTCGTCCTCGTCTTTTTTCCTTAGGGGCTCGGGCTGTTGGCGTCTCCTGTTGTCCTCATTGTTGTAATCGTTGTCTCATGTAGTCACAGTACTAAAACACCGGGACACTCGTTCACACCTCGTGCTAGAGAGCTTTGTGCTTCAAAGACAAGAGACTTTTACAGCAAAGCTGCATACCTCTACTCCCCAACGGTTTCATCCCCATTGGCAAAAACGCCAAGGCGCCAAGAATACACTTATACACTGCATGCTTTGCCCCTCCCCAGCTTTCATGTTAGCAGAGATGGCCAGAGATTTTTTTTGCACTGATTTCTCGATCATGTATACTAGCATGCCCAGTTTTCCACATAAACCATTCATTCCCTTCTCGAAGGCACATGCTTCGTTCATGGTTTGTTTGTGCTTTGTTGTCAATTCCAGGAAAGCACAGCTATCTAAAGGGGTTCGTGAAGAGATTTTGAAAAAAGAAAAAAGCGTTGTGTGGGTATTTAGAACTGTGGACCCTTGCCATACGAACTTTGCATAGCCGCCCCGTTGCCCAATACCAGATAATAGGTAAAAATATTGCAAGTTGCAGTTCCACAGGAGCTTTCATCCTGAAGTCGTGAAATGTCTGTACTTGTACTAGTGTTAACCGCTTCCTGCAATGCTCACAATCTGCAGCGTCCTCACCAAGCAACAGAAGGCTGCGACTGTTGGCGCTCGACTATAAGGAAACAGACAACCGATTTTTGTAAAAGGGGTAAGCACAAGGAATTTCTGAATAAACTGGTGAAAATAACTTTAATTTGGCCCTGCGATTTTTAAAATTTTAAAGGTGGCGCCATGTAGCGTGTAGATGTGACACTACCGTACACACACACACCACTCCATCGGTTTCAATGCGACTCAAAAACCACAAAAGAAATAGAAAAGACTACATTTTATTATTGTTTTCATTATAATCATCAGCAGCCCATCTACACCCACTGCAGGGCAAAGGCCTCTCCTATGGATCTCCTACTCTCCCAGTCCTGTGCTAACTGCGACCAATTTATCTCCACAAATTTCTTGCTCTCATCTGCACATCTAACTTTCTGCCGCCCCCTGCCACGCCTGCCTTCCCTAGGTATCCACTCTGTTATCAACGGTTATTTTGCCATTGCATTACATGCTCTGCTCACACCCATTTCTTCTTCTTAATGTGTCCTTAACACGTGTCTGTTCCCTGACCCACTCAACTCTCTTCTTGTCCCTTAAGGGGGCAGACTGGTCTTAGAGCTATTTTTTTTATTTACCAACCAATTTTAATGAAACTGCACCGCGTTATAGAGTTTCTTGTGCTGCTTTCAAATTTGCCATTAAATTTTTTGTAAGTTGATTATATTTTGAGTTAATTAATGATTAATTGCCATTATTTTGGGACACAGTTACAAAATAACCACTCCATACAGAATGGCAATTACCACGTGGCTAGGCAGACAAATGACTAAAGAATACAACATAGGAAGAACTTTTTTGATTCAGCTATTTTTGGTTGTTTTACAACACAGGGAACTTCGCTTCTCCCGCGCTCTGCCAGAAAATGCTCGCAGGTGGTGTCAATTGAACACAGTAACAATTTTCCAAAGCCTCCATTTGAAAAATTTGTTTCCAACATTGTATTCTCCACACATTTCGGTATCAGAAGCAAAAAGAATTAAAGTTGTACCTGCTCTGGTTGCCAAGATATCTGAGGATGAAATGCTAGCTTTGCATTGCAAGAAAAGTGCCGTTTCACCATCGAATTCTGCGCTAACTCAGCTGTAGAGTGCATTTTAAAATGCTATTATATTATAATAACAACAAAATATGATGCCTTTTGATGAGGAAATTTACAGACTGATAGAAAAATGTCCGTGAAGGCCAAAAATGCCATTTTTGAGAAAACGCTTTTTTTGACCGTTTTTCAGCCTCAGAGACCCAACTGCCCCCTTAATGTTACACCTATCATCTTCCGTTCCATTGCTTGCTGAGTCGTCCTCAATTTATGTTGAACCATCTTAGTAAGCCTCCAAGTTTCTGCCCCGTAGGTGAGTACCGGTAAGATGCAGCTGTTAACACTTTCTTCTTCAGGGACAGTGGTAGGCTGCCATTCATTATCTGAGAGTGTCTGCCACATGCGCTCCACCCATTCTTATCCTTCTTCATTTGGGATAGAGAGCATACACTACACAAAAATCAGTTGTCCGTCCCTTAAGCTGCAATGGCACACACTGCCGAAGCCAAATGGCACAACTTATTATTCCAGGCATTAAGAAGCCTGCTTGCAGATGCTTGAATGAGGTGCCTTGTAACAAAAGCCCCTGAAGTTTCTTAAAGTAGTAATAGTTCCTCCTCCTCACTTCCCCTTTTTTTGCCTTCAGAGCTGTCAGAAACGAGAAGTTGGAAAATCTTCAATGGTTGTAGGACTGAGAGATAAAAAACGTTTTCTTGGGGCATCACTGTGTGGCATTCTGTTGCTCAACAAGGGACTAAGATCTATCCATTGTAACAATTGCCACGCCTGGGTTGCTGAGAGCAGCATGCCAGTGGGCTGACATGGGGGAAAGTTCGGTTTGCATGAATGACAGTAGGCTGTAGCAGGTGTGACTAACCAGTTTTTTCTCCTTATTTGCATCTTAATTAGAGGGAAAGGTCAGTAGAAAACACACGCCGCAAAGGTTGAGACAATAAACAATTCACCTGCTGGCTCCTCTCTCTCAGAATACATAAAAAGCAATCGCAAACAGGCACACTACTCGGTTTTCTAGTGCACGATACCTGTGGACTAAGCTAGTACCCTACTACCATTCCCACCAACGTGCGGCACTCGTAAGGAGGTGAAATGCGGAGGGCAAAGCTGGTGTGGCAGTGCGTTGCACACGGACTGGCTGCCTGCTGTGTCAGAATGCCTCCCCAAATCTCTCGCACTTTCAGTAAGCCCCACTTCCCACATTTTCTTCCCCACCCCTCTTTCGCTGAGTTTATAAATGGACTGATGCTGCTAACATCTCTGCTACTATTCTGCAAAGCCTTAGCCTGCCATGTAGATGAGCTAGTTCCTCTCGCATTCAGCATCCATTCTGTACGAAAAAAAGGAGCAGGCAGAGGTCATGCCCACTGGCCGAATGAAACATTGGGCGAGTCGGTTGCCACCCTACCAAGCAGCACAAGCAATGGGGAGACCTGTGCTACTTCACTCCTTGTCTTTTGTCCGCTCTGTTTGTCTTACCACCACTTGTCCCTCCGTCGAGCTGCTGATTTGTTCGCTATCACCCTACAAGCAGCTGGCCTACCAATTAGCCCAGTTTGCACAGTTGGGGCCCTAGGCGACCGGCTCTGCCTGGTTCGAACCTTAGAGCCAGGGGAAAATTTCTGAAGCAGGGAAATTTCTGAGAGCATTGCACAGCTATGCCTTGCAGTAATCCGACTACCCATACGTTCACTCCTGCTTTCCAGAGAGAAACATGCAGGGGGAAGGGCAGGATGAAAAGGAAGACGAGGATGAGGATGATGATGAAGAGATAGAGGAAGAGAAGGAAAAGGATAGTTATGATGATGATGATGGAAAGTGCCTTGTGGCAGCAGAAAGCGCGGGGGAAGCATTGCCATTCTCCTTGCGCACTCTATGCACCTGCCATGCTACGCCTCTAGAGCGTTGTACCAGGTTCGAAATGCTGCCTGGTTAGGTATATAACGCTGCCGGATACCACGGGGGGCTGTACTAGATAGGTTCAGCCATGCTGGGTGAGGCTCCCCGGGACACACACAGCGTTTCCTCACCACTGAGTCACCAGACAAAGATTTAGCAACCCTAGTTGAGTACATTTGCTAAAAGCCTCCCATTGATTACACGATCACACTATTGGCAATCAGGCACTCGATAGGCGTGGCTGCAGATCTTTGGGAGAGGCCTTCGTCCTGTAGTGGACACAACCAGGCTTAAGATAACGATGAGGATGATGATGAAGAGATGGAGGAAGCGGAGGAGGAGCGCACCTGACGAGTGCACCCTGGTGCAGACACTGGGCCTCCCAGAGGCTTCCGGCCTGGCACTCATCCCGCAGCCGTGGCCACGGCAACCGCGGCCATCCCACCAGGGCTGCGTAGCTCAGGCCCCAGTACAGTCGCAGCTGGCACTCGCACTCGCTGCGCACACACAGCTCCACACCGCCTGCACAGCAAAGGTGCCATGCACAAGGACGCGGGCTTGGCGGAAGCCCAGCAAGCACTGCGGCGTGGGTTGCTTTCACTCTCACAAACACTGCCTTCGTGTGAGACAGGACAACAGATCAGCACAGCAGCTCTGCTCAGCTCTCAACTAGGAAGGAAGGAAGGAAGGAAGGAGCAGTAAATGGAGGGAGGGGTTAACCTGGGAACTGATTTGATTGATTGTAGGGTTTAACGCGTCGACAGAACGCAGGCGATGAGGCGCGCCGTAGTGGAGGGCTCCGGATTAACTTGGACTACCTGGGGATCTCTAACGTGCGCGGATATCTCAGACACACGGGCGTTTTTGCTTAACCCGGGAGCTGTCTGGTTGGCTACTCTAAACATGGAGATGGGGATACGGGAAATAAATAGGAAATGACGGACCATGGTATGCAATAACAGAGAGCAAAATGAAGAAGAATACTAGAAAAAAATAGGGAGTAGAAATTGTAGAAAGTGAGGAAAAAAGTCAGAAAAAGAAAACACAAAGAAACAAGAGAGTTGAAATGATAAGTACAAAGACCGCACAAAAAAAAAGAAAAACGCAAAATTAAGCCGATAAACTGACCAAATTGGCAAACGAAGGATGCTGCACTCCAGCAACAAAAAGCGTCCACTATGTGCCTTGCTGTGAAAGGTGCAGTCACGGACAACTGAAATGGGAACACAAAAATGCGACCCAGGACACGCAAAATCAAAGAATCTGGATAGTGGAGATAGAATAGTGGCTCCATAGTGGTATATCTCGAAGGACACCTCTCCTATTTTTGTTACTGTAATAAAGCCATTCAACAATTTCATTTGCACGGAAAGAAATCGCGCTATTTGTGTTGTGGGAATCCTGGAGAACCGCGACCCGCGATTCCGAGCTGGCGCGCGCTTCGGGAGCGTGCAGGAGTCGGGAGAGTCTCGTCGGAGACCTGGTCAGGGCTGGTTCGGCGGGACATCGCGGCGGTGCTGGATACATGTATCTCAGGTTGGAACTTTGTTTGTCGCGCGCCGTGAGTGCCTGGCTCCCGTTCGCGGTCACGACCCGGACGGTGTGATTCGTGAATGCAGTCGAGCCTTGTGCTCGCATGATTTGGGATTCCCCAAATAAACGGCTGTGCTTCGGCACTACTGTCTACTGTGTTCTCGTATCGGTGAACCTTGCTGGGCTGCCGTAGGCATGGGAGTCCGCATGGTTGTCATGCCAGGAGCTAGCGTGGGGGCCTACCCCAGAGTGCTGGCAAGGCCCCCGAGGAAGCCCTCATTCCCACAGTGTGTGCTGGTTCATATTTTAATCATTGCGTTTCATTTGTTCATGACTGCACATGACAAAGGCCAAGAAGGCATGCGAAGGTGCAGCCAAAGACACTCAGCCAATTGTGCCACATTATTGGCTGGTGCACCATCAGGGAGCAAAGATGGCCTTTCTCACTTCAAAGTGCATGTTTTTTTGTGTCAGTCTTTGTGAGCAATACCCAGCGCAATTTCCTTTCAAAGGATGTTACACCAACTAGCCCTACTCCAATAATTACTGAGCCTCATTTGTATAAAACCGGTGTCCAGAAGCAATAAAAAATTGGTGCAGCTTGTACTAATGGTGCAAGGCTGGAGAAGCGACCAAGCTGGCGGCCCCTCTCCCTTTGTCGGAGACCCGGCTGTTGCACCTAATATAAATTTCTGAACTTGCCGCTGAGAGTTCTCCGTGATCTGCAGGCCTGCGTGGTTATGTGCGCCGGCTTCCACATCTCCCCCGAAGTGGAATGCGTCAGCCCGCACTAGAATTCACGGCAATGGGTTTCGTTAGTTTGCCGTCTCTGCTCCCCACTTCAGGTGCAAACACACGTGAACTGGCGAGGAGAACCGCACATGAGATCACGCCACCAACGCCGGGCAGAGTGTTCTCGAAAGTCGAGCTGGCCGAAGCTGGGTGCTCCTCACGAGCCGCACACAGACGTCCACTTGGAATTTTTTTTGTGAGCTCCTCATTTGGCGCACGCCCACGTGCGCTTGGCTGGGCTGAGTTTTGTGGTAAATTGTTTGCTGATGATTGTGTTCTTTATTCTGTTATGACCAATTGCGATTCTTCAAGTTCGTTTGAATAACAACCTGTGTAAACTCGCGGACTGGTGCGGACCGTAATGGAATGTTAATTAACTTCTCTAAAACAGTTTCTATGACAATAACAAGCACGAAAAATTCGTTGATTCATCGTTATCAAATTGGAACACGTATATTAACACTGTATCTTCTGTTAAGTATTTGGGTCTAATATTACAATAACCTTAACTGGGACACAACATTACGAAGACAATTTGCAATAGAGCTTTTAAAAAGCTCTGCTTTTCTGCGCAGAAAGCTGAGGCGGTCACCGCAAAAAGTTAAAACTAGAGGCTTACCGCACATTATCCGACCAGTCCTCAAGTATGGATCAATTTTATTGGTTTCCCTCACTACACAACACACATTGAAAAAATGAGCGGATCCAACGGCTAGCTGCACGATTCACTGTTTTCTGATTACAGACTCCGATCATCCGTCACTAATATGTTAAAACAGCTAGAGTTAGAACACTCCAAGAAGCGACGGCAGATTGCCAAGCTTAAGTTTTTGTATTGCTTTATCACAAAAAATTGGCTTGAAAAGTGATACATATCTATTCCCTGCTCCACACGGTTCAGCCAGACTGAACCACTCAAAATGATACGACCCATTCTTCGCCCACACTAAAATATTTCAAAAATCATTTTTCCCTTGCACAATTGAATGCTGGAATGCATTGCCATCTGATTTTGTGGAGTGCTGTGATGCAAATTCTTTTGAACGCTTGTTGTCATCTTCTCTGTAACCCTCCCTGCTTGGACAGCATTGCTGTCCGCAGTATCTGGAAATAAAAAAAATTCCAAGGCAGAGCGAACAGCAGTCAGCACAAGTGTTCACCCCTCCTTTCTTCTGTCCTGTCTATCATGCTGTTTTCAGCCTTGCGATTGTGTACCAACCAGCTCCAAAGTTTCAACACTTTTGTGGGCCCATGCCCTAACAGCCCCCACCTTACCCTCATTGTTGCCGCTAGCCGCCACCGTGAAGGGGTTGTGGACCCGCAGCATGGGGTGGCACTCCCTGTGCTGTGCCACGTAGGTCACCGAGTGGCCACTCAGGACGTCCCGGCCATACCTGCGAAAAGCATCCATGGGCGCAGTCACCGTCACCGGCTGCTGCATCCATTTGTTCGTTCTTTTTGTTCTTTGTGTTTGTTCTTTCATGCTTTTATTTTGTATTGTTGTAGTTTACTTTCATTTCCTGCTGTTTATTTATGTCTTTTTGTTTAATTCAGTGCTTGCTGACCATCAAAACTATGTCTCTTGGTATTTGGGTTTCCTTTTCTCGACAAGTGTGGTCATGTATATTTGTTTTATTTTGCTGCCTTATAAATTCGCATTTTGCACTTCTTATCGAGGGTCCCGTTACAGTCGTCAGACTCTCGGACCCTCGCCTGTATAATAATTTGGCTGCATGTTTGAGAACAAATGAAAATAAATTCGAATTGAATTTGAATTGAAATACCAGGGAGGAGGGGAGAGGGTGACCATCACACCCACCTGGCCAACAGGAGAAACAGCAGAGCCAGGCAGCTCACACCACACAAAGCCACCACCAGCATCTCCGGGCCGGCCACTGCGTGAAGGAATTAACCCTTTGAGGGTCAAATTTTTTCGCCAAATGCGACCCACCAGGGTCGATTTTCTTTATTGCTCACAAGTTTTCCGGACGAATCTATTTTTAAAAAATGCAATTTTTTAGGGTGACCGTAATGTGACAGAAAAATTGTTTGTGCTGTTACATGCACGTGGTGATGAGTATCATAAAAAAAAATTCTAAAGAAAATTTCGCAGGCGCAAGAAGCGCGAAGCGCCAAGAGGACAAAACCGAAACCAGCTGCAGCGCTCCCGCACGTCACCCGACGTGCACCGCTGTAGTAAAGCATAAAAAAAATATAGAAAAGAAAAGCCATCGGTGCAAGAAAAAAATTTCGCGGATTTCCGCAGTGTGGCAGCACATGCCAAGCGAGAGAAATGATCGAAAAAGGCGCGCTTTTTAAACATACCAGCGATAACACACATGTACGTCCATGACCATTTTGAAGTTTTGAAGATGTTTGCCGGGGACGTACATGTACGTCATTAATCCTGACAGGGTTAAGGTTGAGGGTATTAACACGCTGAAACTTCTCAGGTTATGAGGCGCGCTGCAGTGGAGGGTTCTGATTGATTTTGACAACCTGGGATCTTTAACATGCACCGAAATCTTGACACCAGGGCATTTTCGCTTTCTGCCTCCATCTGAAAAGCGGACACTACGGCCAGCATTGAACCCGCATCCTTGGGCTCAGCAGCACAACACCTAACTTAGCCACTGAGCCACCGTAGCAGGTCCACTGGGTGAAGGGCTTCTTGGGCATGTGCCATTCCTGCTCTACGACATGTAAATCTCAGCTGGAATCCTGCCTCCCTTTGCAATAGCGATCTGCTTGCTCGAAACAGCACGGGAAGTCTCTCTCCCCTATTATTTCCATGATGGGTGAGGTGGGCCTGTGAGCTAGTTGGTTGATTGATTGATTAATGTAGGTTTAACAGCCGACGCAACGCAGGCAATGAGGCACACCGAAGTGGAGGGCTCCGGATTAATTTTGACCACCTGGGGATCTTTAAGGTTTGTCAATATCTTGTACACACGCGCGTTTCTGCTTTTCGCCTCCATCAGAAAAGCGGCCGCCGCAAGCCGGAAATCGAACCCGCATCCTCATGCTCAGCAGCACAACGCCTTAGCCACTGAGCCACTGCGGCGGGTGTCAGCTAGTTGGCGCATCTTAACTCTGAAAACACTGCACTGCTTATATTTACACACATGGGAGTAAGGAGGAGACAGGACTAAACACGCACACAGAAGCGCATGCGTTTCACTTCTGTGTACGTGTATCGTCTGTTTACTCCTTATTCCTGTGTTTGTAAAGCTAAGCAGCACAGTGTGTTCGCAGTTAAGGGTGCTTCCGCAGATTATAATCATGGTACTCAGGCTTCATACATCTCTGAAGTTAAAACGCGCATGCAATTGTGGAAGTTACGCACTTGGAAAGAAGCAGGCTTGTATTGCTGTCCTATAGAAATTGGTGGTTTTACTTTCATCAATAAAAAAGCACAAGTTGTAATCGTTCATCAAGACACAGGGAGACTTAACTCAATCGTGTGCACTGTAATTTTCCCACAGAGAAAGCTTTTCAAACCACTGCCAATTTTTAGCCAATGGATGATGGAAACTTTTGTTAAGGCATGCCGAAGTTAAAGTTAAACTGTCACTCTTAATCTTGTGTTTAGGTAAAAAATAGCATGATTGCAGGGAGTTAAAAAGCGGTACATTGGGCCCAACCGCACTGGTTGGCCAGCCTTTATTGCTGCCAACGAAATCATTGGTTCATAGCTATTTTCATAATGAAAAGCAACAGTGACTATCGCACAAGAAAGGAGCTTTACTCTGTGTGACTGTATCTCTTACTCCCAGGGGTTTGTCAAACTCATCCGTGCGTTTCAGTCCAAGGGGTGCTCCGCACACTAATATAAAAAAAATAATAGTTAGCGGCGCCGGTTTCGATCCCACGACCCTGTGGGCTTTACGCGAAGGTACATGGTGCTCTTCCCACTGCGCCACAAAACCGAGAGAGAATCAAATGCTACGAACGCGCCTTATATCCTTGATTCATTCAAACTACGTCAAGAAGCTACTGATACAACGCATGATGGGGCAATGAAAGAAAAGAAGCTCCCGCTTACAGCAACAATGGAGTAAAGGTCGTTGCGACAGCGAAGCCCCAAGCATACCACTTAGAGAGATTGACCAAGATTGGCCAATAAAACATAATAATAATCATAAAACATAATAATCATACGCGTTCCCGACACGTTTCATGCGATTTCAGAATCAATCCAACGGAAAACCCCAAGTGAACCCCACGATGCGTCGCATCTACACAGGGTTCCCCTAGCGGGGAGGTGGGCACATTTTTTTTGTGATCAGCCAGATGCATCTTTTGGCTCTGCCTGTACCGCGAGGCGAAACATTTTTAAAAAAGTTGAAAGAAACAAAGCGTCATCGCGTGGTGATGCATCCTACTTCATAATGTTTGCTCGCTGTGGTTAGAATATTTTGAAAAGCACAGCAGCGCTTGCATACATTTACTTTGTATTTACAAGTCCACAAATCAGCGTTTGTTTCGGGAAAACCCTTTGGCAAGCTCCACCAATCCCTTTTCCCCCCCCCCCTCGCATTCGTGATTTGTGATGTCACAACCTGAGTACAGAAAAGTGTATAGGGGTGTCAATATCCATTTAGACACTTTTGGCACTTTCTGCCAAATTGCTGTGAGTGGTATATTTGTATTCACAACACTCCAATCTACTGGCGTAGACCAACTTGCCTTCATACTTTAGGGTCCCTTCAAAGGGGCGAAATTCAGCAAGGCCTCGTGTGTCTCGCCGGAGGACAGCACTCAACCAGGGGAAGAAGGCCTCGGCTAGTTGGAAGGTTGGCAGCACAGTTCGGCATAAGACAGCAAACTAAACAGCATTTGAGACATGGGATGTTCAAATGTACCGGCACTTCAGTAAAGTCGGCCAAGATGAGTATCGAGGATCTCGCTACGAAAATGCCAGTTTAGGAAAGAACTGTTGGTACAGTTTCTCCCGACCAGGCAATGCATCCCGACCAGACGGGCTTCCGCCATATCTTCTCTTCCCCATTACCCCTTCCTTTTCCTGCCCCAACCACCTTTGTACCACTACCTCAACCCATATTTCTACCCCCTCTCCTTCCCTTTCTCTCCCTGCGATACATATGTGGTGCAGGCTGGGAACCTCTTTCCCTCTCACAGCCACCTCACCTCACCCTTGACTCCAAGTTCCTCGTTTAGTAGAGGCAACAGCCCAAGGGCATTTGCGAGCACTACAGCAGCTCAACAAGAAGGCACACATGCCAGTCAAGCATTGGGCTTTGCAGGATCATGGACAATGACCGTGGTTCACCCCAGCCTTAGTACAACGCAGCATGGTGCATGGCGACTCTGTGGATTGGAAAATTAACATTTCTTCGACTCCTTCCCAGTGAAAGGCAAAAAAGGGAAAGGGAAAACATACTCGACCGAACGAGCTGACATTTCGTTCTCGCAAAGGAGACGAAGCAGACCGCACACACGATGACATGTTTGGTTCTGGAGAACGTTCAGACACCACATCACCAAAATACCGTCACACGAGAAGCAAGGTTGGCAAGGCAAAGGACTTGTCACCAGATAAGCACGCCAGGAAGGGAGAGCTGAAGTGAAACAAGATAAAAACCAACCAATGCCTCATCTACCCCAAGTACAGAGGGAAATTGGCTGTCAAATGAACCCTTCAAGAAGGCCTGCAGATTGCCTATGAACAAGTTGGTCTCAGAGAAGAGGTTGGGTAGCAAGGGAAACACAAAAGTGGTCAACAAGCTTATTGAGGGCAAGGACGTGACTGAAAGTGTCGTGGATGTGTAGTGCACACCTAGGAGTAGAAGAGCCTCAACGCTACATTTTATGTAAATAGGATTTGCATCCTCCAAAGAAAACGATGCCTGTTCACCCCTCCTGTGCGAGCAAAATTTTTGTAACAACAGAACGTGTGGGAAAGTTCACGCTGGTTCAACACTGCCCAATGACTCTGCTTTATTCTGTTATTTTTTTCCCCCTTATTTGTGGCTAGACAGCAGCGGCAGACGTAATGCGGACATACCGCGATATTTCCACAGTTTTCTCTAAAGTAGGCCACAAACTTAGTTGGCCCAGAAAACATTTATATTAGAAGTTGGTACCACCGATGCTATTACCCGGTGCTAAGAAAACAAACGGACTGATAAGTGTATGCGGAAAGCGATGCAGTCCAGAGAATTGTGATCAGGTCGCTTGGCTCGGCTCTGAATGCGCTGACACGACTCATCACCCCAGCGTAACTTTTATAGAAATTGCAGAGGCTTGAACTCTATGCTTGAAGCCTCTGCGAGAGGTGAGGTAAGTAAGCTGTAGTACAGAAAAAAAAGGAGCAAAGCAAAAATTGGAAGAGAAAAATGGCAAAGGTTATCAAGCTATCAGGCTAAACCTAGTTATCACGAGCGAAACCAAAGAATATGCACACAACGTTTCAAGAAAGATTGTCTCTGCTTGACATTTCACAGCCTGCCGTCTGGCTATGTCTACTGGATGACTGGATTCATCTTTCGCTTGCACTGGATGTCGCGCGCAGTCAGGCCAGCCAGCGCGCCATGAATGGCAAGACTGCGGAACCAAGGGCTGGCAACGCACTGATTTCGTGTGCAAGCATTGTCAGTTTCTCCAGTCTTCATTTCTGTGAACACAGTCAGCGAACTATGTTCATATATCAGTCATCTATCCCTCGCCTAGTCACGTGGTTAGCTTGCGCTGAACCACATGCACAGATAGCTCGGCCGCCACTGGGCGATAAGGCGCTGGCAAAGCAACCATTTCACCCCCGCGTAGTCACGTGGTACTGCAATGGCAAAGCTCTGAGCAAGCGAAGCGATAAGAAACGGCGGCTCAAGGTCATTGTGACGTGATGAATGACCTTGAAGATGTAACGTAGCAGAGCTCTCGCTCTAAAATGAACTTTTTGCACAGGTAAAGATATACTCAAGAATAACAGCTACTAGGGTAGACGCCTGGTCTCACAAATGTATGCATGAATGGCTACATCTACACCTCTGTGATTGGGAATGCACTCCGCCATCCCTTGCTCAATCTCTCGCCCAAATCACTTTCTGAAAGCTCTGGCTGTCCCCGGACTGCACGAACACTCTTCAGCACTACGCGGACCCCATGAATTGAGGGCTACGATGAGGACCTGGAACTTGGTCCTCTGAACAATAAATTTGTTCTCTTTCTCTCGCTGTGGAAAAATCCTAGGGATGTGGCCCCAAACGAAAGCAGGACAGGAATTGAAAGAGGATGTACTATCGGCGTCAAATGAAACGCGAACGCGAAAATATGAAGCAGAACGAGCAAAACTGAAAAATACTGTTCGTAGAGATCATATAATGGCTTACTATTGGTACGTTTGGAAATACACTTTTCCCAACTTTGTTTTTGTAACTAAGCCACGCGTCATTTTGGCTTGCGTGGAAAGAAATCGCGCTATTTGTGTGTTCAGGTTCATATGTTCGTGTTCGCGTTTCATTTGACGCCGATGGTGCAAGCCGTTGTAATGACGGGGCAAGGTGCAGCCGCATGCGTAGTAACAATCGTGTTACATTACGTAAGCGCCACAGAATAAAACCACGCTCACTCGCTTATGTTTGGTCAGAAGAGAACGCGCGAGTTCACTCGACGGTGACTTGCAGCTGCGGGTAGGCCACAGTGCCGGCAGGGCGTCGCAGCAGCTGACAGTAAGGCCCGACGTGCCGAGACACTTATGCGTACCTTATTTCCGGCTGGATGTGTGCTTTTTCCAGTAAATAGACACACTAGCACCGCCACGCATCGATCGAGCACGGGTTCGTAAGACTACGTAACGCCACCGGCGGTGCCGCTGTTCATGCTTTACATTACAGTCTAAAATATACTGCGCTATTAACTTTATGTTATGCACATCACGACTACAAGGGCACAGACAGAGTTCAAACCATCATTCAAACACACGTAAACACACGCACTTGGCATTGGCCACGGTATGGCTTGACTTGAACATTACCTCACTACTTAAATTCATGGCATGTATTTCTTAAGCATCAGAATTGCATAACCTTTCTCCGAGGCGAGAAGAAAAGGTATTTCCGCCTTTACCAAGAAATATAAAAAATGTCACCAATTGTTATGAAACCTCTATGCGTCCTGTATCGTCGAGTTGGGTGTCGAGCGCAGTCGTTTTTACAGTGTTGACAAACTACCAAAATTTGTGATTTTTATTACTTAGTATTGTTAATTTATTAAAAAAATTACTAAATAAATGTTTCTTTTTCTAAACCATCAAAGAAAGGGAGCAGTGGCCGAATCGGCCGAACCGCAGAACAGCTAACGGCAACCATGACGCCAACGGCTGGAAGGCTGGATTTAAAGCCATTAAAAGCGTAGAGTTTCATTATGAATTTCTAAAGAGAAAATTGGGTGGTACGTGTAATGTCACCAGTTACAGTTAAATATGCCTAACTCGTGCAGTTGTATGAGCGGAAGCAGTAATGAATAGGTGCATTTAGGAAAGAAAGTACATTTTTCGTATGCCTTTGCAGGGGACACCGCGCAGGCATCGCAGGTCTCCCCTGTCCCGAAATCGGCGACAACCTCCGCGTTCGGGCAATGGCTCCCAGGAGAACCACAACAAGGGGCAAAGGCCGAGGACGGAGGAAGGGTCTCGACAAGGGTCAGTTGGTCCCAGAGTGCGTTGTTGTTTTTGAGCGGTGTTGGTACAAGCAACCGTCTCCCCCGCTCTCCAGATGCCCACGGTCCGGTTTGCGCATTCTGCGACAAGCCCAACGGGGAAGACTTCGTAGGTGAACTGCTGAGCAAGGGAGACCTGCACGCGCATTACTTCTGCATGGTGAGTCGACCCAGCGCACGAGCCCGCCGACAGCGTCCGTATTGACATTCGTATGCGCGCAATCGCAGCTCTTCTCGAGCGGCTTGCACCAGAGGGGCCAAGACAGCGAGCCGCTGCGCGGATTCCTGGACGCGGACGTTCGGTCCGAGCTGCGCAGAGGCACCCGGCTGGTGAGTGGGTGCCCGGGGTTGGCCCGGCTGCCAGGGCGGGCTTCTCGACCGCCGGTTCTTGTTGTTCTTGGCGCAGTCGTGCTCGTTCTGCAAAAAGAAGAGCGCCACGGTCGGCTGCTGCCTCAGGGCCTGCAAGAAGGTCTTCCACATGCCTTGCGGGGTGTCACACAACTGCCTGTTGCAGTTCTTCGGCGATTTCAGGTCAGCCTGGTACTGCTCTGGCCGCCTTTTACATGTCTGCCGTTTAAAGGCCAACTGCACTCAAAATTTCTACCTCTTGAAAACACTATTTCCGTATAGTCTGCCAAAAAAAAAGTAAGATGCAAAATAGAATCGGCTGAAATACGTGCATAGGACGCCGCAAGCGGTCAGCAAAAATTGGCCATTTTGAAACCGAAATCAAGGAGACCTGCGGTCATTGAAGTGACATTGCACTCGGCAAGCGAGTGGCTGGATAGTCAGCAGCTCGGAAGCAAGCCTACGCGCAAGCTATGCGCCCGCACGGGGCAGCAAACGGGTGAGGCGTTCACAGCAGAGCATGACCAGGTTCTCCAGCTGCGTGGCTGGCCAGAGGAAGAAGCCCCCGTCGGCTGGAGCGTCACAGTCGCGTCATGGCTGTTTACGCGATCCGCTGGCAAGTGCAGTGTCGTCTGTGGTGGAGCTTTTTTAAGCGCTTCTGACTGATTAACGAGGCGTTTCACGGTGCTACACTTGTGTCCCAGCTGATTTGGTGGTACGTACTACACATTAAAAATAAATTTGGTCAAGGTGAAATTTGAGTGCAGTTGGCCCTTAGTGGCTGCCTTTTACATGTCTGCTGCATTCTGTATGCTGCTTGCTGGGGCAGGGGTTGATGTGCTGTGTGCGTACAAAAACACCACACTTGGAAGCATTGCAGTGAACAGAAGCAGTTACTCCTCTCCCCTTCTACATGCGTTTCTTCCCCCTCGCCCCCTCCTTTCTCCGCACTGTATGCCGGGTGGTCCCTTGGTACGGGCCTTCAGCCTTCCCAGCACACCCCAGTTCTCCTGGGTCAGAATGAAGTATTGTCATTGTTACTGTAATCGCAGCCCCTAGACGTCTTTTGTTGTAACCTGTGGGCATTGCGCCCCAAATGTTGCATGCCATGCTTGCCTCCTCGTGCCTAAAAGGGTTTCGTATTGTGGTTTCTCACTTTGAAACTAATCGTGTGACAGTGCCTGCTTAACATGGTTACGTAGCGCGGTAAAGACGGGACAAAAGTAGAGACCACACAGGACTAGCCACCACACAGGCTACCGGTTGTAACAAAGTTGCCGCGTCTGGCACTACATCACTCTAGGTAACGTAAAGCTAGGCAACCTAACCTAAACATAATGTGATGTAACCCACACAAAGAAATCATTTAAAAACACCAAAACTTACATTTCTAAGTCATAAAAATTGTAGTTCAACTTAAATATGAAAAAAAAAAGAGAGAGAGAGAGAGAGAAGCAAGAGCCGGTCTCCAGCCACCGTCCTCGGGGGCAAGAACCTAAGACGGATCTTCTGCACTACAACAACAGGTGCTTCGGCCGGCGCTAGCCTAGTCCTAAATATTCGAATGTCGTCGGACGGCACTCTAGCCGTGCCTGCAGCGATCAGCTAGGGTGCCACCGGACGGCACTCCAGACAATGCGAAGCGGAAAGCAAAAATGCCTGTGTGTGCAAGATTTTAAGTGCACGTCAGGGATTCCCCACTAAAGCCCACCACCTCATAGTTACTTTAGTGCGTACACCCGCAATTGGAGCTCATAACGAGCGTGCACTCTTCCCGGATTGTGCTTGCCAAAAAAAAAAGGCAAGCCTGCTGTTCATGTTTTAGCTTAAACGAGTAGGCAGTTTCAAGGAAAGACTTTAGTTGTTGGCAGGTCGGAGTGAGGTTCTCATTCCAACGATTGTGTGGACCTCCTTACTTCTTTGACTTACTTCTTTGATTATTTCAGTCTTCATTGGTCCGTGCTCTAATTGGCGAGGTGTGGCAAAAAGGTGCGCACGCTCTTCTTTGATGCACTGCTCACCCCATTATATTGCGGACTGTACAGCTAGGCGCACTGCTGTGCCCTGCTGGGATTGGCTGCTGTTTGCGTGTTACCCGGACACTTGACAAGGGAGAACTCTGCATTCGCGAAGCTGAGGTTGTAACGGCGCCAACCGCGTGTGGGGCTAGACTTGCATGGAGCAATTCACGCCTGCCTGGCTGACTGCTGTTTCGCAAGACGAGAAGAAGAAGAAAGTAACTTTCTGCAATGAACCCCTGGTCAGAAGCTCCCATATAGGCAACAGGGACACCTCTGCGTGTTCCACCAGTCCTAGCACTGTAGTTGGCCAGCCTCCTCTCCCATAGAGTCGTGCTGTAGGGAAAAGGTTTGGGTTCTGCATTCATGTCAAGAGAGTGTGATAGATGCTGGACGCAGTGGAGTGCTGCTTAGGCCTCCTCCTCCTCCTCCTCCTCCTTTTCATAGAGTGAGGGCTGCGGTGAACGCAAGGCAGGTCACTGTACTGGCCAGTGTTGGTGGCCACTGTATATGCTTCCGCCAAGGTTGCAGGTTTGGCGATTTGTTGCCACATTGGTGACTTTTAGAGGCTCGTGGCGATCTGGCTACTTTCAGTGTGGCGACTTGGCTACTTGTAGTGCTGGTGCTTTTTTATATATACTTCTGGGCTTTTCCGACACCTAACACTGAAGAAGAAGGTTCTTGCGTAGTATTTCCGTGCATTTCAGCCATCGAGTCGGAAGTGGAAGCCAATCAGAACAAGCCTTTAAAGGAGCCATGAAGAGAAAACACAAGTTTGGTTCATTCAAAAGATTGTCTCGTTAGAATCATACTGACACCACTTTTAACGTAAACTTCGCTCAAATAAGCTACATAATTAGGAAAAACGGGAATGGTCATGCGACCCACCAGCTCATTTCCCGCAACTGAACCTATGATGTCACATGAGCTAAGCTCTGCGATTGGCGGAGGCTGGCAGAAGCAGACGAAAATTAGGTAGAGCTTACAAACTAGACGAACGAGCGATTTGCGCTTAAATTTAGGGCACATTCTTTACAAAGCAATAAGAATGATGGGACAAGCAGTGGAAGTTACGAAAGCGCACGTAAACATAGAAGTACTGATGCGTTCTGCTGTTCGTACTGCGCGCAGCATGCTTGGTTTAGCCAGCTGCACAGCACTACGGGGCTTGGGGTTGTCTCAGACGACACTGGCCGATTGACGCAAGCAACGGTGTCTTACGTGACCCCATTTGTCGAGCGAGCACTGTTTCAGGGAACGAATATTTTCTCCCAGAACAAAAAACAAGCCAGGTTTAAATGCGGGCAAAAACAAACCAAACGCTTGCCACGGTATGGTGGTGTCATCTACGTTACGGAACGTAAAGAAACGCGGGAACAAACCAACACCGCTGTACAGAGTGGAGACAACCTTTGAACGGTCCCGTGCCGCCGCAATTGGGCCAACGGGCTCAACGCGTTTTTCTTTTCGTTTCCCACGAGACCTAGCAACGCGAAACAGACAATATGATTCAAACTTCTTCAGTAAACCGCGTTGCGGCGATAATTTTAGCGCGGTTTTGACACAATGACTTGCTTCGGCGGCGAGCGGGCAACCAAAAATGGCGTCGCCAGCGTATACGTGTCTCTACCCTGTACGGCGGATGCGTGAATGAAGGTACTCTAGGCTGCAGAGCGGTCGGTTCCCGTGATGTCACTTGGGACCACTAAAACGCACGATTGAGCGGGAAAATCAAAATTTTAACCTAAATTGTTTAATTTCTCCGTGAATAAAAGCACCGTTTGTATCCGGACAAGCGCTGGGGGCACTATAAAAGACGAAATCTTTTGAATAAAACCAACTTGCATTTTCTCTTCATGGCTCCTTTAAGAAGATGGGGACGATATGGCAAAGTGGAGATTAGTGTCATTCAAAGCACACCAACTGCACCGCTACTGACCCGCACAGCACAAAGCTTGTGTTGCTTTTGAAATATCCATCACCTGATGTTGTAAGAATTGCGCCAAAGCCTTCAGTCAACATTCTCTGTTTAAAGCGCGATTTTTGATCAGCTCACGGGTGCTTGAGATTCCACGTGGACAGATGGGAAGTGTGTGTGTGATGGTTTATAATAAGTGGGGGAATTCGAGGAGGCGGTGACAGGGGTGAAATGCGGTGTACAGCAAATGCATATCCTGGGATCATTCATTATCTTTGAATACTTTGCATACATTTACCTATTTTAGCTTTCTTTGCAAGCAATACTGATTGATTGATTGATTGTGGGGTGTAACGCGCCGACGCAACGCAGGCGATGAGGCGCGCCGTAGTGGATGGCTCAGGATTGATTTTGACCACCTGGGGATTTTTAACGTGCACCGAAATCTCGTACCACGCCTCCATCAGAAAAGTGGCCGCCGCGACCGGGAATCGAACCCGCGACCTTGTGGTCAGCAGCACAACGCCTTAGCCACTTAGCCACTGCGGCGGGTTGCAAGCAATACTGAACAACTGTGTAATATAATCATCTGTATAATATCATTGTTCTACCATCTCTTTGTAATCATTAATAAGCTGAAACTGTTCCTTTCCTGCACTTTAGCAAACAAACATTATTTCTGGTACAGATTGCTACTTATCGAAATTTGCCCTTTTTTCGCGAAGGCCATAGAAAGGATGTTACTGGCATTGCTTTGCTAAAATTGGCGATTTTACTGACTGCTAGTTGAAAAAGGCCACTTTTGTGGCTACTTTCGGCATTTTTCTAGCAACTTTTTCTTTTCTGAAGACCTGGCTACCCAGGCTTCCGCTAGCACGTGGGGGTCACCGAGGCTCTAGGGATGTCTCTGGTGAACATGCAGTGCTCCTATTTAAAGCAGCTACAGTTTGCAGCCTTGCCGTACTGAACAATACTCGGGTTATAACTGAGAAAAGTCACAAAGGGACTCGCACGGGGGAAGGGGGGGGGAGAGGGAGAGAGAGAGAGAGAGAGAGAGAGGAGAGAGATAGATAGTAGCGGCTCGAGACAGAGAGAGGAGAGAGAGAGAGTCGAGAGAGATAGATAGTAGATAGGAGAGAAAGAAGAGAGGTAGAGAGAGAGAGCAGCCCCTTTGTTAGGAGTGGTTGCTGTGAGTGTCCCACGGGGATGCCTTCGTGGAGGGTGAAGCCTCTATATTCACGGTGTTTGGAGAAAGTGTGAAAGTGAGAGGTTTATGACCTCTGGGACAGTCCCCGCCAGAATCGTGATCGCGAGGGCATGTTTTCGTAGAAGGCGACAGTGAGGAACTCCAACGAGCACCGCAACTGTTCTGTGTATTGTGAATATAGAGGCTTCACACTACAGACGGCGCACTGTATTTGCACGATTCTAACACGCACCTTTTTTCGATAAAAGTAGCCTTCAAATTTGCATGCACGTTACATTTGAACTCGAAACTGAAATCTGCTTTCAATGTTTGCCGCTTTAGTTTTAATGCCAGCAGGAGCTGCATAATCCGGTTTATGAAACACAAGGAATTTTTACTGCAACAGTTGCTTACGTCCAATAAAATGTCTTTTGCGAGGTATGCAGTTTAAAGTTAGTTTATACCAGTGCGGTAGAAATGGTATCAAATTATTTTTTGGACTTTTTGTAAGTAAACTGACCTCGATACAATCAGGGGCTCGTTAAAATCGTGCAAATGCAGTAGCTTTCTCAACAGAGGGTGTGTGCCGCGTGCAGGGTGTACTGCGCCACCCACCGGCCGCAGCAGAACGTGGTGCCACTGGACACGGGCGGTGGCCTGCTGTGCCCCATCTGCGCGGAGGAGATGAGCCACCCGTCGGTCAGCGTCCTGGTGACACCCTGCTGCCGCCAGCTCTTCCACCGCACCTGCATTCAGGTAAGTGGGTGGGTGGCCGGGGCAGCACATCTCTGCCCGCATAAATGACAGCGCAGGCTCACACCTTTTCACTAGGCCTGTGCGAATATTCGAGCGCTTCGAATATTCGGACGAATGTTGCAGTATTCGAATTCGCTTTGACCTGAATTTCGAATTTCCGATCTTTCGAAGTATTCAGGGTGAACGAATGTCAAAATTGCGTTCAAATACTGTGACGACATTTGGTTTCGTTAGTCAAGCCGCAGCGCCATTGAAATCCAGCCTGCATCTTGATTACATGTGGAGTCAAGCTAAGCCACGTTCAGAGCATTGTCGTAGCCATCTTACGTGTGCATGCTTGTCAAGGTAGTCAAGGCTCCAGTTTCATTGTTTCAAACAATGAAACGGTAACGAAACAATTTGTTTGGTTACCGTGTGGCACGCATGCAGTGAGCAGGTGTTGATTGCACTCGGCTCTTGAACTTCAGTAGTCATCAGTTGCTTCAATCAGTCAAGTGACATGGCCAGTGCGTCCATGGGTGCCAACCCAATATAGAAGTTTTTTTTGTGAAGGTCCCGTCAGGCCAGGAAGCTCAGTGTGTCAATGACAGGAAGCTCAGTGACACCTGACAACTATTCGAATTCGCTTCGACGACCCCAAGGACTACTCGCTTCGAATTCGCTTTGAACTAAAATATTACAATTTTCACAAGCCTACTTTTCACCCCTATGTGGGAGGCATTGACCGCCTGGCCAGGCTGGGCCAGGTGCCTGTGTTCTTGCACACTATTCAGTGGCCGGGATTACAGCCACGGCTCGTTTCGTGGCCCTTCCTTGACTGATTAGCTAATGCTCGGTGCAATGTTTCACCATTTACGCTACACGTGAACTCAAAAAGTAGTATTTGAGGACGTTGAATGTTCAATGTTGCCAACGGTCAAACCTCAAGAGTTTCTTGCTTTTGTGGAGGCAGCGTTGTGGCAGTCAGCACCACTGCTGTCGGAAATGGTGCTGAGAAATTGAAAAAAAAATTGGCCGCATATCTTCTTGCTTTGCTGAAAATGTTGTAAAAAAAAAAGTGGCAGTGTTCTGCCACCTCTGCTACATCTTTCCTCTCTCGTGCTCTTCTAATGAGAAACCCAATATAGAGGTTCACTCAATTCAATTCAATTTTTTTTGTGTTAGCACTCCTCACATTGCCGTCAGTTGGAACCTTTTGGTACTGTTGGGCTTGGGGGGCCGCCTTGAAATCGAGGCTTGAGCACGAGCCCTTTTTGTATTTTCTGATGAAAGCATTGTTTCCGGCGCTTTTTTTAGCTTACTATTGCAAAAACCATGCCCAGTATTCTCAATTAAAAGAACATTTCGAGCACCAGTTATTAGGGGTGTGCGAATAGTGAAATTTGATCTCGAATCGAATTCGAATCGAATAGTGTCGAATAGTGGACAAAAATATCGAATATCGAATTCCAAAGCTTTTATTTGGTAGAACAAGTAGGTTGGACACTAACAAACACATGTCCTTGAGCTCTTAATAGTAAATACACTAAACAGAATTAAAGAAATTACAAACTGTCTTGTTGAAGGTATTACAAATTGTCATGGAGAAACACAATCTGCTCCACATGAGCTGGCTTCAGGCTCTCTCGCCGCGATGTCACCGTGTTCCCCGCAGTAGAAAACATGCGTTCACTAGGCACCTCTGTAGCAGGGATAGGAAGGTACCGCAAGGCAATTTTGGCAATGCCAGGGTAGAGTGCAGCGCCGTGGACTCTCCAGTATAGCAAAGGGTCGTTCTTCCTGGGGATCAGGGGCTCATTCAGGTACTTCTGGACCTCCTGACTGTGGGGTCTCGGGTTATTTCTCGGGCTTTTTTGCGACGCCAGCCGCTCGACAGTTTCCCAGACTGTTTGCAGGCTTTTCTTAGGACTGGTTGGTGCGTTGGACAGTTCCTGCCTTTCAAACTGCTCTGAAGGAGAGTCCACCCGAGCACATCGGACACCAACTTCTGCTGCAAGCAGCTCGACAGCCTGTGTCTGGTCAAAAGACTTGGTGCAGAAAATAGACTTAAACCTTGGGTCACACAGCGTTGCGAGCTTCAGTTCCTTTTGCTCCATAAAAAGGGGGAACCGGGACTTCAGGCTCTTTAGTAAGTTTCTGCTAAACAGACCTGCTTCATTTTCAATGTCACAGTGCCCCTTTAGAATTTGCTCTGTTCCATAGAGAAAAGGAACAACAGTTGAAATGGTACCATACTTCTGGCCACTCAAATCTGCAGTCGCGTCTACAATGGGTTGCAGGACCTGCACCAGGCTTGCTGCAACATTCCATTCACTTGGTGAGAGGCAGCTCACACTCGTTTCAGATGTTGCCATTTCCAGGGACACGGCATCTTTCAAATCTACCAAACGGCTCAACATGGCATGTTCACTGTTCCAGCGTGTTTCCACATCTTGAATGAGACTTACATCTGGCAGCTCCATGCGCTTCTGGCAATCTTTCAGCCTCCGAGTTGCCTGAGCACTATGCTTGTAGTGCCCCACTATGGCTCGTGCCTTCTTGCACAGCAGAGACACGGCAGGCGTCTCTTCTTTGGCGTCCCTCACTGCCAGCTGAAAAGTGTGTCCCAAGCACTGCAGAGGGGTCCAATCCATTTGGCGTACGGCTGCGCGAATATTGCGGCCATTGTCTGTGACCACGTACACAGGCACGTTGGTCAAGTCGAGAGACCAGTTCTCGGTGATTTTGGTCAAGCAGGTATTTCTGTTCGCTGCAGTGTGGCTTTCTGGCAAGTGAGCGCACGCGAGAGTAAATGCCTTGATGGTGAAATCCGGCATCATGTAATGGCATGTCAAAGCGATGTAACTTTGATTGGCCCTGGAGGTCCATATGTCAGTGGTGAACGTGATCGACTCCACCGACTTCGCCATGTCCGAAGCGATCTCAACCTTGAGTGAGTCGACTGTGCTTTGGTACAGCTCTGGGATTACAGTTCTTGAAAACGTAGTCCTGTGCGGGACCTTGTACTGGGGCTGCAGGTGATTCATCAAGTCTTGAAATCCTTTGTTCTCGACGAACTCGTATGGCTGCAGGTCCTTCGCGATCATGCGCGCGATGAACATGGTGGTCTGTTTTTTAGCACTCTCTGACAAGAGGCCTTTTCCCTTGGTCATGCCTAGCAAGGTTTGTTGGTCTGCGCCTTTAGGTCGCTGGTTTGCCTTGGCTGAATCTTGAATCTCCAAATAGTGAACGTGGTGTTTGCTCTTCAAGGGATTCAAGAGCGGGCTTGTCGTGCTTGCCGGCGTCTTGAGCGTGGAGCCGCATTTCTTGCAGATGGCAGAGGACGGACTTGCCTTCTCGAAAAACTTCCAAATTGCGCTTCTTTTTTCACTGTGGCTATTCATGCTGAATAGCACGGCACCGTCGGCACGCGGACGTAACATAGAAGAAGAATCACGGGCGTGCGACGGCCATGGCGACGACCGTCAGCTTGGCTATGGATAGGCGGCGGGAAAGGGTCTAGGACGGGTGATGATAGTGTGTTACAGCAAGGCCAGAATCACAGAACTTTAACAAGACCATAATTATACGCTATTTTGCGGCTGCACAGTCGTGTGATAACATTCATAAACTATAGAAAAACGATATTTTACGGCCCACTAACAAGGGGGAAGAGTCAGTGTCATCGCCATCACAAAATGGCGTCGTCGTAGTAATTTGTTCGCTTTGTCCCGAGTGGGACGCATCATATTTGTTTCCAATGACGTGAAAACGGCAACGCACCTAATTACAAAAACCCGTACGTGAGGAACGTTTTCTGCACGCTGAAGACTGCTGTGTCGCTCCTTTCCGTGTATGCCAGTGACGCAAAAAAATCGAGGAACTATGCAATTACATGTCGGCAATGAAGTCTCTGCGGGCGAAAAGGATTGATATTTTCAAACCTCAAAGACAACTTTCCTGGCCGAAAACGGGTCGCTGGTAATTGTTTGACCAAAAACTTTCGACTTTAGGGTCAGTAAGGGCCAGACTAATCTAGCCGCAACTTTGGCAGCGTTCGGAATATTCGTCACGTCGAATTATTCGAAAGTCCGAATGCTGGGTATTCGAAAATCGAATCGAATTATTCGGGCAATAAATATTCGATTCGAATTCGAAAATCGAATATTCGCACACCCCTACCAGTTATGCATTGATGTTTGCCCAATCTGCCTAATGTTTTCTCTTTGCTGGTTAATGTTGGCAAGTGTGAAGTATGCTACCAGATTTATTGGTTTTGAGAGAGGTTTTGTCGACATAAACTCATTGTTCAAGAATTCGTTTTAAACTTTGGCTGGGCGGCTGAATCGAGAGACAGACAGATGCATTCAGGCCAAAATTTGTTGTGTACGAGGAAGAGTGAGAAAGACTACCCCAAGACTATCCCAAGAAAGACTGTCATCTTTTAAAGGACTTGGTACTCTGGAGAAATGTTGAAATTTGCACGGGGGTGCCTCGAGGGACTCGTGTGACCCCTGAAAAGTGGTGCTGTTGTGCTGAAAAATGGGCAGCCATTGCTGGCGGGCAGAAAGGGGGCTGAAGCGAGGAACGTAATGGTTGCACTTGCTTGCAGCTGCTGCGATGCATATCTGAAGTGCGCGACTGCGAAGAAAAAAACTAATCGCTGCCCAGAACTTGGTGCCTCTATTGACTGCTGCACTCGGGCAAAGTGGCCGTCGGGGGAACAGGCCACCACCTGAGCATTGAGAGAGAAAGCGTTGAGAGAGTGCAGGCAGTGCTGTGGCATGTTCTTTTTATTCTCGGTGTGTATGCCGGAGTGTGTTGTGCATTGTTCCCCCCCTGTGTGTGTGCAGAAGCAGGCCCTGAGTGCGGGCAGCCACTTCTTCCGCTGTGGCCACTGCAACAACCAGGAGGCCTTTCAAGCCGAGATGCAGGAGCACGGCATCTACGTGCCCGAACGGTGGGGACCTTCCCCTCCTCCTTCCTCCTCTTCTCTTCCCATGGGCAGAGTGGGTGGGCGAGCGAGTGGGCGAGCGTGTGAGCGTGTGTCCGCCCTCAAGGTTAGCTTCACTCCTTCCTCTTGGTGTGTCCGTAATCGAGGAATTCAATCCCCATCATTCTTTTATTCGAGGCATTCCCTAGACGAGGAACGCTCTCTGGTAGTTAGTTAGCTCAGCAAATGAGGATGCAGGGATTCGTTTCATTTTCGTTTGAGTGGTGAAATCGGGAAGCTGCAAATATGTGTGTGAAAAGCATTTGGAGTGTAGCCATCGCGCTGATTCTTTTGGGGGGGAAAAAAATATATTCAGGCAGACATTGAGACTCCTTGCGCGTGTTACAGGCAACAGGCCTGCTAGCTGATTTCCTCGAGTGGTTGTGTGAGCAGCGTGGGTAGATGTGTTGATGCCACTGCCAATGGGAATTTGTGAATGAGCGTTGAGCTTCGGTTATCTTCGCTGGTCAGTCATCATTAGAGCCCAGAACTTTAGGGACGAAAAATCTAGGTTTTAGGCACCTGTAATAGGCACTGAGAAGTGCCATTTAGGCATTTATAGGCACAAAATACTGTTGTTTAGGCACATGTAGGTCCAATTCATATTCACCTCAGCAGCACATTTTATGATAAACTTTTGACTTGCATTAAAAACAGTGGATATTCTGGTGCACGTTCTTTCTTTTTTCACATGGCACTCGCGCAGACTAAGTGCATTGCACAAGTGCAGCATGTAAGCAAAGCTCACGTAAGCACTAGTCAGTGATAGGGGGTCGTGTTTCTCTTCCCCATTGAGGCTCTTCCGGACACTGCATCTTGATGGCTCGTGAGCGTTTTGCATTGCCACGTCAGCGGCTACTGAACACAGGCATGAGCTGCTAGTCATATTCCTGACTGGCAGGGAATGGTCAGAAACACTCTTGCTGAGATAAAAATTCTCCCTATATCCACTGGGAGGAAAATATTGCTTCATGAGATTATTTTAAATCGTACAGGCGTCAGGGGAAATTGTGATGACTTTGTGATGACTGTGATTAGACTCTCTCGAAAACATTGTGGACAATGCAGCGCAGCGCCTGTTTGGTACCGACAGCGGCGCATCTTTCAAAGGCTTCACCGATGACTAGTGAAGGAGAAATGCAGAGCTGATGTGTCTGTAATGTGTGACTTTCTCTAGTTTTCAGCACCAGGGTTTTTTTTTTTTTTTTTTTTTCAGTTTTTACTGTTTAGAACTGCTCCAGAGCAACCCCGTATTTTTTTTTTTTTTCCACCCGTAATATTTCTGTCATAACAGCAGTGTTGAGCTGTTCGGAGCTGTTCCGGGCAATCGAATAATAGAGGCCAACAATTTAATGGAAAGTTCATCACCCGTCTGGGGTGGGTCTGAACTTTACAGTGGGTGTTTCTCTGGACAATTTGTAATTGAAAATTTTTGTCTAGATTCACTCATAGAGTAGTTCATTGTTTTCTGACCTACTCTGTTGGCTAATTTAAGATGTAAAAATAGTGCGAGACACTGAGTGAGGGTTAACTACCCTGTGGCTGAAACCTGTGTGAGAGTGCCCCCCTCCTGTCATTGGAAGAATGACAAAACTGCACAATCTGCAAATACCTCAGAGAGAGAACGACACAAGGACGGGTGCAGTTTTCTGTTTTACTTCAAATTACTTTCATTCCATGGAAAAACATACGGAAGTGCAGATTGGAGGTGTACCGTTGCACACGCCCAACAAAATACAGTGACTCGTTGGGATGAAATGCAGAGATGCTCTCTTCAATGAACATCATCTCACTGTTGTGCGGACTAATTGAAGTATCAGTGACGCACTAACTTCTTTTTTTCCTGATACGGTAAGCTTTACGTATCGCTCTCACTTCGCTATCGCTGCACCAACACGATATCTCAACTTTCCTCTCCGTTCTTCTGTGTGGTGTCTGCAGTTTGCACAGCTCACTCGCATTCTTAACACGCACCAACTCGCCCAACAGCAAGTCCTCTTCCTAAAATGCTACTGTCGTTGTAGCATTCCATGTCCCTGAAGAACCGACCTTGGGTCTTTTATGCGTGGCACAGTGCTGGCGGAGACTGCAGCCACTCCTTGCGTTTGTGTGAGTGTCAGTGAGTGAGGTTGCCCTGTGGTGCCTTCCCTCATCGCAGGGACGCCTCGTGGGAGCGGGAGCCTCGCGCCTTCGAGGAGCTGCTCTTCCACTACAGCCACTGCGATGCCCCCCGCTGCTGCTGCCCCATGGGGCGCGACCACTCCGAGGACGGCGGGTGAGGATGGAGAAGCCCCGACGGGATACCTGGGGGAAAGTTAGATGACAGACCCTAGAGGGTGAAGTTGGGCTTCTTTGCAATGCATTCGCGTAGACGTAATGCAACAAGAATACACACAGGACAAGAAGAGAACTCCCAACAAAGTTTATTTCGGAGAGCATTGAGAGGTATATGTGCGCACGCTCTCCAAAATAAACATTGTTTGGAGTTAGCACTCATCCTCGTCTCTTTTGTTTCTTATTTGTGTCAATTTTGCACCGTGTCTTCAAGAATGAGAGGCCCTCAAACAAAGCGCTGTCTGCAGTGCACCGAGTGGCCATGGGAGGTCTCTTGCGTGGAAGCACATGTCACCATCTGGTGGCCGCTGCAACGCAGCTGGCCGTAGCAGTGAGCTCGCATCGTGTCCCACACGTTGTCTCCCTGGAAGCAGCCGTGCATGTCATAGTTTCCTACCAAGCTATACAGTAGAACCCCGTTGATACGTTCCCGGTTCATACGGTTTCCCAGTTACTACGCAGATGACTTAATGAACTCGTCCTCTTTCGCCCTGGCTCGGGGACCGAGCAGTAACGTGTGGTTCGTTGACATCGCCTGCATCTGAGAGCATCATTGGCACCTTGTACAGCGAAACAGCGGTAATACGATCACGGCTGGTACGGATTTCGGTGTGACACGAATTCCTAATATTCCCCAGCCTAAACGCATTGCTTACAATGCAAAAAGCATTGGCTGTTCCTAACGCGTTGCCATGCCACTGCGGATCATACGCGCACGTCGTCAACTGCCGGCGGTCGAGCCGTCGGAGAGAGCGTGATTTGGGTGGGATCTAAGTTTGCCAAGCCCAACCGGCTGTGTCACACGGCTGCATGATCTCTCACTGGTTCCTCCGTCTAGAGGACTGGACCATGCTCAGCGTGCTGAAAAAAAGGGGGGGGGGGTTGAAAGCATTCTTGAGCGCACTCAAGCCAGCTGGGGTGAGGGCAGCATGCCCACCACCCCCACCTCACATCGCGTTGGCCTGACCTTCGCTTTTTTTTTAAATACGGGACGCTTGTCATTCTCTATCTGTCTGTAGTCCAGCTACATTTGTGCTTGCGCTTTTTGCCTCAGGGTGGGTCCGATGCTAAGGCGTTGCGGCTGCTTGAGCACGAGTCGCGGTTGATTCCCTCACGCGGGGGCCCCTTTTCTGATGGGGCCGAAAAGCAAAACGCCCGGTGTACGAGATTTCGGCGCACGATAAAGATCCCAGGTGGTCAAAATAATCGGAGCCCTCCACTACGGCGCGCCTCATCGCCTGTGTTGCGTCGGCACGTTAAACCCTAAAATCAATCAATCAATCAATTGCCTGAGGGTGGCTTACGCGATTGCACACTACACGCTGTTGGCAGGTCTAGGGAGCTTGGTTCATCGCCAACAAGTCGCGAAAGTGAAAGCCCCTATCACTTCTGGAAAAGCTCGATATCCTCAATAAGGTGGGCCACGACTTAAAAGCAAAACGCAATGACCACCGCCACCCACGACTGCTGAAATGCACCTGGTGCCTAATGTGCTGGGGCATGCAGTGGCAGGCGAAGACATTCGTGGAAGCACTTGACCACAGTGTTACACCTTCCAGAAGTCAATCGTTAAAGACCTTAGAGAAAAAGAAATGCAGGCGGATATAAGGAATTTTTTCTACCGCAGGTAAATTTATCTTTCATTTTGTGCATGTTTTGAGGATACGAATTTTGCATGATGTGAACATTTTACGTGACGCCATGAAATTCATCTCACCAAGATTTTACTGCAATGAGTTGGTGAAACCCTTAGCGGTGTCCTCGCAACGCCGCATGGTGGACTGCGCTTTTGGTCCATGCGCTCTAGCTTGCTAGCCGGGTAACACAGCCTCTTTATCGTCGCACTCTCATAAAGCTTCACACAAGTCTGAACGAGAAAATTTAATACGTTGCTTTTTTTTTTTTGGAGTCTGGCTTCAGGAGCAAAAAGAAGCCATGGCTAGTAGGAGGGGATGTTTCTAGCTGATACGGAGCACCCACGACGACATGCAATTGCAGTTACAGGATTCCCTCTAGTATGTACTACATTCAAATCTCGTTACTACGTACCCCACATCAACGAATTTCTCAAATGTACGAATATTTTAAGGATCCCCGCCAGATTTTCTATATTTTCAATGTAAAAATATTTCAGAACTACAAGTTTCGGTATGGCGTATGTTTCAGAATAACGCGCGCAATTTATTTTCCCCATTATAATCGAAGAACATCAGTATTATGAATTCGGCTAAAAGTAACAACGTTCCAGCTCTCGCATGAAACAGAAACTTTCTCTCTGTATTCCCCAAGTTCAGTAGCTATCGTCATCGTAATGTCGAGCAACTGCTAGCGCCACCACATGGCTGTGGTTTAATGTGCAGTAGCCTAGTAGGCCTAGCTGCGTTTGCCTCTTTTCTCTCTCGTGTTGGGTATCGGTGGCTGGTCGGTCGTTCTTCATGCTTATCACTTGTGCGGGCAGATATTCCTTTAGTGTGGCTGATTTTGCTGCGAAGCTCATGCGAGATCGAAAGATGAATGCAGCTAGCGACAAAGCAAAGAAGCGAAAGCAGTCATCAGCTTTAGTGACGATGACGACGCAAACTAAGACGGCTGTGGTTCACAGAACAAGATGAGCTCGTGTCGGACACTGATGTTTTAGTGCACATGATCAAATTCTACACTTCATTGCTTGGTGCATTGACAGGAGAATATGTAGAGGCATTCCTAATTGGTCGTGCGTGCTGCACGCGCGGGAATAACATACCTAACTGATTTCTTCAAATAAAGTAGCTTTAAAGCGAGCGCAACATTTTTATTTGAGTTTGCCTGTCTGCACATGCATCTACTGCTAACGTACGTAATTCTCATTCCAAGGTTTGCGCACTGGCTTGTAACTGCCAGTTTTTCATTACAACAATATTTCGAAATAATGAACGATTTTCGGTGCTCCTGCATGATTCGTTATATCGAGATTTGACTATAGTTCATCTCACAAGCTAGCTGCAGCACTGTGGAGGCTACATTGTTGTCCCCCTCAGGGGCGCCTAACTCACCGCGAAGGAAGCGACAAAAGGCGCCGGGGCCGTGCGGTGCCACTTGCCGAGGGGGGAGAAGGGAGTGTCCTTTCAGGACCCCCTTCACGGCGGATTAGGCGCCCTCAGTGGGCGCACTATTGATAACAATGTAGCCTCCACAGTGCTGCATGTAGCTTGTGAGATGAACTATAGTATGAAACTCCGTGGTGTTTGTGGGACTGGAATGGCCCTGGGAGCGAAGTTGTCTCTCTCTGTTCGGCCTTTAAAGGAGCCATGAAGACAAAATACAAGTTGGGTTTATTAGAAAGGCTGCTTAGTCCCGATAACAATACCAATGTCATCGCAATCTTCGAACAAATAAATGGAGATATGAAAGAAAACGTGTGAAGCAGTCGCGACTCCCTAGCCAATTTCCCGCAACTTTTCTATGACGTCACGGAACCTTGTTTGTGCGATTGGCGGCCGCCTAACTGAGCTGTCGCGACGACACATGACTGGACGTCTGTAATGGGGCCTGTAGTTCCATTTGACCGCATCACTTGAATGCTAACGTGCAGTTAATGCACTGAAAATTATGCTTCATTGTTGGCCCGTATGACGTCATTCTTGCTCATAACACGTCACTGTGGCGCAAAATTTGAAAGTTTTAAATACTTCTTGCTTTTTTTTTTTTCTTTAAAAAAAACATCTTTTGTGGCTGTAATGGAGCTGAGTGAGATACTGAATCCTAGTTCTTTCTAATTAAACGAAGTTGTATTTTCTCTTCATGGCTCCTTTAACTACAACCAGTGCAAACTCACTGCCGTCAGTGGCGGCGGGGGGGTATGTATTGAGTGGATTGTGCACCAGTCCTGTGCGCTCGATGGGCCTTCTCGTGTGAAGGGGTCCTCCTCTCCCTGCCTGTTTCCCCTTTCAGCCGCTGGAAGGTGGTGGTGTGCGACGGCTGCGGCTCCCAGGGGGTGCACGCGTCCTGCGGCAACGTGGCCTCCCTGGTTGGCCACTGGCTCTGCTCCACCTGCCGGCAGGTCATCAGCCGAGGTGAGCAGTGGGAGGGCCACTGGCGCTGGCCGAGTGCACCGACAACCTGAGACTTCGAACGTCGAGAGCAGTTTGGCCACTCTCTGAATTGTCGCGGGCAGGTTTACTGTAAGCCTCAGTCGCATCCGCAGTGGCCGCTTTTATGAGGGAGGCCAAAAGTGAAAATGCCTGTGTGTCGAGATTTCGGCGCATGTTAACGATCCCCGGGTGGTAGAAATTAACCGAGAGCTGTTCACTGCGGCACTCCTCACAGCCTGTGTGCAGCTTCAGCACGTTAAACCCCATACTGTATTTACTCGAATCTAACTCGATTGTAACGCACACCCGTTTTTCAAGGTCTGAAAAAGACTAAACGCTGTGTCCTTGATTGTAACGCACACTAGGCTTTCATTATTTAATGCAAAAACGCAACTTTTTCTCACTTGTAACGAGCAGGGTTTATTCCAAAGGTGGCACGAAATGAAATGTGCCGGTTATTCAAATGCCGGCAAAACAGTCACCACGACGACGGTCTGGGGCAGCGCCGCCCCGGCAGCTGTGTCGTTACGGGTCTCTGAGCGCTCGCTGCTGCTGCACGTACTCCACCAGCGTCTCTTCTATTTGGGGTTATCGACTCCTCTTTGGTTCCGCTGAAGCCTTTCTGTGTCGCCTCGCTTGCAAAAATTTTCTCTTTCTGTTTGCTGACCGCTGCCCACCAATTAGTTTTGCAAGTCCTGTCTGTCGCAGTCTACCTTCCTTTATTGCCGTAAACAGCGTTATTCCTCAGTTTTATGCCACGAACGCTTATAAAGCACCTCAAATAGCTCCGGGGTTTAGAACCTGGTAGTCGACACTTCCCCGCCCACGAGAAAAGCAGTGATTTTGGGTAGGTAGTCTAGCGGACTACTCTTTCCCAGTCGCAAAAAATATGCAACATATAAGTGTATGGTATGTGAGGTGAGGTATCTTTTATTTCATTTTATCGTTAGTACATTGCAAGGCTGCCGATAAAAACTGCATAGAAGCAGCTTGACGAGCTTGTCAGTCCAATTCAATCGTCAAGCAGCAGACGGCAATATGTGTGCTGTACAGCTTCTACAGTAATCAACACAAAGCACACCAAAGTGTCGCAGTTTTATTGCGATAAGAAAAATATGCAAAGGAAAAAAATATGTGGACGCTAACAACTAAACAAAGAAATGGACTTGCAGACGGAATTGCGGAAGAGTAAATTTCTTTGCAGTGATAATTGTTCCAAACAATAATTTTTATTTGAAAAGCAAAAGAAAAAAAACCCGTAGAGAAAAGTTTTGGGACAAACACAAAAAATAAGCAAAACGTCAGTGTTGCACCACACAGAAAAAACACAAAAAATTTAAGATCAATGCAAAACGCCTGCAAATATCAAACCTAATTGCAAAATTTCTTGACGTGTTAAGGAAATGTTAGCACTAGTGGGCTTTGTGCCACTGTGCGAAGCAGTTTCTCGAAACGTAGGTTGGCCACACACGCATCGCAGGAAACATTGGTTTTCTGCTCCACTCTTTTTTGTTCGTAGCACAATTCAGTTTCGATACTTTTGCATTTTCTGGGGCTTGTGTTGAACAGGGGCACAGTTAAACATCGATGTAACGAAGTCGGTAAAGCTCGTAATTTACTTCGTTACATTGTAATTTTACTACATTGAAAAATGCTGTTACAATGAAGTGTTCATCGCGTGAAGCGTTTCCTGCAAACGAAAACGTGGCGCACTTACACGGCTGGCGCACTGTTTCTGTCGGAGCTTAATCGTCTACGAGGGCATCAGTGTGATCCGCTTGGAGCGTTTTTTCTCCGCAAAAACGCACCCCGCATGCCACAGGCAAGCTGACGCAGCCGCGGAGACCACTCGCGCGATGCGGGTAGCTCCAGCGTCCGCTTCTAACCGCTCGCTGAAACGCAACTTGAGGGGAGAACAAGACGGGCATACGAGAAATAAAGCGGATAACGTGGAAGAAATTTTCACTGTAAAACGTCATACGCATCGCTTTCGAAAGCGCCCATCAAATATCCTTTGCGGTGCTAAGCCGAATCATCTCTGGTGGGGCCAGCCGGCACCCCGAGCGCTTTGAAGCTCCTGCCATATGGTGCTCACCTCTACATTGGCGGAATTGGTCAGGCTCCTCCCACTGCCGCAAGCAGCGCGAGTCACTGTCTGGCCAAGGCAAATTACGCTGCAGCGCGCAATCGCGGACGCAGGCGTGGAAGAAACGCGCGCGCAAGGCTCGTAAAGATTCACAAATGCTTGCTGGAACGATGAAACCCACCAAGCATTAGTAAACTCGAACGAAGGGCAAAGTGGCGGCATGCGGCGGTGGCCCCGCCAGAGACGATTAGGCTTACCACTGTGGAGGATATTTGATGGGCGCTTTCGTATGATGGTTTAGAGTGAAAATTTCGCCCACGCGATCCGCTTTTTTTCTTGCATGCCCCTCTCGTTTGCCCCTCGAGTTGCGTTTTTCAGCGAGCAGTTAAAAGCAGTCGCAGAGCTACCCGCATCGCGTGGGTGGTTTCCACGGCTGCGTCGGCGCGCCTGTGGCTTGCGGGGCGCGTTTTTGCGGGGAGAAAGCACTCCATGCAGTTCACGCTGATGCCGGTGTAGACGATTAAGCTCCGACAGAAACAGTCCGCCAGCCGTGTATGTGCCCCGCCCCATGCAGTTTGTATGCAAGGAGCTTGCTCACAGACTCCGTGGCTTGCTGCATCTGCAGCATTGTGCAGTCCGTGTCGCCGTTCGCGTTTTATTTATTGAGGCCCCGTTTTAGCGCTTGCGTCTCTCAAAATCTACTTGAACTAAAATTTCGTGCCTAGCTCTCTATGAAACTTAATTACATTGAAATTCTGGCAAACGGGGCTTTGTTACGCAGCGGGTGAAAATAAATGGTGTGCATACACTTGAAGTTACAAAAAATTCCGTGATACGTTACATCGTGGGTTTCGTTACACTGAAGTTCGTTACATCGAAGTTGAACTGTATTGGGTTGTGGGCTGGTTTGGCGAACTGTCGCTTTTGGTGCTGAAATCTGATGACGAAAAGTTATCCTCGGAGTCAGTGCTGCTAATGTTACTCAGAGAGTTGTGTGTAGAATCATCCAAATTGCTGAAAATGCGGCGTTTCCGTGGCACCGTAGCGCTCAATGTCGACACCATCCCTGTGTCATCCGACAGGGTTCGCACAGGTCCTTGAAAACCTTGAAAACCCTTGAATTTAGAAGTGCCTATTTCAAGGCCTTGGGAGTCCTGGAATTTTTAAATGGTCCTTGAAAACCCTTGATTTTCCTGGAGGGAATCAATGGCCCTGTCTTTTCACGGAGAATTTAAAGTGTTTTGTCGTGGATTTTAGGTGTTAACAAATGTGAGGAAACATTGCAACAATCAAATTTCAGTGTATTGTGTGAAACTGCAACAAGTTTGGTGAATTTTCATTACGAGGCAACATTGTGAGCAGGCACTTCTCAATCCAATCCAGTGAAAGCCGGGTTGTGTTCTCTATCTTGTCTAGTCTTTGGACGCTCGCTCATTGCATGTTTGCTGTGCCGCCTCATACGCTCCATCTGCGTTTGCTTTTACGTGCAAATGGCAGACATGTACATAGTTTGTCCTGCCTTGCAGCAACACTCGCCGATTTAATTTCATCTGATACCCTTGCTGACAAAGCAAGAGATGCAGGCGGGATTTTGAAATAAGACAGCCTGAGCAAAACAGCAAGAAAAAAGAAAAACACCAATCATGAAATAAAAAAAAAAGGTGGGGGAGCATTCATGAACCCGTTAGCGCCTATCTAAATGTGCACTAATGTGCTTAGGTATTGTGCAATAATGCATTGTGTTGAAAAGGTTACAAATAATCTCAGATAAAACATTAGATTGGGACCTTGAAAATGTGTTTTCTGGTCCTTGAAAGTCCTTGAAAACCCTTGAATTTTTGCTTTTGAAGCCTGTACGAACCCTGTCCGAGCACCCATAATATGACCCCAGCAGCGCTTTAAAAAATCTGGGTGTGCAGAAAAACAAACCCAAGAGGATGTAAGTGTCTCTACTACTCGGTAAATGGTGCCAGATCTCAGAGCGCACTCAGAAAGCGCCAAATTCAAATGGGAAAATGTCAAAATTTGAACTCGAAAGCATCGATAGTATACAGTTAAACCTCATTATAACCCATATTTCGTTAGAGCCGTTGTGGTCATTTATGCAAATATGGGGCGCTGTGCTTGTTCAAAACAAATAGCGGGCGAAATTGCATCGCGCAGCATGGCGGTACGCAACAAAGTACCGTACCTACCCGATTCTAACACGCCCCCGATTCTAACACGCCCCTGATTCTTACGCACACCCGATTTTCCAGGCAAAAAACCGAAAAAACTTGCACCTCCGATTGTAACGTGCACAGAACTTTGTGAGCAAGAAAAACGAATGCGAGAGAAACGGGCGATTTATTTCCCGAGGTAATCTCGCTCATCTCACACCTCATCGCTCTCTGCTGACTACAACATCTCGTCCTCGGTGCCGTCAAGCGCGTTCGCAATGCCACACTTCTGAACGAACGTTCAACCATGGTCGATGAGATCGTGGCCCACGCCTCGCACGCCCATCCCAGAGCTTCTCCAGAGGTGCACGCTTCAGCCGACCGCTCGTTTTTAACGCGTGAGAGCTGCTGCTGCCATTGCTGTTATCAGGCGCGCAAGTGGAACAATTTGACGATTTGTGCGAATACCGATAGAAAAGCCTAGGCGCCTATGCTTCCTGCGTCCGAAAAATCTTTGCTAAAAGCTTTGGCGCCATCTTGAGATGGCGATGGCGATAGGTGGGACGAACTTTCCGCTGTTTCGGCAGTTTTGGTTTCGTGTCCGATTCTAATGCGCATGCGATTTTTCGGCCTATTTTTTTGGGGGGGAAAAAAAGTTCTCGTTAGAATCGGGTAAGTACGATAACTGAATTCCGGAGATGATAAGAAACGTTAGTGCACCTAGTTATTGCAGTTCGGAATACGTAACTTGCATGTCAAACAGGCTTAGCTGCAAAGAAGTTCGTTGTCATGTGTCAGGGCACCCCCCGAGAGGGGATGCATGAAACCCTCCGAAAAATAGAAGAAAAGAACAAAGGAACGAGAATTTTGAAGTGCGCGCCAGGAGCGCGCCAATCAGCAAGCGCCAGCGCTGACGCACCAAGGAATCCTGGGAAAAGGTGGCAGCGCACTGGTCGGCCAATCAGGGAAGGCCACGCAGGTGACAAGTGGCGAGATGGCCATATAAGGACAGGGAGGAAGCAAGAAGCCAATGGGAGTGCGCCAGGGGAGAGCCCAGAGGGTATAAAAGCGGGGCGCACAAAGAGAAGGGGGAGGCAAGAAACCGAAGAAACCAGGAGGCGGCCGGAGCACGTGCGCTTCAACGAACGAGCCAGGGGGACGCGGCCAGGCCATCGACCACGCCATCCGAGCCTGGGCGGGAGCGGGCCGACTTCGCATTGACACCGTCATCCTAGGTGCACCACGAACCTGTGTCTTCGTGGCCCCAGCGGCATCGGGCGGGCACCAGCGGCCAGCTCCACGCTCCGTCGACGTTCGTCTCGAGGGCCCCCGAAAGGCGACGTTCGGGCCGAGACCTACCTGGAACCTCCAGCGGCAGCGGCTACCAGGGGGTAGCCACCGAGGAAGCACGCCGCCGAAGGGATGACCGCGCGCGTCAAACGCCGGCATCAAGAACCCCCAGCGAGAGTGGCTACCAGGGGGTAGCCACAGAGGACAGAAGTCGGGACGCGCGGAGCCCACGCCGTCCAACGAGTGACCGCGCGCATCGAACGCCGGCACCAACGAAGCGAGACGACGACGGCTACCACCGAGTCGCGGCCATGCAAGGGTGCGACACGTCAGCGCCGACGACCGGGGTAGGCCAGTCCAGTAGGGACGCAGTGGTAAAGGACACAACTAGGGAGTTGTGGTACAAGAGTAATTACGTGATTAAGAATTGTGTAGAACTTTATTGTAGAGACTTTTGGGTTAGAGCTGAGTTGTATCTTGGGATTGTTAGTTAGAGATGTGAGTGTTTATCGTTTGCGTGTAGTTTAATCCATTGAGTGCTTTGCATTAGGGTTTTCCAGTGTACATTAAATGTGTGTTATGTCAAACTCGTCAACGGCTTCCCTGTGTCCATTGCTCTGAGTTGGTAAAGACCACCCCACCATCCGTTCACGTGACATTCGTAATAACCGTTATGCATCTTTCTGATGTGAATGACGGCTCGCTCAGCTTCGTGCCCAATGTGGCGGCTTTTATCATAGCCGCCTTCACATCTAGCGCCTTTCGCTTTCGCTTCCCGCCTGGTACATTCATGCTGCTCGAATCATGCGCGTAGCACAATAACAGATAAAGCTGAAGCAGTGAAAAAAATCAGCCTTTGCACTCAATGTGACAGCTGTCGGAAGTGCAGAGCAGGGATTCGCCGTAATGGGCTGTAGCGCCATTATCCGCTCACTGCTACCACTCAATGCAATTCAAATTTCCCGCCTTCGCAGTGCTCGCACGCCCCCTGCCTGAAACAGCGCCAGCGGTAGTTCTGTTCTTTTTGTGCTTGCTTTTCCTCCCACACGTGACGGTGTTGCACTGCCACTTTTTTTTTTTTTTCGCTTATTATCGTAAAAACTAACCCAATGAGCATTCCTAACTAAGTGAGCGCAAGCGCTGCCGGTTAATTACAAATATTTTGCCTCAAATGTACCTTGCGGTGAACAACGGGGAGATGTATGACAAGTGCCAGTGGTTCACGATTTCGAACTTTTATGACTACATAAACCGCTCGACTTTCGAAGCCTCTGGGTTACGCCGTGACGACGGAACGCCGTGTGCTCTGCTTGGGCCTTGCGAGCGAGCTACAAGGACAAGGTGCGCCCTAGAGTGCTCTGCGCTTAAAAAAAGGAGGAAACATGCACACAACTTCAACAACACAGCTCCTGCGGTGCACGTCGGCGAGTGACAACAGTTGCAGGCGAACACGCCGCAGCCGTGCGTGCCACATGCATTGGCTGAGTGCCATGCGCACCGAGAGGAAATTGGGAATAGCTTCGCCTTCGCAGCCGACGCATGGCATGCCGTCCGATTTGTGCACGTTGCGGGAGTGTGCATGGTAGGAGTTTCGAACTACTAAACGTACAGTTGTCGCCTTGCGCACCGTCTCAAATCTGCGTTGCGCACTGCCATGAAATTGTCCAAAAATTTTATTCCCGAACAAAATTTGTTCGTTATATCCCGGAATGGGCAGATTTTATCTCATAAACATTAGGTTTTAAATACATTGGTTTCTATGGGGTCATTCAAGGGTAATTATGATTCGTTTGTTTAGCCGTCTCGTTATAACGATATTTAACTGTACTATCGATTTGAATAGGCGTGGGCAGGAAAGTAATAAAGGAAATCGTAGGTGGCGCCGGCTGCAATGGAAGTTCACCGGTGAACTTCTTCGGAGCATAGAACTTGTATCGCAAAAGGGACCCACACTGTCCATGGAATTGCTCCTTGCACAACAGACCTGGTACATTGTACGTTCTGGTACAACGTATCCACACTGTGACCTGCTTTTTGCAGCCGGAGCGGCCGCCTGCCGCGATGTGGTCCCGGTGTCGCGACCCACTGCCCCTCCGTCCGGGGTGGAGGTCATCGAGATTGACAGCGAGGACGACGATGACGACTTGGTGATTGAGCCTCCGCTGCGCTCGACCCGCAAGTCGACGCCGGGCAGCGGCCGCCGTCTGCTGGACCTGGCCATGCACTCGGCGCGCAGCGAGGAGAGCGCCACCCTGCAGCTCATGCTGGAGACCGTCAGCGGCAGCGTCATCGTGGCCGTAGTATCCCCGGAGGATCCCCTGTGATGATCGCGATAGGGAGGGGGGGCAAGACCCACTGTTATTATCGTGTCGGTTGCAACAATTATAGAGGGGGGGGGCGTGTCTAGGGGGTCGGAAACAACAGCCCAGCGAGCAACATGACTGACATGTACACCTAAGAGCAAAAGATGTACACCTAAGAGAAAAGCAGCTAATTTGGGTTGTTTCTCTGCCGCACGGCAGCCTGGGGTACTATGTGCCGTATTTTTCATTACTGCAGTAACTGTACGACATCTCGCATGCGCACAGCAGTTTGTCGGGCTGCTACTGGAAGAGAAACAACCTAAAATTTCCGAGTCACAAACAGCGCAGGAACAAGACGAAAGGAAGATCACACAAACACGGCGCTGTTTGTGACTCAGTTATGTACCAACTGGCCCGCCTACAATCTGTGTTGCAGTCTAAAATTTCCATTTTCCTGGTCCGGGAACTTTTGATCGTGGCTGTACAGCCCCTGGCCTCGCGTATTAGAGTCCTCTGGAGTACCTGAAGGAGGAGTAGGAGGAAGACTTTAATGGGCAAGGGGGCTGCAATGCTTAGAGTTGGAAAAAGTGGGGTGGTGTTAAGGGGCAGGGTGTAGTCAAACCTTGGTGTGAGCCAAGTTTTACTACCGTGAATGAACGCTTGCAGTGGGCAGGTAGGCTGGTGTTGTTTGTGTATGCCGGGTGCAACAAATTGTCCTCGATGTGAGCCAGGTGGGTCAGATCGGTGCATCATTTCATCGTAATTTGCACCAAGCATGCCCGAAGAACACCACCTTACTGACCCATTGTAAGTGTTTATTCCTGGTAGCTTTGAAGGTAATTGACAATCTCTTTTTGCGCCCGAGTTAGCGGCTAAGGCAAGTGTGGATGCTTGCTGTGGTGGGACCCAGCGCAACTTGTTTCGCTAGCGTGTCAAACTCCACACACCTTGGCCTGTCGTTGAATCCTGGCGCACTTTGCAGATACCTCGCTTGCTTGAAGGCTCGAAGAAGCAGCGACATGACCTTTTTTGCTCAACTTGAATTGACTTCGCTGCTACCTGGTTCCGTCTCAGTGCTGGGAAGTTATCTGCAAGGGCCAGTTTTCACAGCAAAGGTTGCAGGCGTGCACAGTACCACATGGGTGATGCTTGTTCCGATTGGAGGCCGTTGAAACTCAGGTAGAAGGGCTCCTGTTCGACTGCAAACACTGGGCAACAGCACTTGAGCTATCACTGGGCAGGCCACCCCTTTTCTTTTTGTTTCCAAAAATTGCATTCCACGGCAGGGCCGGGATGTACCTTTTTAATTGTGGTTTTTGTGTTGCAAGATGTGGCCAAGGAAGAGACTGCGAGAAGCACTAAGATCACGGCAGTTTGGTTCCCCGGAAACTTTCTTTTGGTGCTAAAACCTCAAAGCACAAGTGCAAGACGCACACAAGCACCTGGTGCATCTTTGCATTTTTATGCCGAAGTAACGTTGAAAAAAATTCGTTAACTGTCTTCACTGTTAATGTGTCTTTTAAAGCTAGTGTGCTTTTTAACAAGTCCAGCAGTGCTGGCAATCGTTTTTCCAGCGAATCATTTTGAAGGAGACACTGTCCTTCGTGTGAATTGATTGCTTACTGCCACAGGCTGTGTTGCATAAAAATGTGTCCGCAAGAAGTTGTATCGCGAAAGGGACCCACACTGTCAATGGAATTGCTCCTTGCACAACACACCTGATACATTGTACGTTCTGGTTGAACGTATCCACACTGTGGCCTGCTTTTTTGCAGCCGGAGCGGCCAGCTGCATTTTCGGTATATCGAGGCTTTTAATATACATTGGGTTCAGTATGTGTGAAGTTTTAGTTTGTTTGTTCATTCATTCATTCGTTTCATGGTTGATGTGCTTCGTCTTGAAATACTCATTTTCTGTTGCGGTTTCCATGTATTTATGATCGTTTTTTTTTTGTGTGTGTTGTGTACATGCAATAGTATACAGATGTCTTGTATGAGTGTGATACGATGTATGGCTGATGTTTGGCTGTCGGCCACCATCATTGCATTTTTTTTTTGTGAGTGTTTTCTCATCACTGTAAAGCCCATGTGCGCATTAGGTGAATAAAAGTAAATAAAATACAGCACCATGTTTCAGAGTGCAGTAACCCTACACCCTGTAATTGTGCAGCCTTAAAACTTGTTCCTGCTTTGTGTGCAATTGGTTTGAATGGGATGATTTGACTTTTAAGGGCGGACATGGCTTTTAAGACAATTTTTTTTTTTTAATTTTAAAGTAAACTTTGTGAAACTTGTCAGTCTTGCTGCTTTTTTCCGCTGATTTCAAATATGGCATTATTTTTTGAGTCAGTCAATTAATTATTCAGATAATTAGCCATTTTGGGGGGAACAATAGACCAAATAGTGTTAGCCATCAAACTGCAATCTCTATATTTTGCGATACTATGGAACCCTGGTGAGTGCAGTAAGAGAATCTTTTTTTTGTTGCACCGCTTGGAACTAATTTTACAGCTCATTAACTTCGGTATTTCAAAGGGGCATTCGAAATGGTTCCTTGCCACTGGTACCCCATGTTTCACTGATACCCCTGCTTTACAAAACAATTATTTTATACAGTAACAAAAACAAGTCAGGTGCAAATACGGTCAAAAACAAAGCAACGTCGCGACAACAGTCTGGGGCTGAGTTTTGTAGCGCCATCTGGGGGGTCTGACGGTAAGCAAGGCTGCAGAGCCGTATGACACACTGGAAATTCATTTGATTATGCGCACTTACGACTGCATTGCTGACGTCCCGAAAACGCACGATTTGACGGGAGAATCAAAACTAACATTAATTGCTAAATTTCTCAGTGAATACGGCATCATTTTCTGTCGGACAAGCGCTGGGGGCACTATAAAACACGAAATCTTTCGAATAAAGCAAACTTGTATTTTGTCTGCATGGCTCCTTTAAAACATTGCAAAGCAACGAGCTTCTACATTGACTAAAATGTCCACCAGCTAGCATCCGACATGGCATGTTAGAACTAGCTGGCTGTGCGTTGTGACTTTGCCACAACATGCTTTATTTTTGTGATGTACGTGACTAGCCCTGCATCCCTTCCAACCCATACATGTGGTCAAGCGCAGTGGTTGGAGCACCGCACACGGACCCCGGCACTCAAGCATAAATGGCGTGCTGATTCCATCTTGTTTGCCCTAAGCAAGATATTCTCCACGAGTTAGCTACACCAGCACAGGGCAACATGGGTGTTGCATGAAAATGTGCGAGTCTTTTCGGGGCCGTAGCAGACGTGCAGCGACATTTTCAGCATATAGATTGGCGCAGCACCACAACTGAAGTGCTGCCAAAATTAAGTTTGACCTATCACTAATTTAATCACATTTCAGCCATTAGGTCAATAATTTCAATTTATTGGCAAAAATTGCATCATGAATAGGAAGGAAGGAAGGATAATACAGTGCATGAAAGGCAGGGAGGTTAACCAGGTTACAGTCCGGTTGGCTACCCTACGCATGGAAAGTGGGGAAGGAGGGATTTGAAGAGAGAGAAAGGGGATTGAAGAGACAGGGAATAGAGCTTGAGGAGCAAGAAAACAAAAATTGAAGGTAACTACAAAAACAAAACAATGGGCGATAATAAAGCCTAAACTGAACAGGTAAACTAACCAAATGGCGAACGAACAATGGTACACAGTGTCTCTACAATCGTTCAGACAAGCCTGTGTCTTTTCAAAAACGAAGTAATGCTTTTGTGGCCTTTTGAGACTGTGATGGGCAACACCTGTGACACAAAATAGTCTGCGCAGTTAATGGCTGGTTGTCGAGTTTCAGGAGTGCGGTTGACAGGTGCGGTCTCTGCGTTGCAAACCCGGCACAGTGACACAAGAGGTGTTCTATTGTCTCGTCCGTGGCACACACGTCACAAGCAGAGCTGTCAGTCATGCCGATAGTGAATGGTAAGCTTTGGTGAAAGCAACTCCTGTCCATAGGCGGCACAGTACGGTGGCAAATTAGCATAGCAAGTTAATGTGTACGTGGCGCTGCAGGTCGGGGTCAAGCAAGTACAGGCGGGAGTTTGAAAACTCCGGCGTATTCCAAAGAGCAAGCGTGATTTTGCAGGCGATGGAGACCAGTCACCTAGCAGCATTATAGCGCGATAACGGGATGTCGGCCAATTGGGCACTTCCATGGGCATGATGAGCCACTTTGTCTGCACATTCATTCCCGGAAATGCCGCAGTGGCTTGGGAGCCATTGAAAAAAATATTGTGCCCATGCCTTACTAGGAAGTCATACTCTTGACGAATCTCGGCCACAAGTACGGGCTGCGGCAAAGAGCAGACTGCAGACACTGGAGAGCTGGCCTGGAGTCGCAAAGCAGAGCCCATTCTCGCTCGTGGAAGGCAACGTCACCGCCGACCACTATGCCTGAGAACTAGCCATCCATGCCAAGGAAGAGCAACCGCACCCCGTCACGAGTTATAAGGAGATGGTCCGTCCGCCCATACGAAGAAAATAGAATGAGGCTTCCGAAGCACACAAGAAACTAAGCAGACGGCAGCAGACGATATGGCGCCGCTTACAGGCAGGGTCGCTCACACACCCGGCGCTTCTGCACAAAATGTACCCTGCAGAACACGACAACACATGTCCGTTCTGCCGTGGAGACGGCACTCTCGCGCACATTATTGGGGAGTGCAAAAAACTCATGACACCCCCCTACACCCTTCCCCCTTCTCCCAATTCTAACCCGCTCGAGCGATGGGAGACCTTACTGTCTATCTCTTACCTCGCCATTCAGCAACAGCTGGTGGCTCGAGGAGAAGAATTACTGGACACATATGGGTCCCGCGAATAGGGAACCACCCCATCTGGTGCCTGTGCGCACCATTCTTTATATGAAGCTCAGTAAAAGTTGTTCACTCACTCACTTGTGGTAATTCTTGTTTTAGGTACAGAAGAGCCTCGCGAATAGCTTTGAGTTCGGATGCAGTTGACGTTGTTAAATTGGACAGCTTGAATTGAATGTCTACCGATCTGGCCGGCACGATTACAGCTCCCGCAGAACTTGAGTTTTTTACCGAGCCATCAGTGTAGACATGAATCCGGTCTCTGTAGGCTTCATGTAAAAAGTGCATAGAGAGTTGGAGACCTTGTGGTGGAACATCTGCTTTCTTGGTTATTCCCGGGATGGTTAGATGCACTTCTGGCTTCAAGAGGCACCAAAGGGGTGATGATGGTCGTGCCGCAGGTGTGTATCCTGAGGGAAGGCTCTCGCAGTGAGCAGTGACTATCTTAGAAAAGGATGCCTGTGGTCTAGTTGATGGCAAGGATGCAAGGTGGTGATGAGGCAGCTGAGTGAGATGTCTAATGTGAGCCCGGAGTGCATCCACTGCCACGTAGGTCGTTATCGGATGATCTCTTGCGGTGCATATGGTTGCCACTGTTGAGGCGCAACGCGGTAGACCAAGACACGTCCGGAGACCTTGGGCTTGTATCGCTTGAATTGTACGTAAGTTGGTTTTGCTTGTATTGGACAGAACAGGCAGGCTGTAACGTAGAACACCGAGAAATGGTGCATTGTAAAGATGTAGCATTGAGCGAATAGAAACGCCCCACGTCTTTCCGGCCAGAAATTTGAAAAGTTGGATAATTCCAGTAAACCTTTTTTTTTTTTTCAGAGATGAGATTTGTGCTGTCCATGATAAGTCCCGATCGATAATGATTCCAAGAAAGCGGTGACTCTTTATGTAAGAAATGGGGTGTCCATTTAAGTAGATGCCATATTGCAACATTGTTTTACGAGTAAATGCCACCACTGCACACTTATCTGGTGCTGTTTCAAGTCCTTGTTGACGCAAGAATGTGCGTGTGGGTCGGGGATTTTCGAAGGCATGCCTGAACCTGAGGACGTGAAACCCCTGACGCCCAGATGCAAATATCATCAGCATATATGGAGAGATGTACAGTGGTTGGTATGGCTTTTTTAAGCCCGATCAATGTGAGGTTGAACAATGTCGGGCTAAGAACACTGCCTTGTAGGACGCCCCGGTAAACGTGGGGCTGGGAGGTTGTGCTGTCGGTGGTCTCAACAAAAAATGATGGTCCAGATGGAAAACTTTGAATCCATCTGTATGTTCGGCCACCCACTCCCGCATTTTCCAGGCTATTCAAAACAGCATGATGTAGTACGTTGTCGTAAGCCTCTTTAATATCGAGGAATAGCGCTGCAGATAGACGTTTGAGCGATTTCTCGTGCTTCACCAGTGTCACAAGGTCAGTAACATTGTCGATGGAGGAACGTCAACATAATTAAGTCAAAATAAGTAAGCTGGACAACCCGAAACTGATGTGCCCCATATCAAGCTGGCGCTACGGGATTTTTCACTCACGGTCAACGCTACCAACGACGCAGGCTTTTCTGCGCCGCAAGGCCCTTCATTAAGTTTGCAACAAGCAGCGGATAACGCGGAACAGCTAGAGTCGGCCCCCGCAGGCAACGCTCGATCAGCTGGCAATGCTCGAAATATGAGAAAGCGGTCAAGGATGAAAATGTATGATCTGCACCGCCAGGCAGAGTTATTTTTTTGTCGTTCATACTCAAAATCATGCGGCCTCAATAAACATTTAGCCTGGAAAGGTAAGCTGTCATAATGGCGCAAATCCCCGTTATAACAAAATGGCAGCGTCTCGCATTCCGTGCGGGGCACATTTCACATTGAAAGGTAAGCTGTCAGAATGCTGTAAATCGCTGTTAAAATGAAATGAAAGCTAGGGTCTCGTACCCCGCTCGGGGCACGAGACAGAGCGCGCTTTATTCGGAGCCTCGATCCTTTTACTGAGTCTTATACTGGCTTGCACTGAAAGCGAAAAGTCCCAGCTTTTAGCGAATTGTCGCACATAATTATCGGTTCTGTGAAGGGAAGTTTGACATCCACCTGAATGTAGCCATACGTTTAGCTCTGGTTAGCTGGTTAGCTCTGGTTAGCTCAGTCTACCAACTGGTTAGCTCAGTTGGTAGAGTGACTGCTCCAGGGTTTAAACGGTGGTCCCGGGTTCGAATCCTGGACGAGAGATGATGAACGAAGTTCTTAAGAGAAGGTGGGGGAAGGGTTTGGGCAGCCTCCTATGTCCAGGAGGCCGGGGACCCCACCCTCCTGCCCGTCGACCAGCATAGCTTGATCTTCACGTCGGGTGGTCCAAATCTCCCACTGCTCACGGAGGTGGGTTCAGGGGAGTGGATTAAATGCGCGCTACAATACATGGAATGTCTAGTGGTATTTGGTTGACAGGTTTCGGTGAGCGTAGGCGGTGAATCTGGACATGGGATCTGTTTGTAGCGCGCAGGTGTTGCTTGGGTGCTGAGGGATCGTGGAGTTTTGTAGCGTAGGTGCCTTAGTGGGTGAGAATTGCTTCAGTGGTGTCAAAGGACGTGGTGAGTCTTCCGTGGCTGCCGCGGATGCTGAGGATACCCGGTTATCTCGCGGCTGCGCTGGGCTGCTTCATTCCCCACGGCCGGTGTGAGCAGGCCAATTATTGTGATGAATAGTTGGGGGAGCTTTTGCAGAAGGGATAGCTGCGAAGGAGCTTGTCCAGCGTCGTAGCATTCTGAAGTCCGAACAATCGTGAGGGGTTAAATGGTGCGTCTGGCGGAGCTATTCGACGTTCAGCGGTGCGAGAGATTCCACGATACGTGGCAGCAGTCAGGGGTACCCTAGATCGAGGCCAAATTGTTGTACCCGGGCATGGTGAGTAACCCAAAATCTGTAATCGGACGGTTTCCCTGTCCAGTCTTCTTTGAGCATTCGGCACGAGCTATTCTCGTTTTTGACTTGGTCATGTCCTCGGTGAGCGTGTAATACTGCGCAAAATGGGATCGGTGGGCTATCCTGAGCTCTTGGTGTCTGTCCCAACGAGCAGGTGTCGCCCGTTGAAGTAAACGAAGGCGATGGATTCGGGTAGTCGTTGTGCTTCAAGAGTCCGAAATAGTATTTCAGTACCCATTCGGGAGTTTTTGTGTGGCAAAGGTGGGCGGAAGGGCCGTTTTGGTTTTCTCTAATATTCAAGTTTAAAATTTGGCGGGTTTGAGTGGGACGATTTGTCAAATGCGAAGTTCCTGAGGAAGCTGTACTTTCCTTTGTAGCCGTATGGCTCATTCAGGGGATGAACTTTCCTTCCGATTTAAATACTCACCTGGGATTTCCCTAAATCTGGTCATTAACCCCTGTCTTATTCGAGTTGTGACACTTCGCTCTCGCGCTACAGATAGCCCCGGGCCATTTTTCAACTTTTCCGGTAAGCGGTGGTCCGGGTTGAATCCTGGACCGGACATTGCTCAACTGCGGGTTTGCCGAAGCTGTTAGCTTTCCTTTGTAGCCGTACGGCTGCATTCAGGTGGATGTCAAACTGTCCTTCACAGAAACTTACTCCACCTTGGGGATTTCCCCTAAATCTGGTCGATAATAATCGGTTATAACGAAAGGGGGAACAGGTTAACGACGGAACTACGCCCAGGCCATCATAAAATGGCCGCGCCCAGGATGCGCCCGCAGGTGCAGCCAGCGTTTCTGAGCGTTTCTATCATCGACTCGGTTGACTGAAGTAACAGATTTCCCTCTGCTCCGCGCTGCGGGCACTGCAAATACCGCCGATTTCGTCGCAACCCACTATGAATTAGTTTAACGAGGACAACGAAACCGAAACCGAAAATACCACGTAGTTTACCGACGCTCCATCACCAGTGGAGATAATCGTTTTCATCATCATCATTCCTCTTCCGCCTGTTCGCCTATTTTGTGATCTGTAGTGTTAGTGGTGTGTAAGTGGTATTTGTGGAATTTCTTGGGGGTGTGGCATGTAAAAACCGCATCGGCAGGCGCGGCTAGTCCAGTTGCCTGATGTCAGCAAAGGTCTCAGCCCACTGTCTGCCCGTGTACCCCGAACCGCGTCTCATAACCTTCGAGCCGGTGAGAAATTGCGCACTTTCGCTTGTCGCGCAGCTGTCACTTGTCACCGATCCGTCACTTGATCTTCCGTGCTCGCAGACGATGCCGATGGACCAGCCTCTCGAGAGGCTGCAGCCGGGCACAATCATCGAGATAGCCGGCCATGTCCTCAACTCCCCGAAACGGTGAGTGATCGGGGTGCTCGTGTACTCGTGTCGTTGCCGCTGAACGTGCGCTTGCCGCGCAGGTTCAGCGTGAACTTGGTGACGGACCGGGGCGACATCGCCCTGCACGTGAACCCGCGCTTCGACGTGGGCAACGTCGTCCTGAACACGTTTCAGAACGGCGACTGGGAAGACGAGGAAGTCGTCGACCACCTGCCAGTGCAACAGGGCCACAACTTTGAGACCATGATACTCGTCGAACATATGAGCTACAAGGTCAGCATCGCTCCCGCTTTGATCTATTGGCTTGTTGTTCGTGCGCTATAGCAAGGCAGCGCCACGTTTATGCGTCGTATCTATGCGACTCGATCTATGCGCGCCTGGGGCTGTGCCGCCTTCGGTGCCCAGTGCGTGCGAAGGGCGCTACCTGGATGGTGTTTGATCACTATTTCGACTACTATCGATGCGCGGTTACCTCATATGAACTGTTGCGCCGCAATATGTTTTAGCTGTGTGTAAAAGTACGTGGGTCGTGCCCAGACCACACAGGCTAAGGCGGTTTTTGTTTTTATTTTTCCTTTTGTCATGGCACATACCCCGCGGGGGATTGGCCAGGAATTAGCAAGGGCTTAAGTGCCCGCTTCACAAAACTGCAAATTAGAAACTTAGATGTAAATGCAGAAATGGCGCACAATGGCAAGAGATAATTGGCAAAAAAAAATTATAACCAGAGGTTGGCAGAGAAAAATTGACTAAAGTTGTACGGGTAAATATGTACTCAAAAATAACATCTAACAGAATAGATGCCTGGTCTTAAAACTATATGTGTGAATGGCTGCAGCCACAAGCTGTGACAGAATCCCAGGGATATGGCCCCAAACGACAGCAATAAGGGCATCAAATGAAAAGTTTAAACAGTTGTAATGGTGTGGCAAGGCGACATCGTCTCATTAGAGGAAAGCCGTGGCAATGCATGAAAAAGTGATTTATGGTTTCGTACTCACTGGAAATGTCACAACGGCAGGAGGAGGCGAGACCAGCCCAGTGGATATAAATTTTAGACGGGGAACTCTGCATCGAAAGCTGGGTGACTACACGCGCGCTCGTGCGCTCGATTCTACGCCCCCAGCACCACCTTGCGACGGCCAAGAGATGAGGCACGACGTGAAACGCGTCACTTTCTCCAAAATTTGGCAATGCCAGATACAGTCAAACCTTGTTAATTCGAAGTTGCCTAATTCGAGCCAACGGATAATTCGAACTGGTCCATTGGTCCCTGCAAAGTGACGTGTATTTGAATGGGGGAAAACTCTCGCTAATTCAACCTGGAAACACGTGCCACGGTTAATTCGAACAATATTGCCGTCCGCACAGACTACTTTTCGTAAAATTCGAAGCCGAAGGCCAAAGTTCAATGCTTAACTAGCTTCTGCAGCTTGTTAACCTGTAAACACATGCTTGCTTTGCATCCAGTGAAGTAGCTGGCGTAAACCATGTGGCCTTGATTCGTTGCGTATGCCGTACCATTGCACATGCTGTACTCTCACAGCATGTAATTATTGAAACTGCACTCCGAAGGACATGTAATACCGTCTACTTTATCACGCATGCGTTTCTATTGCTGGTAGCGTGCGCTGTACCGCCAGCAAAGGGAGCCCTGCTATTTCGAACTCCGGCTAATTTGAACAGATTTTCTATCCCCTCAGAGCTCGAATTAACGAGGTTCGGCTGTATTCGGGCGCTAGCCTACCAGCCGAAACAAACTAAATTGCTGCTCACCAACCAGCCCAAAATGCCTGTCTTAAATGTTTTAATGAAACATTTTATTTCATTGGCAAAATTTTTGGCTCCAGAAGTCATGCGAACTGGACTGCGTAGGACCACATTTGCTCCATAGCTATGGCAGGGAGTGCCTCAGGACCCTAATGGTAGCAGCAGTTCTAGCATCCTTTTTAAGCAGAGATGAGCAGTAGGCAGGCGTGGATAATGGGTTAAGTGGAGTTGTGCTGCGTCACCACTAGGATCGATTCCAATGTGAGACTGGCTAACCTAGCGTAACAAGATATGTGTCATTTCACATTGCAGATGGATCGATCCATGGTACAGAACCCTTGAGTGTCTGAAAATGAGGCAAAGGGAATTCGAACATAAACTCGAGGGGAAGCGGGACATGTCTCTGTATAATCCCAGTTTAGGCTGGGCTCCAACACGCCCAAATCCCTGTCCAGGAGAGAGAGAGAGACTGACCAACAGGTGAAACTTTGTACGCAGCCCGTGCTGCAACGTTGGGGCTCTTCGATGATCACTTGTGGACTCGCCACGAACTTCCACCACGGACTCCCTGAGAAGCAGTCTCGCATCTGTTTTTTCACATATATTTCTGTGGTGTGATGAATTCTCGGACTACCTGTGGACTGTCTGTGATGAGTTTGAGACTGTAAATCGAAGAGCCCCATTTTTGTTTATGTGCCTTCAAAAAAGGGTGTTGTATGCATCCATGAAGGTGGCAAGGGAGGAAATACTTTGGTATGGGGTGGAGAACACCAGAAGAGGGGGTAGAGAAAATTGACTGTGCCTTGCAATGGTGCTTTGTGCCACTGACTTGGAATAGGGGTGCAAGAAGGACAGGAAGGAAAATACTGGAAGATTAGTACATGTACTCGTTATGTGCATAGCCACCACAGACTTGACATTACATATGACGTAAATGTTTTTGTGTGTGCTGGAAAGAGTAGCAGGGAGGAGAGAATTTTTGGCAGTACAGTCTGAAATATGTGCCTCTGCCGGACACGAAAAGGGAAGAGGAGGCAAGGAGCCTTCCTTCATGAGATGTGTGTAATGTGGTCTGTGGTCTCTTCTTCACAGGAAAAGTTTTAAGAGCAACATTCGACATCGCCCTGGGGGGGCATACACTATGACGTGCCTTTCTCATTTCGAGCAAATGTTGCCGTGATTATGGCGTTTGGTGGAGGTTTTCTTTTCTTTTCCTTTTTTTTTTTTTTTTTTTGCCAATCTGGGCCAGTCTTCCTAGGGGGTGTTTCCTTGGCTTGACAAACGTGCACCAGGAACGTTGGGCGCGCGCCACGAGGCACACACACACGAGAGCTCGGCATTTTTTTTTAACTGCGAGTGGTTGCCGCAATTTGGCCAATCCCCAAAAGTGGGCATGCTTGGATTGACAAACATGCGCACGGGACGCTGGGCGGTCATTGTGAGGCACACTCACATGAGCGCTAGACATTTTCTTGGTTTTGTTAACTGCCAAGCAGAGTTGCCACGAGACCAGCACCTCACGTGCGCACTTTGGCAATTTTTGGTATTTTAACTGCGGACACGAAAAATTTACGATTGGCTAAACAGCTTGGCTGTTAATAATAGAATTAGCACACATTTTACCTTCCCTTTTATTGGGATGTCTCTTGAAAGTGTCACATAGTTGCTCAGGTTGTGTGGGTACTCTTTGATCGATGGGTATGTTTGGCATCTTGGACAGAATATTATTCAGCGGCAGGGAAGGAAAAATTGGCACCTGGAAAGGAGGTCAGATCTGGCAGCCATACTACATGGGAACACCAAACACGGGATCATGCCATGTTCAGTGTATCCTCAAGAAATGTCTTTTATTGGCCATGTAGTGTTCGTTCGAACCTAATGGGGCCGTGCTTGAGTGCAAGTCAGTGAAGCGTCGTAGCGGTGGACCACTGTCGTCAAGCCTCTGGCCTTGTAGTCATGGCTGACACAACATGGGCATGAGTCACAGGGAAAAGAATCACTCGTTGCTTTTGCTGATGTGGCAGCTTAGCGTGCTCAGTCATTATCTTTGTTTGTCCTGTTTGTAACTGCATTCCACAGAGGCGGCAGTGGTATCACCAGGAAACTATCAGGCACATGTTTGTCTTCCCTTATCTGGTCTGGGGCATGGGCCAGACTGGCTGAGCATTGCCTTCCCTTATCTGAAGTGGGGCATGTGCCAGACTGGCCGGAAAAGTAGCAAAGTAGCAGCATTATCATGTCCAACTGCACATCCCCTATTAGAGGGTTTTGTCTGGTGCTTCTGCCACATTCACAAAAACATTCATTTGTGTTAAGGCTAATGGAAGGCCCCATGCTGTCGCCCTGTGCCAAGGAAAGCATGTTTATTTGTTTATTTATTTATTTACCATAATTTACATGAGTCACCTTCGGGGCAATACGCACACAGACATACACAAAATATGCAGAGAACCGAAAAAGATGTCCCCATTAATGGAACCACGAAGACAGGTTTGGTTCATTCGAAAGGTGGCCCCGCCAAAGTAACAATCTGGCCAGTTTCAACGCAGGCAGTTGAACAGGATAACAGGGAAAACAGGTTGAAAGAGGCGAGCGTGGATTGATGGGCTTGTTGGTACTTAGCCATTCTTGAAGCGCTGCGCCTCAAGATGAAAGAGGGGCATCTGACCAGCACCTTTCTTGCATTGCTCCTGTGACATCGCAAGGACTACTCGGTGCAGATAACAGCTGCTGACAAAAGCTTCAATACACTTTGTAGTCGTATTATAGGGGTGTATTTGGTTTTTAGGGGTGCCAATTCAGCTCCTGCTCTTCTATGTTCAAGTACAGAACAGCTGGTTGTACTTGTAATGAATGTTGTGATGGGTTTGCTGTGTCCACATCCCATCACCTGCAGTGAACGTGGTAGAAGAAAGGTTCCCCGCCCCACAGCTGTAGCTAGGTAGTCTAGGTGGTGATCACGTGGTCTGTGTAGCCACCGTACGTTGCGGGTTTTGCAACCTGTCAGATTGACTTGTGGGGAGGGCAGTTGGTGTGCAGCAGAGCACTGCAGTCCTGTCACAGAATGGGGGGAGGTACCCGGGAAGCCCTGTGCACTTCCCTAACATTCACGCCTTCTCTCGTACACTGCGAAGAAGGCAAAAAATGGGCAGAAAGAAGAAGCAGGCAGCACGTTGCACTGCTGTGTACGATGACACACCCGTGAGTGCTTTTCATGCAGAGATGTTGAACTGGCCGAGCCACACTCTGGAAAGCTGTGCCTATTCTGTTGTCGACGGCATTTGTGGGTTGTTCTTGTCGGGCTCGGTTTTTATGCAGGGAGTTTGAAAGGTTCTTTTAGCATCTAAGTTGGGTAACCAATCCCTTTGGTTTTTCTATCCATAGCTGCACTTCAAAGTTTATTTGTTGAAAGCAGATTCATATTGCACTACTGTAAGTGGCAGTGCACTGTTACGTTCTTAAAAAGGGTGCGAGAATGATTTATGAAGAAATTTTTCGAATATAAAGTATAATTTTTAATATAAATAAAAATGTAGTTTTTTTACCTATTTTAGATCTGTATATCCGGTACCACGATCGAGCTGGAAAAATTCTTGCCACCTCTGAACACAATGGGTTATTCATTCGGCCCGACACAGCTGCCTTGTTTGCTCAGAACAATGGGTGACGGCAGGGGAGACCGACCCACAGGAACAGCCGTAGCAGAGATGGCCAAGCCACAATGCCATGTTTACTACAAGCCCCATGCAGACTGGAGTGCAAATACAGTGCAGACACGAAAAAGCGTGACACGTGAGTCACAGGGGAGGAAGAAGCACTTGTTTGGAGAACAAAGGAAGCTGCAGCGAGATAGGCGATAGATAGGTGATGTGCACACAGGTGTTGACATCCTGAAAAAGAGTGTTTTGAAGGCAGGAAAAAGGGGGGGGGGGGGAGTGCAGTAACCGCTCACTTATTCATTAGTCCTGTGCCGGTATGTCTAACGTTTATGGGCCACATGTGGATAGTGGTATTGCACGTTTTGTTATGGATACCCCAGGGGGTGCCACTGTTCCACGGTGTTCATCCAATCCAAAGTGGTCACTTGCTTCCCCATAGATGAAAACTGTTTTTATTTGTTTCGCAAATAAGCACGAAAGTTCTATCGCCGTTTCTTGGTGCAAAACAAGATAGGCTGCAAAATGCAACCTTCGTGTATAATTTGAGCATAACAAAGAAGCGGTTTGCTCAGGAAAATTTTTTACAAACACTCATGTATTGTCGTAACGTATTAGATAACTGAAATTCGAGTGAATGTGTGATTTTCTTTTTAGTTGCCATGAGTCAGTCAGACTTGTTCTTTTCCTACCTTCTTGTTCATTCTTAGGATTTCTTTTTGTGCGAAAGTAAGACATTGTACGATAATAAAGTATCTCAAAACAAAGAATTGAATAAGATGCAGTTTTGTCTTACTCCCGCGTCCCCTGAAACCAGTGGCTTTTACCTGCTAGTGCCATCGGTTCGTGGCAGCCATTTTAGTGCATTTGCCGTTTAAACGCTGCCGAGGTGTTTCGGGATGTGTGGCCTGTGCTCACAAGGAATGCATGAGCAGCCTTGAAGCATGGTGGTGCTAGCTCCCCGTATGTCCACCGACATGGCTCCCCCTTGCAAATGTGGGAGTAACAACGCCACTTGCCCTGTACCTTCCTTGAAAATTACTTTTGCCATTACGAGAGCATTGCACGTTGGTCATTTATGAAGTGGTGGTATAGCAATGCTGGATGTCGTTGCATTGCAGAGTCCCCATTGCTGGGCCAATCGCCGAGTGACCACCATCTCACCGAAGCCCTTTCCCCTCTCTCTCTCCTTTTCTCTTCAATTTGCCCCATGCCATGTCACCTGCTCTTTCTTGTTTATGCAAAGATGAGCACTGACCAGTCCACCTTGAGAGGTATATATGTGCAAATGGAGGAAGAGGAGGTAAAAAAACTGTGGTTGCAAATGAAGCGACCAAGGATTCCTGCATCAGTAAAAGGGCACTGCCCCCATCGAAGCTAGAATCCTGTGTGACCGTCGTTGACATTGACGGAAAAGCACTTCTCTCGTGCTTAGTCCACACCTCACCTCAGTGAGGCTGACAACTTAACTTCTGATGGCCGCTGTCACCGTCATTGGTCAGTGGCTATGGAGGGGTCTCTCCGTTGCCAATTCTGCGTAGCTGTTTCCCCTTTTGGCATTTGTTTATGCAGGCATTTTGGCCTATTTTTCACCCCAGAATTGGAACACCTGTGATGATTGTAACCCTCCTGTTGCCTCCGTGGCATCCTTTGTTTCCATGGTGGCAGCCTTCAGTATTTTACTCGTCTTGTGTGCAGTGCACAGCAAAAATGTGCAGTGTTCAAGGAGGTGTGCTGCTGCTTCTTCCCTTGCCTGCAGGTGGCCTTCAACGGGCTCCACTTTGCCGACTTCAAGCACCGGCTGCTCTTCTCGACGGTGGAGACCCTGCGGGTGGACGGCTGCGTCACCATACACCGGGTGGAGCAGAGGCCCCCCCTGGGCTCCACCATGGTGGGTAGCGGCAGCGTACTGTGAAAACCGGGTGGTCCGAGAGCCCCCTTCTTGCCCACCCAGGTTCCCCCGATGGAGGGATGCCAGCCGCAGCCGGTCGCAGTCGCAATGGGGCCCACCATTGTGTACAACCCGGTGGGTGCCCCCGCGAGTGGGTGTGTGAGGGTGAGCTGACTCCTTGCTCCGCGTGCAACAACGCAGCCTACCCCGTTCCTGCACCCGCTGCCCGGGGGGCAACTCAAGCCGGGACTCCTGGTCTACATCAGCGGCAGGCCCCACAGCGAGGCCAACTCGTGAGTGGTGCTCCCCAGGGTGTCGAGGTGTCCCCCTGCCTGATGACCCCGTTTTTGGGATAGTGTAGCCAGGGGGGGTGTTTCGTTGTCTGAACAGCCCACAAAATTTTCTGAGCAGTGCACTCCCCTGTCTGTCCCCACCGCATTTCGGCCTTTTCTTCGTCCATGCTGTTTATACTCCGCATTAGTATATTATGTAAAAACAAGATAAGGAAATTAGACAAGGAAATTAGATGTTTGTGTTTAGGGTATCGTTTCTTTCCTTTTTTTTTTTGCCAGCAGCGTTTAACACCCCCTGAAAAATATTTCTGGCTACACCACTGGCTGCAGTAAGATAGAAATGTAAGCTAGTGGTTTGCAACTGACGACGGTAACACTTTTTGTGCACTAAACAGAAACTCAATGAAAAAGCGACATGAAGAACAGCGCAGTCTTTGTGTATCTTTTTCACTGCAGTCGTCTTAGTGTCTTTTTTTTGTTGTGTCCCTGTTTAGTGCGCAAAAAGTGTTGACGTCATGAATTTTGGTTGTTTGCCAACAGCATAAATTCCAGCCCTTAGATTTTTTTGTTGAGGCCAGAGGAGTCGCTTATTCCAGCCCGTGCAGCCCCAGCATATATTCATAGTCCTGCAGTGATGGCCAGAATCGCAAAAATCTATCGAGCAAAAAGGCTGATGTGCATCGGCTGTACTAACAATATTAAAGATGACGTTAGCTAATGCTAGCGCAGAGTGTTTCGAAGCACATCAGTTATCAACAGTGGGTTATATTTTCAGTGTATATAGAAAGATATAGAAAAGACTAGCTCTTGTGTCACGGTGAACGTTGGTATTTCCGACATGAGTATGCAAAAGAACTTCTGAAACAAACAAAAAAAAAGCAGAGGCACCAGAATGTACGAGAACAATTACCAACTAATGGAGACAGTCTGTTGGTAAACACATGGAAGGAAGCAACTGTCAGACAAAGTTCACCAAAGCTACTATTATAATCACTTCTAACCACCCCAGCAAGAAAAGGTCAATGAAAAAAAAAAATAACAGTAGTAGACCAAACTGAAAAAGAAAAAAAAGTTTTATAAAACACGACATGATTAATGGCACTGGCTACCACTCCCAAGCACAGGAAACAATTACCTTAACATAAATACCCAGGAAAGTCTAGGGGAGCACAGCCTCGTCGGTAGCGTAGTTGGTATCACACCATGCTGGTATTCTGGTGGTCGTCGATTCTTGTCCCACCCTGTGAGCATGATTGTTTTTTCTTTCTCTCTTTCAAACATTTTAAAACTGTACCTGTTTCAAGAAGAATAAATGACAAACCACCTTTTCCCCTTTGCCTTCCTTGGCGTTCTTGACTGGTGACCCACGTTTCCGTCATGATTAAATACAACACAGGGGACAAAGTTCCATTAGCGTGGAAGCAGTAGCGGCTGTTCTCCCTGTCCATCCCTCTCCCCCCTCTTCTGCTGTGCAGGTTCTCGATCAATTTCCAGTGCGGAGGCCTGGGCTCAGACGTGGCGTTCCACTTCAACCCACGCTTCCGGCACAAGGAGATGGTGCGCAACACCTTCCAGGACGGCGACTGGGGCACCGAGGAGCGCAAGTGCCACGGGTTCCCCTTCGCCCCTGGGGTGCACTTCGACCTCCTCATCAGGGTGCGTGGCTCTCTCTCGTCCACCCCACCACACTACTCCTCCAGTGGGGCCTGGCGTTCGAATTCTTCAGAGTTGACCCCCATCTGTAGGAGCATGTGTGCTAAGCGGTCTGCTTGTCAGTGAACCGCTGGAGTGCAAATGTTGAAAAAAGGCAGGCCCTTGTTTTGAAAAAAGGAGGAGGAGGAGGAATACTTTGATGAGAAGGGAAGGCTCTAAGCCCATTTGGAGAGAAGGGGGGTGGGGTGGGAGTGGGGCTCTGTGAGGGTTTGAAGACAAGTTGGATTTGTGTCTCCGAGGATGTAGCAAAAAGAAAAGATGCATACTGAAATGTAACAAAGTGTTGCGGTTAAGTGCAAGGCTACTTGAAGTAGACTTGAGTCTTAGGCACCCGGGCATCCATCTGTTTGACCATCCTTCTCATTATGTGTCCGAACAGAGAAACCCTTGCCTCTCGGGAGGCGTGGGAAAGGGCCAGTTTGGTGGGGCATGGCCAGGAAAAAGAGGAAGGTGGGGATTTTTCTTTTTCTTAATTTTCTTTTTCCCTGATGTTGTTATGAACCCAAATGAACACACAACAGATGGCGATGGGAGGATTGTGTGCCACAGGCACAAGATTATAGTAGTGCCAGTTCAGGAAACACTTGCAGAGCCCCCTTCCCCTTGGATCCACCATTGCCTTCAGTGCAACCACTCTGTCATTCGTGTGGTCAACTTCAGTGAGCCTCCCGTGCATTTACTTTAACCAATGTTCCACCCTCTCCCAATCTCTGACACCTTGCTTCCCTGTTCAGCTTTGCTCCTTTTCTTCTTCAGATCAGTTGTCTCGTCCAGGCATATTTTTCACACTAGGTGTGGTGATGCTCGTTTGGGTGGCACTTCTTTCCTGCAGTTGATGTAATCTATAAAGGAAGTGCTGGTGAGCAGCACCTATTTAAAAGCTTACTAAAACGCGAAAGCAGGCCTGCATAGGTAGACTGCAGTGCCACGAATACAAATGCACCATTTGTCCCAGCAGTTGTTTAACAAAAAAGGGCAAAAGCAAGAGAATGGACAAGACAGTGCCTTTCTATACACTTCTCCACACCACATCATTAGGCGTTACAGCAAAATGGGATTGCTGGCTCTGCTTGTTTAACCCTTTCCCTTCAGAGTTTTTTTTTTATGGCTGGTTCTCACTCCCTGCCTTATTTTTATTTTATTTTTTTTCGAGGTTTGTTCAGTGGAATTTTTACGCTTTACTAGGGAACAAGTTAAGATTGGCAATAGTTGATGTACGGAATCACCCCACCTAAGCGACGAACCCAGATGTCAACGAGCGTGTGCATTTTGTAAGAACATGGCTATGAATGCGTGATATCGTCTGCCTTTTCTCACATAGTCTGTTTGTTGTCGCTGCAGTAATTTATAAGCATGTGATGTCCGAAAAATCACGGAAACGGCTTGTACCACGTTCAAAATATTCCCAGTAATGCACTACTTGCGCCACATGGAATAACATCTGGCTGTGGTGATGAGGCACAGCAGCAACTTCAGTTGCCATTCTTAAGTGGTTCCCGAGTGTAGTAATGCAGTATGCTACTCTGTAGGACATCTAAACACTCTATTCATCCTTAACTTTTCCAACAAAAAAATTTGTATGGAATGCAAACAAATTAGCACTGAACTATTTACAAAAATAATTGCCTGCTGATTAAGATGTGCAGGTGTTTGGGAAACCGTTTAGTATGGTCCTCAAAACAGTGAACCACATAAAATGGCAGCTGTCAGATAACACGCAGAAAGCAAGACTCCTTTTGCTGCTTTGGTTGCACCTGACTCGTCCCGGCCAGCACGGTCGAGCTGCTGAGATAAGCTGAAGCAACGCAGATTCAAAAACATGCGCTCCATCTGTTGTCTAAAGTATTTACCCGACAGGATCTACGCATTTACGGGGTTCTTCAATAGATGGCGCGACATGCCCACAATAGTTTTTTACATGGGTATGTGTTGGGAGGGGCAGGGAGTTCGCTAAAGAAGAGGCAACACGAGTATTCTCGGGCACATCAGGGTGTGTGTGTGTATGGTTGCTTGAGTTATCTCGGGAGTAGCAGTGAAAGGTTTAAGCCATTTCATGAAGCAGTGAGACGGTGACTTGACAGGGAGCGTATCTGGAAACTTCTGCTCAACACACATTTATCAGCAGAGCTTTATTGTGCGGTGTCGGCTGAACTTTGCAAAGGCTTGTGGTGGCAGGTAAGACTCGGACAATCCGCCACACGCGGCTACCATGTCTTAGGCACCAGCGTGGGAGGCAGGCAAGAGGCAGAGGCAACAGACGCAAACCTTTGAGGGGGGTTTATTCCCAAAACCACTCTCGGGCTCCTGTCTCTTCAACACCCTCAACAGTTCCCACATTGCTTGAGCGGCCAGTGTTGTTCAGCTTTGGCACTACCAGTGAACAATGGATGGTCCAGGCTGGAGGGGCAAAGCCAGGTCGCTCTGCTACCACACGTAGTGATGTCTGGAGCCAGTCAACCTGCTCGCCGCAGCCAACTGGACACGCCAAATGCCACAGCCCCATCTCCCGTGCTGGTAGATCCCTTGAGCTCCCCGCTCGAGTCATGCGCCGGGAATAAGCAAGCGAAACGAGTACCTGCATCTGCTTTCAAAAACAAAACAAAAACAAAAAGCAGCACCTTTGTTGTATGCTTTCTGGCTTAGTCCTGTTGTCTGAGCTGTTTTCTTAGAGTTGTCATTTTTCTTCATGCGTGATAGGCTCTCGACAGGTGCACCTAGAGCCACTAGATCAGGTTTCAGAGTATCGGCACTCTTTTCTATCAATGTTGTATGCCGCCTACAGCGGCCATTGGTCGAACCGTCTCGCGTGACATTTGTTTAGTGCGGACGGCCCATGGGCGCTGACATTTTGGTGCCTCTGTGTTGCCGCGTGCGTGTACTCAGCGATAAACCATGTTTTGGAGCGCAGTGTGGCTCTATGACACGTTGAGAGTGAGTTTTTAAGCTGCAGGCAGAGTAGCGATGTTGTGCTGCTCTGTACAAGGCTGTTTCAACTGGCCGGACGGTGGGAAACGCCTGCTTCTCTTCCCGTTGTGAAAGAACGACTGTGGCCTAGGCTTTACTAGTGGCTGTAGGTTATGCTAGGCCACAGTTGTTCTTTCCTTCACAGAAACTTACTCCACCTTGGGGATTTCCCCTAAAGCTGGTCAATTAATACATGTCCTTCACTTCGAGTTGTTGATCAATTCGCTCTCGCGCTACGAACTACTAGCCTCCTGGTTAGCTCAGTTGGTAGAGCGACTGCTCCAGTTAAGCAGTGGTCCCGGGTTCGAATCCTTAACCAGGACGAATTTTTGTTCAACTGCGAAGTTTCTGAGAAAGCTGTACAGCTTTCTATTGTAGCCGTACGGCTTCATTGAGGTGGATGTCAAACTTTCCTTCGCAGAAACTTACTCCACCTTGGGGATCTCCCCTCAATCTGGTCGATTAGCGTAGCTTATTTAGTAGCTCTAGGGTAACCTAGATCCACTAAATAAGCTACGCTAGCGTAACCGAGTGTGACCCTGTCGTACTGGCATGCAGGCTCAAAATACTCAAAGTAAACACAGCTGTCATGGTTGCCAAGCAATGCTCGGACCAATTCCGCCTGTCAATGTTGGCCGCAATAGAGCGCATAAAGCTGGCCACTCTGGCGTCGGGCACCAAAATGGCTGCCGCCGTGCGTCGGTGTCGTTACTCTTAAGCGTAGCTTATTTAGGTTCTAGATGCACCTTCTCAATGCGCCCTGGCAGAGAACAACTCGTGGCTGCCTTGTCTTCAACTGCCATACCCGCCGCGGTGGCTCAGTGGCTAAGGCTTGCGCTGCTGAGCACGAGGTCGCGGGTTCGATTCCCGGCCGCGGCGGCCACTTTTCTGATGGAGGCGAAAAGCAAAAACCCCGTGTGTGCGAGATTTCAGCGCACTTAAGATCCCCAGGTGGTCAAAATTAATCCGAGCCCTCCACTATGGCGAGCCTCATCGCCTGCGTTGCGTCAGCACGTTTAAACCCTACAATAAAAAAAAATCTCAACTGCCTCCCTTTTCCCACCCTTCGTTGTCGTTGCAGGTGCTGGATGCGGCATTCGATGTGGCCGTCAACGGGCAGCACTACCTGCAGTACCAGCACCGACTGCAGCCCCTTCAGTGCATCAGCCACCTGAGCATCGAAGGGGACGTGCTGCTTGCCTCCTGCAAGCTGCACCAGCAGTCCTGAATGGGGAGCGGTGGCTTTCTATCAAACGGGCTGGGCCCCCCGCTGTAAAGCCCCGGAGGCCGTTTGCCCTTTTGCTTGACAGCAATAAACGTCTAGTCTCAGGTTGCAGTGTTACACCACTTGGGGACTGTGCTGTGTGTCTGCTATCTCGACACAGTCAGTGTCTGTCCAGGGCAAGCTTCTACTGTCTGTTCCTTCTGGTATCTACAATTTGCCCGAAGGCTGTTGCAGCGGCTGCTGTCTTACAGGGGGATGCAGCCATAAATGAGCCTCGTTGAATGATTCTGGCAAAACACTTTGCATGATGGTTGCACTTTATGATCCACATTCTGTTCAACAAATTCCCGGGCCGTCTCACTAACGTGAAACCTTGAGAGGGGCAAAGCATGCAGGGTATAAGTGTATTCTTGGTGCCTTGGCGTTTTTGCCCACGGGGACGAAACCGGTGGGGGATAGAGGTATACAGCTGTGCTGTAAAGGTCTCTTGTCTTTGAAGCACGAAGTTCTCTAGTGCGAGGCATGAACGACCGTCCCAGTGTTGTTTTAGTACGCATCACAAAGCGCTCCAGCACAAGGCATAAATGAGTGCCCTGGTGCTGTTTTAGTATGCGTTCAGTTCTAGTGCGAGGTATAAGCGAGTTTTCTGGTGCTTTAGTACTGTGACTACATGAAACGACGATTACGATGATGACAGGAGACGCCAACAGCCCCAGCCCCTAAGGGGCTTTGCCCCTAAAATAATGTTGTGCACTGAGTGTGGCTCATGCCATGCGTTGCCATGCCGTTAGAGCTAGCAGCCCTGTGCCACTAACTGAACTGCTGCCTTGTTGGCAAGGTAGGCCTCTGTCCGAGTGGGTTGGCGTACACCTTAAAAGTGACGGTACAAAGCTACGTTGTAATCCTTCCTTGTAGTAGATTTTTTGTTAATCAGCGACCAGGTAATGTCACAGTGGGAACTAATGCAGGCTACAAAGCTTCGTAGCCATGATGGGGAAAGGAGAGGGTACAAAACGGCACCTGATGGACGAAATGATAGCGGAGGTGCACAGCGCGCAAAAGGGCGCGCAGTTTTTCCTCTCACGACAGCTAGGTGCTCCTTGTTTAACTAGCGCAGAGCACTTGTGGCGTTATCTGGCAGCTCTGGAAAACGACTTTCCCCCTCCTGCGCTTTAAGAAATCGCAGCAGCACTATAATAACCAATCAGCGTGACCGAACGTGCGAATTCAGCGAATGACGAGGCGAAGTGTGCGATTAGAGCAAAAAAAAAAAAACGTAGTGTCTAAAGTGCCATCCGACGGCTCTTTAGCGGGGCCTTGTAGTGCCATCTGACGGCACTGCAAGCACATGCTCTCGTGCCGTCCGGCCGGCCAGTGAGCGGCGGAGCACAAGGCCAACACCGCGCCTTCAAGCTTCAGTCTTATGATACCTATACGAAAGAAAAGAAGTTTCTTATGACGCACTAGCCAGCTCAAGATCGGACGCTCGCGGGTGGTTATATGAGCAAGTGAGCCGAAACCAAGCCAGTGATGCGGATGCGCGACGCGTGTCACAAGATGAGGCGGTGTTCGCACTTGCGACGAGAGATGATGCGACTTCATTTAGCTTTAGCTACAATGTAGTTTAGCGGAGCTGTTACCCGACCTGTACAACTTCCTTGGTGCTTCAACCATTTGCAGTCAAAGAAAATTACGTTATATGGACACGACAAAAAAAGGTGGAAATCGCTCTAAGCGTGAACTGCATGGCGAGTTTTTTGCACGCGATTCGTGCGCGTCGGCGTTGCCCGTGCGATTTTTCACACCCGCGTTTTCGGTTCCGCGCGCGCGGCAGCTTCTGCCTCGCTCAGAAAGTCGCGCGCGGCTGTGGGAGGAGCCTGATGACGACTTGCGCCAATGGGGAGGCGCGCACCTAATGGCGGGAGTTCCGAAGCGCTCGAGACAGCCGGATGGCTCCGCCGGAGATGTTTAGGCTTACCACCCCGGCAGATATTTAATGGGCGCTTTCACTAGCGGCGCGGATAATGTTTTGTAATACCGTTTTCGCCCACATTATAAGCTCCTTTACCCCACAAGCAGCTTCGTGCGTGCCTTGAGCGGCATTTTAGAGAGCGCTTAGAAGCGGTCGATCGAGCTCCCCACACCACTTCGCGGCCCCAGCCGCCGGCCGCGCCGCGAGCAGCGTGCGGGTGGTTCCGCGTAGAGTTCCCGCGGGAGCTATAGAGGAACTCTAGTTCCGCGGCAGCGGCAGCACACCTGTGGAGTGCGCAGCGCGTTTCGCGAGTAGGAAACGCTCCATGCGGTTCACGCTTAAACACGCGCTGCTAACCTGGAATAGTACCGAAAGCATTGCGGGTTGCGGGAAGAGTCAAAAATAACGAACTCAGGCAGACACTTTTCAACATATATTATTGCAGGAAGAAATACGTTTTCTCACTCCACAACACCTGTATCCCAGACCGCAAAGTTCGCTTCTTTTTACAGACGCAGAAGTTCTGGCACCTTCGAATTCCTCGTTGGAACTCTATGGGCATTACCAGAGTCCTTCAAGCCATAGAGTTTCATACAAATAACTAGAGGGGAAACTGGCGCTGCGATCGTACGCCTCAATGGGCGTGGATGGGTAGTTTGTGGATTCGGATGGCGCTCAATGGCTTGCGGAAGTTACTATGGATTGCAGGCAGTTTCGTTTTCGTTTTGGATTTCCATGAACGCATTTGCCTATGCGGGGTGTTGAAGAATATATCAAAATACGTTTCTCCTTGAACTACATGCCGCGCGCGCACTGACGCCACCCTGAGTAGAAAGTTTTATAACTAGAGTTGCGAATTGGGGTGGGTTATCAATTCGTTGGCCGGCGCAGCGACACGAAAACACAAACGACGGGCTCTGTGCGGCGAAGTTGTCTGCGAATAAGGAGTTGCGGCGCTGCTTATTCGGCAGAGCAATGTATTGTCGAAGCTAACGACGGTTGCGAATCGCTTGAAACAGCCACACCTACCGTGCCTACCATGCGAACGCCGGCTCCTACAACCTACAACGTAGACCAGCAGTATCGGCGGTTGATAGGAACGCAGCTTGATGAATGTCACAAATTCAGGCAAGAATAACTTCTCCAAAGGTAATCGGTTTCTTTTTTTTTTATGAGCACAAAACTTTTCTCTTCCTATTACAAACCACCAGCGCCGAAACTTTTACAAGTAGTTTTTAAAGAAGTCCGCGTCCTGCTGTAGTTGGCGGCAAATGGCAAACCTGCTCCGCAAACCTCCTCGACTCCGCGTCGCTTTTTATTTAACGCCGCGTTTTATTTCGTACAAAACCAGTTTTCGTCACTAACTTTTTTGTTCGCTTTGTAATTTGTAAACGGATAACCGGACAATAAGAGTTTTTTTGTCAAAAAACACAATTTGCGCAGCCAGAAGCTTGTTTGGATCCTACGCAATCCGGTTCCAGAACTACCCATCATTCCCATTGAAGCGTAAGCGCCGCTGCCATGTTCGCGTTGACACTAGCGCCAGTTTCCCCTCTAGTTATTATTGTATGAAACTCTATGCTTCAAGCATTGAAGGACTCTGGTATTACGGAAAGGCTGCACAGTCCCGCTATGCATCCAGCTACATACGAAGATGACTCGCTTTGACAAGTCAAAGGAGTTTATATGCGCACTGATGATTCCCACGCTGTTCGTCGATTGGTACATGTGTATGCTGAAGCCACGTACTGACCAAGGAGCCGGTGAGCACGGGACGCTGCTTGATGGCCCAGCGGGCCCGCCTCGGAAGGCCAACATTGACCGGGCGGCGGCTTGCCGCCGTTTGGCATTGCGGATGTAAACAAACGTTTCGTTACCGGCTACGTCAGGTGACTCTGCAGCCGTGATTAACTATACAGCTTTGCGATGTCGTCGGCCGACGAGGGACGAGCGGTCGGCCCCGCCGTCGCAAAGCGACGAAAAGCGAAGGGCCGCCTTGTCGCTTTGCGACGTGGCGCGGCGTGCTAATCAAGTCGCCATAGCTCACTGCGGTAGCTATATAGAGGAACTCCAGTCGCCAGGGGGAATGTGTAAGGGCACATTGCACCTTGGATTTGGCTCGCTGGCTCACAGGGATACATTAACACAACGGCGCCGTGCTGGCCGTGTGCTGAGAGTTCTGTACAGGAGCCGCCCAAGCGCCGGGCCGGCAGGACGGCGCAGGAGCATACGCTTTCAGCGCCGTTGGACGGCACTGCAAGGCCAGCACTGTAGACACTGCGAAAAAAAAAATCGGTTCCAATCCACACTGTGAAGACGGTTGGGAAGCAAAGCTTTAAATGACACCCACAACAATTGCCCATGCGGCGTCACTTGAATTCACACACGTGGCTCTACAAAGAGTTCATGAAACCAGAGATTCTGCCTGCCGTTACCTGGAATTCGCGGGGGTGGTGTCCCGAACGCAGCAGCAGCGTTGGCCACGGCCAGGCTAGAGCGGCGGACGCCGCTGTAGGCTGGCCGTCAGTTGGGAGAACGAAAACGCAGAGGGGCTTCTCTTGAAGGGTGAGACAGCGGAACCTTGCCATCCTGATGTGCTAGCTCGGGGATACACCACCGCGCGACACAAGCGCAGACACTGGAACAATTCGGCATGTGAGCTTAGTGATTCCCATTTATACCGTCTTAAACTATAGTCAGTTTACTAAGTTTGGAATTGCGAGAAAGCTTAGGAAACTTTTATGATCGCTATTTATCAGAACCAGTTGTTCCTTTGCCTTTTTGTTCTTTTACAACCAAATTGGTACTCACCAATTTAAAAAAACGCGGTCCCATTCTTTGCAAGCGGTTCGCAAGAAGTAGTGTTTCTCTAGCCCTTGGCGCAAAGTTGTCGTTACAAGAAATTTAGGGAATGAAGGAAAGAATGAAATAGATTTTTTTTCGGTTTTCTGGTGACTAAAAATTGCTTGAAACAAGGCCAGGCAAAAACTGCATGTCTGCACGTGGTCTCTACAGTTTGTTTTCCCGCCCTGCAATCCAATGCTTAGCGTATCTTTGCCGTACGACCACTTAATTCCGTCGGGTCTGGGTTACCCAGGAGGTGCTGTTGACAATTTAATCGAGCCGTGCGAAGGAAGCGCGCAATGGACGCGAAGCTGCGCCAAAACAGGCCTAAAACAACCGTCGCCAAAGCAGACGACAAAGCCGGTGGAATGGTTCCTGCCGTCATGCCTGCCGGTGCGCAGGGAATGCTGGGTAATAGCGCGCATTCGCCGCGCCATCTACACTGCTCCGTGAGTGAAAACCGCCCTCCCCCTCTTCAGCCACGTTAGGATCCTGACGTCCCGCCCGCCGCGAAAGAACCGTTGGCTGGTAGAGGTACAGTATCGGCGCGGGGGCAAAATCGCACGTGGTGAAGCTCACCTGCGGCATGTCTTGTTACTCCGTCGCCGCCAATTATGGGCTGTTTGGACCATTCCAGACCGTTTTCCGCCTGCCAGTTGCCTGGGCGCCATCTCCTGCCTCTCCTCCTAGTCTCCTCTCCGGTCTAGAGTTTCATGCAATTTTTACGGTCTCCGACCCGCTGTGGCAAAATGGCGCGGCTTTCGAAGGGCGCGCCCAGTCTTCCCAGGCTGCAGTGATATAGAGTGCAGCGCGGGGGTTGCAGGAGCTAGTTGGTCGGGCCGCCGTTGGAGCCGGAGTTTTACGTGCGGACATGGAAAGAGGTATGGATAGGTAGCCTCTGCTGTAGAATGGTCATTAACCACCGCCAAGGCAGTATTGTGCACTGGACACGATAGGTCACTGCCCGTGCACGATGCGGGACTGCCTCTTCTTGCTAACTGGCCGGCGCGCTGAGGCATTGCAATAACATATACGAGTCCTGTTGCTGTCCGTGTCAACATAATCGAACACGCGCTGCTCAGGAGGCATTGGTGCAATGCTTGACAGCAAAAGTAGAACTTTAAGCATGCATGCCGGCGATTGTCTTTGGATTCGGCTCAAGATTTCTGTTTACCCCATAAGCACTACCACACGGCTTTCGCGAGATCCATAAGTGATAGGAGGTGGCTAAATAAACCGGGAAAAAGGTCTTGTTACAGCGGAACCCCGATAATACGGAATTCAAAAAACTGCGCGAAAGCGTCGTATGACCGGGGTGTCGTACGACCGGGGTGCATGTAAATGCCGGCCTTGTAGACGGTCTCACGCGACAGGTGGGCTAAGAACTTATTCAAACTACTATATTTAGCACATTCTCGTGTGATTTGCGAACCCTGAGCTGAAATGTCAAGTTAAAGAAAAGCAACGCCTATGTTATGCCCCTCTCCGCTTTATGGCGTCCAGCTAGCCCGCCAGCCAAGCGCCACGCGCCACGCGCTATAAGGCCGACGTGGTCGAGCAAATAAGGGGAAAAGGCGGCTGTGAAACTGTCAAGGCCAAGCGAAACGAACGATAAGTACAAGGCGGAGATGAACAAAAAACGTTTCATACCCTCCTCCATCACCATTTGTATGAAATGTTTTGCTCAATATACCTCCATACTGGTTAAAAGCCTGGTATAAAACCAGCAGGCGCCTATACACACAGTAGGCTATTTGGAACTCAACCTACATTTTTTGCGCCCCATAGTGCATGTCGGCATACTCTCATGCCAAGATGACGTAAAGTGGTGTGATACAATTCTTCCGAGCGTTCGGCAAGGTTACAAAAACTGTTTTATTACCATCTCCTTACATACGATTACCGGGAATCGTAATGCCTTGTGCCAAAGCCAACAACTCCGAAGGCCTAGAATTTGTTTTCTTCTTCCATTTTCGCTGTTGCCAGTTAGAAGCAGCTGGCTGTTCCCTTTGTTCGAAAGATCGCTCGAAACAGAAGCTGACGCCTATAGCTCGGACTCTTCGCGCTCCGCACAGGACCGGCTTCGCAAGGAATGGGGCGACGCCGGCAATGTTTCTTCCGGAGCGCTATCAGAATCTCTACTTTAAATCACTCCTTAAGCTAGTGTACGTAATTTTAAGCCTTTTATTATGATAAAAAGTTATGCACACGCAAAATCTGGTGCGTAAAGACCGGAGATGCCGAGCGGAACGCGTTCCGCTCCCCGCTAGCAGACGACGCTCGCTTTCCTAGCGCAACTCGCAACCGCAGCGCCGCGGTGGCGAGAGTCGCGGCCGGCCGCCTTCTCTCCACGGCCGCGGCGGGGAGATACGGAACTGAAACTAAAGCCTGGCAAACTGTTCGCATGGCGACGCAGTGAAACATCCCCCTCGCGAGGGGCACGATCAAATGCAGAACATTTCTGGGGGCGCACGACGTTAAGTAGTTTGCGTTACGTTAATGTTGTTGCACTTGTGGCAACTGCTGACGAGAGAGCGCTCGTCAGCAGTAAAATTGGCAGCCTCGGCGCACGTTGAGTCCGAGAGAGGGGGAGAAGTGTCCTTGAAACGTGCCTGGGCGCGCTATCGAATGTTGATCGCGCCGATAGCGAAACGTCTGAGCCGGGCATGTCGAGGCGAGCGATGCGAACAACTACGGACGCCACGAACGGGTTACATCGTGAGTTAAAGAAATGCTCTGCATTCAAAAACGTCATTGACGTACATACATTGTGGAGACACCCTTTGAACGGTCCCGTGCCGTCGCTATTGCGTCATAGTGCTCGGCACATAGCTGTTTGCTTTTCCCACAAGACGCAGCAACGCGAAATAGATAAGATACTTGAACCTTCGTGAGTAAACCGTGTTGCGCCGTTAATTATAGCGTGGTCTTGCTACATTGACTTGCTGCGGCGGCCAGCGAATGACCCTTAATGGCGGTGCCAACGGCTACGTGTCTCCACCCATCGCCTCCTGTGTTTTGCTCCACCCTTGAGGCGGACGCGAGTGAATTGAGGCACTCTTTCCATTTAACTTCTCATGTTCTGCTTCTTAAATAAAACGGGTTGAAGATATGCTTGTCCACTTGTGTTTAGTCCTAATGCATATAACGAGCTAATTTTTGAACCCTCTCATATTAATTCTCATCGAATATTTTTTTATCCAGGAGAATAAATTTGCTTTCACGAGCCGATTGAGTTTTATTGACGGAGTGCACTGATACAGCAGCGCAGTCAGTAGTACGAAATCAGCTGAATATATTGCCCAATTGATTCTAGCCAAATTTTGTAGCGCTGCTTGCGTTTTCGTAAAGGAACGGGGTCTTTGTTTCCTCTTAGCAGATATGTGGGTTTGTAAGCATATGTATAATAAGGAAAAAAAAACCTAGCTCAAGCATCGGTCACGCTATCCGCTGAAGACGTCGGGCTCTCCGACTTGCTCCAGCTCGTGAAGGGTAATGCAGTACTTCCAGTGGAAGCACACAGAAATAGTTTCCCAACACTTGCAGTGCGTTAAGCAATGCTGCTTAAAAGAAATACTATGATTCTGAGAAAGAGTAAGGTAACCCTCCTTGGAAAGGTATAGCAGGACCTTGGTCCAGCGTTCCATAACTCCATGGCCGGTGGAATTCCCCAACGCTTATTGGGAGTTGTTCCATGCTGTTTCCGAGGGCGCCTCGCAACTCCTCGTTGACCACCTCCCGCACGAGAGTCTGGGGACTCCCGGTGGGAGGGTACGGATATGCTGGGCTAAGAGGAGTTACCGGATTCTTGAAAAAGGAATTGTATATGGGACAAGTATTTCAATTCCTTTGAAGAGTTGCCCGGACTTCTTTTCTTCTTAGAGTGAAAGTCGAACCTACGCAGAACAAGTTGCGGAATAAGATTGCTTGACAAACAAGTAGTAGTAGAAAACTCTATTATAAAGTCAGGTTAGCTCTCAGAGGGTGGTGCCCTTAGTCCAGGGCCCCATTTGCTGCTGCGATCCGTCTTGCCCGGTCGATCAGTCCACGCTGGTCGTCCAAGGCTGAGCTGGAAAGAGCGGCTTCCTATCCGGAGGGGGAGGAGCTGGGTATAGGCAATTGGGTCGGGGGTTTGGGGCATTCCCATGTTTAGTGGTACAGGTTCGGGTGTCCTCCGCAGGATGGGCGTCTGTCTGGGTATATGGTAGGGTAGAATTTGTGCCGGAGCGAGAGTAGGAAACGTGTTAGTTTGTAGCTGGCGCCATGCAGCGGCTTCCTCACGGGTGAGTTGCGCATGTGGCGGAGGAAGTGTCCTACGGGAGAGTCTGTGGTGTTGTAGTATATGTGTGTATGTGAGTGGGATACTTTCCTAAAGGGGGAGCGAGTCTCCAAAGGTGGGCCCAGTCGCACGCAGAGCGCACGGAGTTTCTTGCAACTCTCGGATGGCGCATGCAATTGCAGCACTAGCGGAACCGGGACCTGCAGTGCGCCCCTCTTTACGCTCTCGACCCGCAGTGTACGTTTCGTATCTGTTTATCGAGGCAAACAGAGTGTGCTATACATCGCCTGCGCCTCAAAGTAGCCTGTACCAAAAGCTTTCTTAACAAAATCGGTCTGATGGTATCACCTCTGTGTCCGCTTTGCGGTGTACGAGAAGACACTGAACACCTGTCCTGTGTTTGTCCACCTTTAAACTCGGTACGAATGACAGCGCGAAGTCTATTACGGGTCGAGAACTCTCATTATGAAGGACTTTTTAGGCCCCTGGAACAGCGAAGACAGTGCGGTGCGGGGTTTTAAAGCTCTTGTGCGTTTTCTCAGACTCTGGACTCGACTCCAGCCTGTGATTGCCTCTGCCTTTTCCTTTTTTATGTGTGTGTACGTGTGTCCGTCTGGTGGAGTTTCTTTCGTTTTTCCTTTTCTTATTTGTATTACTCATGTTAGCATATAACCCTCATCACACGTTCACCAGCCATCTGAAGTAGCTGGCCCAGCATTATGCAGGGCTGACCTCCTTTGGCCTCATTAAGGAGTTTCTCTCTCTCTCTCTCTCTCTCTCTCTCTCTCTCTCTCTCTCCTCTCTCTCCTCTCTCTCCCTCTCTCTCTCTTCTCTCCTCTCTCTCTCTCTCTCTCTCTCTCTCTCCCCTTTGAGATTTTTGCCGCTGCTGAGGGGAGTGCCATTTCCTGCACGAGGCAAGATAAATTACGGAGGGTCGAAGGATGCCTGCCCTGCGCGGAGTTAAACACTGACGCTGTTGTGCCAGCTCACCCTGAAGCTTACCTAGGGTAGGTAAGGCTAGCAAGAACGAAAACGCCCGATTCTGGCAAAATGCACGTGGGTTTCATCGCGCAAGGCAAGGGTTACTGACATGGGTTGCCAGGTGCCTGCACGGCAGGGAACACTGGCACGTTACGTGGCTGGAGCGATAGCCTGGTGTGCTGGACTGGACGTTCAGGGCAAGTGGCCAGTATGTGTGTCAGTTCGTGCCGGCAAAGAGTGGAATAGGAATTCCATATTGCCTGTAGGGCAGGGATGCTCAAGTACAGTGTACTAGAAGAGAGGGGCTTCTGGGGCCGGAGGGGGATTGACTGCGACAAATGCGGCTGTGCTGCACGAGCGCGCGGCCGACGTGAGTCAGACAGCACAACAAGCTGCTGTTATAATCGGTCCGTACTGGGGTTAGCAAACTAGTGGGACAGTGAAGTGAGGCTTGTGCGTGATGTGTTGTGCGTCGGTTGAGCTCGCCCTGCCGGTGCGAGAAGGCAGTGTTGTACGCGCAGTGGTGGGTTGCAGTATGGACAACAGCGGCATCCAACACACCAAAAAGACCTGGAGCTCTGAGCGACGCTTGGTCACCTTCCAAGGAAAACAGGCCGGCCCGCGAATTAAGCGCCAAAACGTGGCGTTTGAGTCTACTAACAAGCTAAGCTGGAAGACGAGATCCAAAGCCGCAATCCACTTTCCGGCATCACAAAGATGCCGCGGGTTAGGCCAACTCATCGAAAGGTACCAAGAAATTACTCGAAGGTGAAGCCAACGAACCACGCTTTAATACTTGGTCAAGATAGGGAGCACACACTGCAGCAGCCTTCGCCAGCTATGGTGGGATACAATGGAACTGTGATTATCAGCCTCGAACTCACCACGGACTCTGTTTAGCAATTGGGCATTTTTTTATACTTCTATGGTGAGGGAATCCTCAGACTGCTTGCAAACAGTTTGCGGCGAGTTCGAGAGAGCAAATATAAGAGCCCCAAGTTCTCCACAAGCTCTCATTAAGCTGTCTGCAACTACAGACTTTCTCCATCCCCGAACAGGGGTCACTCCTAGTTTGATCAAGTAAGAGCGCCTCTTCGCAGCACTGGCAAGCTGGGTTTAAAGGGTCTGAAGAGGGCAGGTGATGCTAGTGGGAGTGGAAGGGCGACAGGGAGAGCTGGCGCTCGATGCTTTATGTCCGCCCGTGGGGGAAGCGAGAGTGCGGGCATGGAAAGCTGGTGGCCCTGACAGCGATGCTGGGCTGCTAGCTCAAACGGCACGGCCGAGGTTGGCGTGGGCCACGCGTGGTCCTGTAACACTCAGTCTTTTTTGAAATGCGTTCACTTAGAAGGACAAAAAGCCGCCCAAGCTTATCCTTGTAGGCGGAAACATGCTTTTAATCCGTGCCTAAAATACCAGGACACTTATTTTCAAGCAAAACAGATCATAAAATCAAACCGCATGAAATTTCAGTGCAGAGACGCATACAGTTCTTTTGGTGAAACTATTCAAGGAGACCCGTTCGTCGTTGCACTACCCTGTACGACAGCAGCTACTGCAATGTCCTTTGGGTGAATTGCCGGTACCAGAAGGGACACACAGTAGAAGCTCACCCTGGACAGACACCGACAGGTGTGAGATCACAGACACACAACACAGTCCACAACTGGTGTAACACTGCAACCTGAGACTAGACGTTTACTGCTGCGAGGCGAAAGGACAAACGGCCTCCGGGGCTTTACAGCGGGGGGCCCAGCCCGTTTGATAAAAAGCCACCGCTCCCCATTCAGGACTGCTGGTGCAGCTTGCAGGAGGCGAGCTGCACGTCCCCTTCGATGCTCAAGTCGCTGACGCAATGAAGGGGCTGCAGTCTGTGCTGGTACTGCAGGTAGTGCTGCCCATTGACGGCCACATCGAACACCGCATCCCGTACCTGCAACGACAACAACAGCAGGTGGAAAGGGAGGCACACGTGAAGGCTTGAGAGAAGGTCACCGGTTGGTGTCCGCCAGGCAGCATCAAGAAGGCGCACCTGTTGACAGTCTCTATCACGCATGAGGAAAAACGATAACTCCAAGAAAACAGCGCAGATGATGGGATTGAGCCAGAAAACACAACAAAAGGCGCTGCTTTTTGTTTTTGTTTTGTTTTTTGAAAGCATATGCGGATCGCTTGTTTTGCTTGCTTAGTCCCGGCGTGTGACTCGAGTGGAGGGCTTGAGGGATACGCCAGCGCGGAAGGCGGGGCTGTGGCGTTTGGCGTGGACAGTTGGCTGCGGCGAGCAGGTTGACTGGTTCCAGACATCACTACGTGCGGTAGCAGAGCAACCATCCAGGACCATCCATCATTCACTGGTAGTGCCAGAGTTGAACAACTCTGGCCGCTCAAGCAATGTGGGAACTGTTGAGGATGTTGAAGAGACGGGAGTGCTATGGTGGTTTTGGGAATAAACCCCCTTCGAAGTTTTGCATCTGTTGACTTTGTCTCCTGCCTTCCACGCTGGCACCGTAGACACGGTAGCCGCGTGTGGAGGTTCGTCCGAGCCAGACCCGTCACCACAAGCCTTTGCAAAGCTCAGCAAACACCACGCTTGGAAGCTCTGTAAATAAATGGGCGTTGAGCAAAAGTTTCTAGGTACACTTTTTCACATGTCCCCACCTTAGAGAGAGAGAGAGAGAGAGAGAGAACTTTATTCTGGAACCGCTGGGTCAACGACGAGTGGTGACCAGCGCTTGGAGGGCGCCGGTGATCTGGGCTGCTCGTTCAGCGAGTCCCATGCTGGACCCGCGGATCCGAGCTGCCTAACGCCGCCTCCCAGTGCTCCACACAAGAGAGGAGAAGGAATGAGTTATGAGGGCATTGCCAAATGATATGAGCAACAGTTTCGTGGGCTCCACAGTCGGGACATTGGGGAGAGGGAAATACAGATGGATAAATTGCTTGTAGTCTGGCGCGACAGGGGTGGGTGTTGGTTTGGAGAAGGCGCCAGTACCGTCCCTCGGTGATAGAAAGTGACCAATGGGGTAGAGGGTAGCGCCGGCAAGAGAGGCGGTAGTGGCAGGTTATTTCCTGGAAAATCAGAAGGCTGTCACGGGTTGATTAGGCTCCATGGAAAGGGTTGCCACTTCCGAAAAAACTCGGGCAAACACACACACTCCCCCTGCCTCGCATGAGAATACTCGTGTTGCCTCTTTACCAGACTCCCAGTCACTCCCGAAACAACTCGTGTAAAGAAAAATACTGTGGGCATGTCACGTCACCTATTGAGAAGTCCCATAAATGCATAGATCCTGTCGGGTAAATTTTGCTCAAAAGATGGAGTGCATGTCTCTTCAACCATGATGCTTAAGCTCAGCCAGCGTTTTTAGACAGCTCAGTAGCACGGTTGTGTTGGCCGTGGCGAGTCAGATGCGACCAAAGCAGTAAAGGGAGTCTCGCTATCTACATGTGAGCTGCCGGCGGTCGTTTTATGTGGTTCATTGTTTTGAAGATTATACTAAAAGGTTTCCCAGACACCCGGACATCCGAACTCTTTCCTTACGGAGTCATTGGCCATCGGACACGTAGTTCCGATGATTTCAAGCATGATTACAAACGTCCGGCGAAAGTAAAAATGGCGCCTTGCGGACAGCTAATGCCATCTGGCGTATTTATTGACAACTCCTTTTTCGATTTTATTATCTTTACTTGACATTTCGCGTGCGGGGACGGCGCGTAGTGAAATTTGAACCCGCGATAGCGGCGAGTTGCGTGAAAATGGCGTCCACTTCACGTCGCCCTCCGCAGAAACGGACAGCTGTGTCAGGGACTACGGCAGTAGCTGCTGCTGATTTTGGTTACCCCAGCAGCAGTGATTACTTTAGCAACGATGTAGATTCGTCAGATTTTAGTTCCGATGAAGACGCTCCCATTTAACGGCCTCACACTTCGATAAGTATATTGAAGGTTATTGAAGGGGTAAGCATACATATAAATGAACAGATAAGCGGAGTACATGAGGAGGTCCCGGAGTAAGGACTGTCGGGGGCACCTCCGAACCCATTGTGGATAAGATGATGCATAATATGCAGCAAACAATGGGCATTATGACAAAGTTTTAAATACAATGTGTAGCGTGGACAAAGGGAACGAAAACACTTTACTTAATTTCCAAAAAAAAAAAAACAAGTGCTGGAGTAAGGTTCGTTTTTGAGTTCGCACTGCATTTATAAACAAAACTGGCTTCTTATCTGACGACTGCGGTTCTACTTTCATGTGTAGGGTCTGTACAACGTTCGGCGGGGATACTTTGCCAAATGCACCGCACCGAACCACGTTATCACCTTCAAGATAGCCTGGCGCTCATGTCAGATAAGCGCTGCGGAGCGACGCGCGACGCTTAAAGAGTGCTGAATTTTTTTTTCCTGTTTTCACCACTGAAGTAGTAGCGATTTTGTGTAAGAACATAAACAAGTGTGCTTGGATGCATATTGTGAAGAGACCGACTCACGCTCGAGTGGCTTCGCAGAGTGGCACAGTCGTCAGGGCCGCTACGTTGATGGGCCCGCACAAATTAAAAAAAAACTAGGTGTACAGCGTTGATGTACAAATTGAATCATAGCTTAGGAACGTAGGGACAATTTGTATATGTTATAATTCCTAAAACAATTTTTAGGCCCAGCACAATTGCCTATACACAATGTGTGTATACTTCTTGTACAATTTTTTCTGTTTGTTTGACTAATAAACTGTGAATAATTGCACGTTTCACAAAACTGCTGTGATGTGTTTGAAAGAGCAATCTATAAGCAACAATTTCATGCAGGGAAATGCTAAGTGTGTCCAGGAAGTACCTAAGAAAAAAAAGTTTTGTGGAAGCATTCAAAATCGGCCGTCTTTCCGCCTTAACGAAAGCGTTAATCAGCAGGGAATATTTTTGTAATTATTCAAAAGTGTTCATTTGCCTGCGTTTTGTACAATCTTGTTGTTGGATAAGGCAATCCTGGATACAGTGTTTTCATGTCCCTCAGAGAACTGTAGTGCATTACTTGCATAAAATTTACACTGAATGGACCCGAAAAAAAAAAAAAAAACTCAGAAGTGAAAGGGTTTAAACAAGCTCTGCCAATCCCATTTTGCTGTAACTCCCGATACTATTGCGCTGTGGAGAAGTGCATACGGAGGCGTTATGTTCTCAAGCTTTCTGCCTTTTCTGCGTTATTAAATAACTGTCGGGGCGAGTGGTGCATTTGCATTCGTGGCACTGTAGTCTACCAATGCAGGCCTGTTTTCGTGCTTTAGTGTACCTTTACAGGTGCTACTGACCAGCACAAGCTTTGTACATGACATCGTCTGCAGGAAAGAAGTGCTACCCGAATAAGCATTGCCACAATTGATGTCGGAACTATGTCTGGACGAAACAACCCATGAGAAGAAGGAAAGGAGCAAAGTGAAAGAAGGTGGAGGTATGAGAGGTTGGGAGAGGATGGAACACAAGTTGAAGCAAATGCAACGGAGGCCCACTGAAGCTGACCACACGAATAACAGATAGTCAGGACTGAAAGCAGCGGTGGATCCAAAGGGAAGAGGGCTTTGCAACCCCCCCCCCCCCCCCTTGCATTTGTTGTTTGGGCATTTGGGGCCTCATCAAGGAAGAAGTTTTTTAAAATTCTCGCCTCACTACCAAATTGGCCCTCTACCTAGGCAAGGGTTTCTTGATTTGGACACATATCGAGAAGAATGGTCCAACAGATTGCTGCCCGGGTGCCGAAGACTAAAGTCCAATTACAAATTTCCCTTAACCGCAGCACTCTGTTACATTTTAGTACACATATTTTTTTTTTGCTACATACTTGAAGACACAAATCCAACTTGTATTCAAACCCTTACAGAGCCCCACTCCCACACCTCTCTCCAAAGGGGCTAAGGGCCTTTCGTTCTAATCAAAGTTTTCCTCCTCTCCCTCCTTTTATCGAAACCACGGGGCCTGCCTTTTTATGAACACACACTCGGGCAGTTCACTGACTAGCGGACCACTCTGCACGCCACTCGAGACAGTGACGGAGGACCCCCCAGAGTTCGGATGCCGTGCCCCACTGGAACGAGGGGACGAGAGGAGGCCCACACACGTACCCTGATGAGGAGGTCGAAGTGCACCCCGGGGGCGAAGGGGAACCCGTGGCACATCCGCTCCTCGGTGCCCCAGACGCCGTACTGGAAGGTGTTGCGCACCATCTCCTTGTGCCGGAAGCGCGGGTTGAAGTGGAACGCCACGTCCGAGCCCAGGCCCCCACACTGGAAGTTGATCGAGAACCTGCACGGCAGAGAGGCGGGGGTGGCAGGGACAGGGAGAACAGCCATCGTTGTTTCCACAGGAATGGAACTTTTCCCCCTGTATTGTACTTAATCGTATGTTACAGCAGAACCTCGTTGATACGTTTTTAGAAGGAAAAAAAAAACGCGAAGGATAAACGTACTATGGGGAACAATTGAAACCGTGAAATCGTATGAACCAGGAACGTATCAACGGAGTTCTAGTGTATGTGCCAAGGTTAAATGTTTTTTTTTTCCTTCTCAGCTTGGTCTACTGGTGTTTTTGTTTGTTTCATTAACCTTTGGTTAGAAGCGACTGATAATATAATACCATTGGCACACTTTGACTGATAGCTGCTTCCTTCAGTGTGTTCGGCAACTGGCTGTCTCCATATGTTGGCAATTGTATGTTGTTCTAAATTCCGATGCCTCTGTCGTTGTCTTTGCTTTTGCATAACCATGGTGAAAACACCGACGTTCACTGTGATATAAGTGACAGGCTAGTCTAGATCTCTTCCCCCTACCCCAGGTTTCTAATATAAATATAAGCCACCTTGGATGACTTCAAGTACATAAAAACACTCTGTCCTAGCACTAGCCAACCTCAGCTTTAGTATTGCTAGCACAGCCGATGCTCACAGCTTTTTTAGCACAATCGATTTTTGCCACTCTGAGCATCGCTGCAGGACTCTGATAACTGCTGGGACCCCATGGCCTGGATTAAGCAACTCCTCTGACCTTAACAAAAATCTAAGGGCCAGAATTTACGCTGTTGGCAAACAGCCAAAATTGACGACACTGGGGTGAAACAGGTTTGGGAGCAGTTCTGGGAGCAGGCAAAAGTGCCTTTTCTAGCAGTCTTGGAGCAGCCAGAAAGGCCTTTTGAAGCAGGTTTGGAGAACCCAGAATTGCCATTTGGAGCGCATGTCTTCCTTCGTCCCTGTTTTTTTTAGCGCTTTTGTTTTCCACCAAGATGAACACATACCAACTTTCCGTTCTTCTGCCGAAACTCACGTTATAACCACTCCCGCGCTATAAGCGGTTTCGTTAGAAATGGTCTACACCGTACCTACCTTCGGCCCCAGCAAGCGCGCTGCGTCATTACTGTTCGAAGGTCAAATCTCACGCGCAGAGTTGCAAGAGATCAGATAACATGCCTAGCTTTGTGTCCGGTAAACGGCAGTGTTCATGCAAACTCACTGTGGAATTTCGTAAAACAAGGTTTTGCTTGCATTTTTTAAAGACGATAGTCTTTCTTGGGCTACTTAAACCCAGAAATTTTGGTCTGTCTGTATGTCTGTCCGTCTGTCTGTCTGTCTGTGACTCGATTCAGCCACCCGGCCAAAGCAAAACAATGCCTGCGCAATAGTCTTATATCATCATCATCATCATCATCACCAGCCTATCTACGCCCACTGCAGGGCAAATGCCTCTCCCATTATTCTCCAATTGCCTCGGTCCTGTGCCAACTGTGACCAATTTATCCCGGCAAACTTCTTATATAGTCACAGCTAAATCTACCCGTCTATGTCCGGTGTAATGTTCATACTTGTCAACATTGTTGAAGAAGAACAAGACATTACGCAAATATGAGACAACAAATCAATACAGAAGTGATATTTGCAGTGTTCCTTTATAAAAAAATCAAACATGCTTGAATTTGCGAAATTAAATACTTCATCAACTGCAGAAAAAGAATTCACTCCGCCGTCGCCTGCTGTCGCCCGCGTCACTATAGCTTCTGGCGCCATTTTAAGAAATCAACTGGCAACAGTTACGCAAGGTTCCACTAGATAGGTTCCACGTTCTGCTTGCAACGCTCGTGGAGTAGGGAAACGCGGTTCTATAAACGTTGAAGTAGGGCGCCTCGATTAACGCGCGTCTTCGCCGTACGGCAGCGTTCGCATGGAGACACCCGGTTTGGAGCAGTGGAACGCGGGGAATTTAAAATGACTTAAGCAAACCTTTGGCGTATTTACCTTGGGAGGAGCGCGACGCAAGGTGAACAACATGAGAGGTGAGCGGGAAAGCGAAGGGAGGCATTTACATCGCAAAAGCCGATAAAGACTATCGTCTTTTGACGGCATTTGCAACGAAAGGAGCAGATACGCGGCCAATTTTTTTCTATCGAACAGTAGTTTTAGTGCATGCGGGCTGAAAATAGCATTGTCTTTGCCCGTCACAGGGTTGCGAGAGCCGACGAACTTACGCCGCGGACTACGTAACTAGACCATGTCAGAAGGCATGATTATGTTGGACCATCCTCCACTAAGCAAAGCTAACCCCAAAGTTCACAGGCGAAAATGAGTAATTACCTCACAACAAAAGCAAACCGAATTATAAAGTGAGGGCAAAACGTCCAAGACCTAGTTTGTTCAATACATGCAGCTACGGAAAGTTGCGGGAAGGAAAGCTAGGATCGCCAAAAATCGGAAACGAAAAATTTGGTCCGGAAAAAATGGTCCCGGTGACCATCTAGGAAAAAATGGACCCATGCTCCAGTAGACGTGTTTCCCTTCAAGTTAGTCAGATCTGAACTTTTTTGCGGTTTTGATTTTGTGCCTTTGCGTTTTAACTAAAGGGCTGAGGAAGAGATGGAATGCTTTAATATTCCTATAAGGGGCAGAAATTTACGCCTTTGGAGGCTAAAATATAACAAAGCAAATTGGGTAGACGGACAGACGAACGGTCGGTTTGATGGATGGATGGGTGTGCGATGTATGTACAGATGGATAAATGGTATACGGCTGAGGATCGATTAAACATTTTAATTCGAGTAATTAGATTCCCGGGTCTAGTACGTTTCGGTGCGGACTTTTCAGTGTACAGACATTTCGGTGTACGGATATTTCGGTGTACGGACATTTCCGCGCGCAAACAATTCGGCGACCGAGTTATCGGGTGGTTGCTTGTTTGAAACACCCGTTATATTTTTATTTTCGCATAACATGGGTTATGGACAACAATCTAGCGCAGTGGTTGCATTTTGACGTTCTTGACGTTCTTGAGCTTTTTTGACGTTCTTGACATTGAAAGGTTTCTTTACCTTCCCCCTGACAGGTCAATCCCATGGCTGCCACGAATTTCTATAAAAGTATCTAACAGAAAAGTATATGACAGCATAGGAGCGTTCCTATTATGACGTGAAACGCCTTAATAATGCAAAAGCATTTAAAATATACTATATTTTACGCCAAAGCATGAATGAACAAAGGAAAAAAAAGCATTCAAGAGCAACAAACAGCAACAAAAAGTGAAAAAAAAAAAGTTAAGGGAAAAAAACGTAAAAAATTGCTTACAACTCTAACAAGAATGTGATGGCGAAAGCGTCGTTGTATTTTCTGTTGATATGCCTTGAACTTTCATATGAACTTTACGGCCACACCCGTCCACACTTGATTAGCCCCCCGGGCAGCCCCCTGTGGCACTCGTTCCTTTCACTGCAAATCACCAGTAGCATCATGCTTTTACTGTCGGTACCTTCACCTGTCAAGGTTGTGCGGCAGTGGTTTATCCTCCTCACAACGTGCAGGTTTAAAACATAGAGATGTGCTCAGATTTATGCATGCCATATGTGGTTGAGACGTCGTCAATGGGAAACGTATCGATTAAGCTAGCGTAACGGCAAATTAGAAAACAAATGTGGTAGATGCCATGGAAGCAACACAACCTGAATGGTGGTAAAACAAACGTTCATGGTTCGGTTAACCAGCTTTACCCGAACAAGACTACTTTTTCCTGCCTAGGCTTCGGGACCAATTTTTCCGGCACCATTTTTTCCTACCTTGGATTTGGGACCATTTTTCCGGGACCATTTTTTCCGGGACCTTTTCACTTACACCCCCAAAAATGGGCGTCTAAATTGACTTCCACCCCCAATAAACTACAACCTTGCATGCGAATATTATTCTATCTGTTTGCGACAAGCCACAAAAACATTTTACTTCTGGTCATTTTCCATTGATTGTGGCGCAGCGTCCGATACCGGCAAACACAACAGCGCAAATGCAACACACTGAAATCCAAAGAGAAAGGCGGAGAAGGCGTGTAGTGCCTGCGGCCTTACGGCTCATCCGAAACCAACTTCCATACCTGCTGCAGCCTTGGTGAAACCGAAACTATAAACGCCTTGATTAAACTGAAAACACGATGTTTCAGCAAAGTTTTCGGGGGCTGGGCATCATGGCGGTCGTATCTAGTGGCTCAAGTCAGGCGTTGTGGTGGATAGGGCTGCTAATAAGCGAGTTTGGCGCAACAGGGGCGGTTCGGCACAGGATGGCGCAGGTAAACAGGTTTACAACTCAATGGCGCAAATGGCGCAACTGTTCCACTTCTGACGACGGTAACTTTGCACGCACTAAAAAGAGACACAACAAAAAAGAGACACAAAGACTGCACTGTTCTTCGCGTCTCTTTTTCACTCTGTCCCTGTTTAGTGCGCGCAACATTTCTGCCACAAATGCAAACCAACTAGCCCACGTTTCCGTGTTATTGCAGCCAGTGGCGTAGCGGGAATTTTTTTTTCCCGGAGGGTGTTATACATCGCTGGCAAAAAAAAAAAAAAAACATAAGGAAGGATACCCTGCGCACAGACATCATTTAATTTTCTTATCTGATTTTCTTATCTGGTTTTTACATGTTAATATACCAAATGAGGAGTATAAACAGCGTGGACGAAGAAAAGGCCGAAATGTGGAGGGACAGATGGGAGAATGCACCGCTCAGAAAATTTCGGGGGGCACTCTGACACCGACACGCACCCCCTGGCTACGCCCGTGATTGCAACCAAAACTTCCCTGCCACGGGTGGAGCCATGCACTTCCTTTCCCAACAACGGAGTCATCAGGCAGGGGGGTACCCCAACACCCTGGGGAGCGCCACTCACGAGTTAGCCTCGCATTCGGGCCTGCCGCTGATGTAGACCAGCAGTCCTGGCTTGAGTTGGCCCCCAGGCAGCGGGTGCAGGAACGGGGTGGGCTGCGTTGCCACACGCGGAGCAAGGAGTCAGCTCACCCACTTCGCTCACCCTCACTCGCGGGGCACCCACCGGGTTGTACACAGTGGTGTGCCACCCTGCGACAGGCTGCGGCTGGAATCCGTTCATCGGGAAAACCTGTGGGAAGAAGGGGGCTCTCGAGCCACCCGGTTGCTTCACAGCGTGTTGCTGCTACCCACCATGGTGAAGCCCGTGGGGGGCCTCTGCTCCACCCGGCGTATGGTGACGCAGCCATTTACCCGGAGGGTCTTAACCGTCGAGAAGAGCAGCCGGTGCTTGAAGTCGGCAAAATGGCGCCCGTTGAAAGCCACCTGCAAGCACGGGAAGAAGCAGCAGCACACCTGCTCGAGCACTGCACCTTTTAGGTGCGGAGTACCTTAGGACCGCACAATGTCCGTCCGCGTCCGTGCGCATAGCATTTACAATCGCAAGAAATCACACAGGCACCGGCAGGATTCGAGCCTCGGTCCGGTAGACCAGACAGAGTTGGTGTCAGTCGTCTTACCCTCTAGACTGCGACCGTGAGTTAGTACCCGAAAGTCAAACGGCTTACTCCCTCGCCTGTAATGGTGCGGAGAACCTTAGGACCTCCGATGTCCGTCTGCGTCCATCCGTGCGCACACCACTATCAAGCGAAAATCAAGCGAAGTTCGATTTGAGCCGTGAGTTGCAGTTTCATTTAGGGAATGATCAAGGTGCAAATCGAATGACGCTAGGGGCGCAAATCGTATGTCAGTCGGGGCGCAACTTAGATGTCATTTCGAGTCCCCGTAATACGCACCCTCATCATCATCCACGCAGTGGAGATGCTGCCATTTTATAAATTGTGCGACTGTGCACTGTACACAAGACAAGTAGAATACCGAAGGCTGCCACCACAGGAAGAAGGGATGCCGGGAGGCAACTGGAGGGTTGCAATCATCACGATAATGCGCTTTCTGGGCAGTAAAGACGCCAAAATGTCTGCGCAAACAAATGCCAAAAGACAAACATCTGCGCAGAATTGGCACTGGAAAGTCCCCTCTACAGCCACTGACCAATGACGGTGACAGCGGCCATCAGAAGTTAAGTTATCGGCCCCACTGAGGTGAGGTTTGGACTAAGAACGAGATGAGTGCTTTTCCGTCAACGCCAATGAAGGTCACACAGGATCCCTGGTTCGATAGGGTCAGTGCCCCTTTACTGAGACAGGAATCCTTGGTCGCTTCACCTGCAACCACAGTTTATTTACCTCCTCTTCCTCCATCTGCAGATATACCTTTCAAGATGGACTGATTAATGATCATCCTCGCGTAAACCAGGAAGAGCAGGTGACATGGCACGGTGCCAATTGGAGAGAAGAGGAGAGAGAGAGAGAGAGAGGGGGGGGAAAGGCTCCAGTGAGATGATGGCCACTCGGCGATGGGGATTCTGCCCAGCGATGGGGATTCTGCAATGCAACGACAGCCAGCATCGCTGGACCATCACTTCATTGGTGACCAATGTGCAACGCTCTCGTAATGGCAAAAGTAATTTTTAAAGGAAGGTACGTGGCAAGTGGCGTTGTTACTTTTACATTTGTTCCTCACAGGAGTAGGGTTCACCAAAGGGAGCCATGCCTTTGGGCATACAGGGAGCTGACGCCACAGGAGGAAACGCCATCGTGCTTTCAGGCTGTTCATGCATTCCTTGTGTGCATATGCCAGATATCCCAAAACACCTCGACAGCATTTAAATGGCAAATGAACTAAATGGCTGCCGCAAAACTGATGGAATTACCAGGTAGAGGCCACAGGTTTCATGGGACACGCGAGTAAGACAAAAATGCATCTTATTCAATTCTTTGTTTGACATGCTTTACCATCATACAATGTTTTACTTCCGCACAGAAAGAAATGTCAAAAAGGAACAAGAAAGTTGTTATAGAACATGTCTGAATGACTCACGACAACTAAAAAGAAGATGCACACTTCAATAGAATTTCAGCAATCTAATATGGCATTCAGAGCATTACGACAATACATGAGTATTTGTAAAAAAATTTCCTGAAGCAAACCACATCATTGTTAGTGCTCAAATTATGCACGAAAGTAGAATTCTGCAGCCTATCTTGCTTAACACCAAGAATGGCGACTGAACTTTCGTGCTAATTGCCAAAACAAATAAAAACGGTCTTTCATCTATGGGAAAGCCAGTGACCATTTTGGATTGTATAACACCGTGGGAACAGTGGCGCCCCCTGGAAACAAAACACTGCAATACTACTATCCACATATGGCCCATAAACATTGGACATATCGGCACTGGACTAATGAACAAGTCAGTGGTTACCACATTCCCACCCTTTTTCCTGCCTTCAAAGCGCTATTTTCAGGGTGTCAACACCTGCGTGCACATCACCTATCTATCGCCCATCTGGCTGCAGCTTTCTTTGTTCTCCAAACAAGTGCTCCTTCCTCCCCAATGATCTCACGTTTCACGCTTTTTTGTGTCTGCATTGTATTTCCACTCCAGTCTGCATGGGGCTTGTAGTAAACACGGGCTTGTGGCTTGGCCGTCTTTACTACGGCTGTTCCTGTGAGTCGGTCTCCCCTGCCTTCACCCACTGTTCTGAGCAACAAGGCAGTTGTGTCGGGCCGAATGAATAACCCATTGTGTTCACAGGTGACAAGAACTCTTCCAGCTCGATCGGGGTACCGGATATACAGATCTACAATAGGTTAAAAAATATACATATATTTGAAAAATTCCTCCATAAATCATTCTCGCATTCATTTAAGGGGACGTGCTCCTCAAAACAACTTTTTTTTTAAATGATGAAGTTAGGAGGCTGAAATTTTCACAGCTTGTAAGGATTGAGCCCTCTTGTCATATATGCAATCAGATTTCAAATAGCTGCTCTGGATGAAATTTTACGCAGCATGACGTGCAGAAAATTGGCTTTTTTTGTGCAAACTATTTTTATAGTAACACTCTTTACTGAAAGTTTTAAATAGCCCTAGGTGGTTTTCTTACGACTTGCAGAGTGCCCAAATTCTACCTAAAAAAGCTTTTATACTCGTTTCCTCGCCAGGGAAAAAGAAAATGACTAGGAGTGTGCCTTTTCCTGCTTTGTATATTTCTGTTTTATGACTGTCAGAAATACCTAAGGACACAAATTGCACAACAAACAAGATTTGTACACTTTAGGTGCTATAATGAACATCAGTGAAAAAAATTCCCCGCATTCCCCGAGGGGAAGAATGTGAAGTGCGAATGCACGAGTTGAATTTGCGCGGTTCGGTAATGTTCGCGAAAGAGAGATCAACACACACACACAACTAAGAAAAGAATGAAAGATGCATTTATTCACAGACACTATTTGTAATGTCGTTGTACTTGATTGCTAGAGTCGGATCTCAGCTTTGAAATTTCGTGTCAGTACTCCTTTAAGCGGGTGCATTACCTTCTCACGCCGATACCTGGCCAATCCCCACGGGGTATCTTGCGGATTTCGCGGGTGGACGCACGGTTCTTACGGGTCGCTTCACCAGAGTGCATCGCACTAAATCATTGCAATACGACAACTTAAGTGGAAATAGTGTGCACAAACTCAGAACTGACAAAAACGACAAACTAAGGAAAACGCAATTGAAAGTTTATTTCTTCGGCAGATTCGTAAATTCTTGCCCAAAAAATGTGAAGCTTGGTGGGTATATAGCCCGAAATGTCCGCATTGAGGTCCGCAAGCTGGAACTCTCCCTGCCGCATAAGTTGCGCCCTCACGATTTTTCGCGGGTGGAGTCCTTCTTACGGGCAAGCTTCACCAGGGCCGCGGCGATGGGATCTAGCATTAGCGATCAGCTTAGCAGACATCTGTCCGATCCTCCGCTGGTCATTTCCACTGCTTATAGTCTGACCAGTTGTTCTGAAGGGAAGATTCCCAGTTCTTGGAGAATGGCACAAAACCTGGACTGATCATCATTTCTGATGCCAAGCGCGCGTGCAGCGAGTACCGCATTTACATTGATGGTGAAACTATTACGGGACGTCCACTGCAGAGTTTCCGGGTCGCGGCGGATGGCGGCAGCGCAAATGCGACGAGCAGACAGAAGAAATCACTCTTGCAGGACACTCCCCGTTCTTGCACTTGAGTTCCTGTACCGATGCGAGGAACTTCCTCATGTTCGCGACCTCAGCTAGTTCGCCTTTCCCGCACGTCGCGCACCCGGCGCCGCTCAGATAACTGCGCTTGCACCGCTTCCGTTTCCGGCTGTCTCCCCGCCTTGGAAGGGCTGCAACTTCCTCTCCGATCGCTTACAAAGCCAATAGCGTCACCGATAAAATAGCCCCGCATGGTTGAGCCGCGCTCGCAACGCTTGAAGGCGCGTCCGCCTGCGTGCCGGCGTTGGCCGTGGTCGTTCGCAATGCTGCGCGCTTGAAATTTCCCTTGTACGGGCGTGAAGTCCGGGACTTGCGGCGCCGAAAGTCACGCCTGTGGTCACCGTTAATGATTAAAAACTCACGATAAGGAAATAGAAAAGATAGCTCTAGGTGAAGCGATGTACGAAGCGCTGGGAACGGCACGATGTAAGAGTACTATAGCAAGAGGCTCACAAGAGGCGTGAGCCAATGGGGTCCCGATTTTGCGTCACGTGATTTAAATACCCAGTAGGAGCTCGCAAAACAGGCGGGAAGAAAAAATTGTTTTTACGCGGAGATACTAACTGGCGAGCGGTTCGATTGAGAGAAGGAGGTTTTGTCTACGTCTCTCAACTGACCTAAATGGCGGCCAGCCACGCTATAGTGAACTAGAATTCACTATAGCCACGCTGCCATGCGGGCAAAAACTCTCAAAGATGGCAGAAATTCGGCTTGATTGCGTGATTTGTTAGGTGACCGCGAGTCATTCAAACACTTTTTTCACTAAGCTTGCGTTCGTACTTCGTTTTCATTTTTTTCCAATGAAGGAAGGGTAGTCAAAGATGATAATGCAAGTAAAAACAAAAAGATCGCCATATATCGAAAAACTCGTGATTTCATGTATTCCCACGGCTTTCATCTAACGAGACGATGCCGCCTTGCCACAATATTACAACGGTTTAAACTTTTTCTTTTGATGCCCGTATTGCTGTCATTTGGGACCATATCTGGGATTCTGTCACAGGATATGGCTGCAGCCATCCACACATACATTCCCAAGACCAGACACCTATTCTGTTAGATGTTTTTGTTTAGTATATATTTACCCGCACAAACAGACAATTTTTCTATACCAACTTCAGCCTTTGATCTTTTTTTATCGATTCTCTCTTGTGAATTATGCGCTATTTCTGCATTTATATCCTTTGGTTTGTAATTTGCAGTTTTGTGAAGCCCTTCTTACGCCAGATTTGGCCAATCCCCCAAGAGTTATGTGCCATGCGAAAACGAACAAACACAATAAACACAAAAACCGCTTTAGCCTCTGGGATTGGGGTACGACGACTTGCTTTTACACACAGCTAAAACATGTTGCGGTGCAACAGCTCATGAAGTAACCACGCATCGACAGTAGTTGAAATGGCGATCAAACACCATTCCAGGTAGCGCCCTTCGCACGCACTGAACACCGAAGGCGGTACAGCCCCAGGCGCGCATAGATCGACGGCGCATGACAGCTCATACGACGCATAAAGGTGACGCTGCCTTGCTATAGCGCACGAACAACCAGCCAATAGATCAAAGCGGGAACGATGCTGACCTTGTAGCTCATATGTTCGACGAGTATCATGGTCTCAAAGTTGTGGCCCTGTTGCACGGGCAGGTGGTCGACGACTTCCTCGTCTTCCCAGTCGCCGTTCTGAAACGTGTTCAGGACTACGTTGCCCACGTCGAAGCGCGGGTTCACGTGCAGGGCGATGTCGCCCCGGTCCGTCACCAAGTTCACGCTGAACCTGCGCGGAAAGCACGCGTTCAGCGGCAACGACACGAGTAAACGAGCTCCCCGATCACTCACCGTTTCGGGGAGTCGAGGACATGGCCGGCTATTTCGATGATAGTGCCCGGCTGCAGCCGCTCGAGAGGCTGGTCCATCGGCATCGTCTGCGAGCACGGAAGATCAAGTGACGGATCGGGGACAAGTGACAGCTGAGCGACAAGCGAAAGTTCGCAATTTCTCAACCGGCTCGAAGGTTATGAGACGCGGTTCGGGGTACACGGGCAGACAGTGGGCTGAGACCTTTGCTGACATCAGGCAACTAGACTAGCCGCTCCTCCCGATGCGGGCCGAAGTCTATTGGGTGCCGGAAGGCCGCCGGGAGAGCTCCGGCGGCCTTCCGGCGGGGTTGATCTCCGGTGGGGTCTCGCGCGATTGGCTCAAAGCGAAAACGTCACCCGGCCTGCGTCACGCGGCTATATTTTGGCTATACTTTGGTGACGTCACGTAGCCAAACGGCTCCCGCGGAGAAGGGGTTAAATCCGGCGTGACTGGAAGCACATCGTAAAGCACGACGGATGAGCTTATGCCGCCTGCTTTTGCGACTTTAGCGTTGTCGACAGTTTCAGACGCGTAATTAAGTGACCGTCAACAGTTAGCCCCGAGTGACCGCGAGTTTAAAGGGACCGTGCAACACTCTTTGTGCAGTGCAAGTAAACCTGCGCGACGTTTAGATTAGACTGCCGAGTATACCTGAGGCCAAATATTACATTTGCACGTGGAGCGGTAAGCGCGCAAATAGCCGGGAAAGGCGCGGAAAATACAACCGCGCTCTCCACATTATGCACCCTGGCATGACCTAAACGACGTCATCTGGGCCATGGCTGTCCTATTGGCTGTCGCTGGTCAACTTCGCGGCTAATTTCTCGATCCTGTACTGCATAGTTAGGCGCTTTGTGTTATCACCTAGTTCAGTGAACCTGTCTCATACTCCCCTTTCAACAAGACCACTCGACAAAACGTTTACTTGCTTCAAAACGCCTCCGCCTGAGGACGCGTGCGAGCAGGACCATGCCTCTTTTTGTGCACCCACCGACTGCCCCCACTTCGAAGCTTCCCGCAGTTTAGCGAAGGCGTGAAACGGTTGCATCCGGCTGGATTGCGTGGCGCGAAAGCGGCACGTTGGCGGAAAACGTGCTTCCATCCGCGAGCGCTGAGTACGTTTCATACTTGCGGGGGGCGCTTGCCCCTCCTTCGGTCGATGGCAATATAGGTTCCTTGCGCATTCCACGCAGCAAGCCCTGTGCGTATTAGTGAACGGATTGCATGATCGAGGGCAGTTCGCTCGGAAGTTGCCCCAAAATGCTTCCGAAATCTAGGCAATTCTGCAGGGCCTTAGATTACCACTGGCAAGAATGCATTTCTTCAACGAAATTGGGAAGCAGCGGCAGATGCAGTTTTTTCGCGCAGTGCAAATACAGGAAAGCGATGTTTCTAAACAAACTGTTTTTTTTGTTTTAGTTGCGCCGCGCAAGTATTTGATGAGGGCGTATTATTACTCTGATTAAATGACCATCTTCTGCAACACACATGCCTTGTGACTGCTCAGAAAAAGCGGCCGCTACCAGCCTTCGGCGCGACCTTGCTGAGCAGGCAAGCTTCAGCCTGACTTTTATAATTCGATTCTCGATGTGCGCAAGGTAAAAATACTGGGCCGATATTCACGAAGCAGTTTGCACGTAATGTATAGAAAATAGTGATTGATCTCCGCCCGCGTGCGGTTTGTTCCCTTCAAAGAGAGCGATATGATAGCCGAGGCGGAGGATAACCAAAGGTGCTTTTCGATATCGTGCGAGCAAGTACGTTTCGCGTACGATATAGCGGCCCTGATTTGTAAATCCGGGCCCGCTTTTTACTCGCAATGCCAAGATTGCTACTCCGGCAGTTATTCTGGTGGAAAATACTGTCGAACCGTCTACTTCACCTCGATTTATAGCAACGTGGTGTCGGAATGCGCCGAACCACATATATGGGCAAACGTTAATGGAATTCTTCTGTGGAAATAACAGTGCGAAACGCGACACTACCACGCGCATTTGAAGGCGGCTCTGAGCGGTCGCCGGTTGGCGCGGCCGCTTCCGTTCCATCACGTACGTTACTCTGCCTTTCTATTAAGTTTCGGTTCCGAAAACATCCGTTTGCGTCGCGCGCGTTCATGTTTGAAACGCAGTATTTTGCATTTGCACTCTTTTAATGGCAGACATTTCTTTAACTCAAATGTGACCCGTCCGTTAAGTCGATGGCGTAACCTTAGAAATGTACACATGCAACATCCCCCTCCCCCCTCTTACGCCACCGTGCGCCGTTCAGATTAAGGGCGCTAAATCTACTTGAACAATTAGTTTCCCCTACGGTGTTGCCATGTGATTTGCAATCGGGCGTATAAAGGAAACAGGCAATGTCGAGGATACACACCGCTATTAAATTGAGCGGCCGTTATGAGTGCCGAATGAGAACGTGCTGACTTCAGCACGGATGGCGACAGACGAACGGCGAGAAATTTCACTCGGTGAATTCAAGAAGGTGGCTGAGCATAAATTTCGTACCTTGCTCACCTGGCACTTTTAATACACCGCAACTCTACACCTACGCCAAGTGACCACCCAATGCTCTGCATATGTTCCCTAGCGCGGGGGCATGCGACGGAGGTTTTTATGGGTACTATTGGGTGACATTATTTTTAAGTTGTCGAAAATTTGAGTGTAGTTGGCCTTTAAGTGTTTTAAAAACAGTTGGCTCGGAAAGGGAAAGGGGGGGGGGGGGGGGTGTTTAAGCTTTTTTCAGAAATGCTACCATGCAACATTCTCCCCTCCCCCCTACGCCACCGCTCCCCTCCCCGTTCGATTAAGGGCGCTAATCATACTGGAACAATAGTTTCCCCCACGGTGTTGCCATGTGCTTTGCAATCGGGGCGTATTTTAAGGAACAGCGCTGTTTCGGAGGATCACAACCGCAAAATTAATAGAGCGGTCGTTATGAGTGACCTGAATGAGAACGTCGCTGATTCAGCGACGGATGGCGACAGACGAAGGCGAGAAATTTCACGTCGGATGAATTCCAAGAAGGTGGCTGGAGCATAAATTTTGTACTGTCCTGGCCTTTTTATTAAACGGCACTCTTATTCCTGTTGATCCAAGATCCAGAGGAGCTATATCGCTGTTTAAGGAGTGTATTGCCCATAGCCAGGGACGATGCAGGTTGTTCTTTCAAAGAGCGAAGTTTGTTGGAGTGAACTCGGGCTCCGCAAATACTCAGAACACAAGCGTCGTAGAGGTCAACAGAGGGACGTCCACAGGCCATTGTCGGCGAAGCGTATTGCCACGGTGCTTCCCTTCGACGCAAGTTCTCTGTAAAGTTTGTCTCAGGAAAAAAAAATAACACATGAACGAATATTACCATGTGCGCTGGCCTTCATTGTCTGCTTCAATTTTCATTTCTGGACGTATTTTCGGGACAGCTAACCTTGGTTGGGTCTGGGGCATGGCTGTGGTTATCCGTGAGTGTAACAACGCGCAGATTTGAGACATCAGTCACAATCGTCGCTCTGCAGGGCCCTCTTCTTCATATGCAGTAGATGCTTTGCTCAGTCTTCTTCGGTCACAGTATATAAAAAATCATTCGCAAACCAGCATTTCCCGCCTATTTCAATCCTAATGACGTCCCATAGCGACTGCGAAATTAAAAAAAAAAAAAAAAACGCTTGTGGCCACTTAATTTATAGCATTTGGCTGTGCACTTTATCTTGTTAGTCTTGAAAGTTTGTTTTGAAAGATGCAGGCTCACTTAACCATTGATTTTCGGCCTAGTGATAAGATTGGCCCGGTGAACCCGCAGCATCGATCCCATGCAGTGGTGGAATAATTTTTTCTTAGGATGGCGTCTGCACTTTTATGTTTTTACACATACGCGTTCGATGCCCGTTTTCGAATACTCTGTTGGACTTTAAAGTTAATAAAAAGCTTTCTTTTTCATCGAATAGCCCTACGACGAAATGCTCTACCTGACCCATTGTCCGGCGAAGAATTTCCCTATTATGACATGCCTATTACGAATTGTCTTTCCACAAACGGTCCGTGCGCCCATTATCGCTGTGCTGCCTCGATGAAATTACCGTAGGGAAGTAAGTGGGGGGCAGAATTCCGAGATTTCATCGACGGAGTTAGCTGTAGTGCTTTAAGTATATGCACCGTTTACAAGGTTCATGCAACGCTAGAGAATGCCGCCGTGGCCCGAGAACGGAGTGTCCACCACGACCGGATTTATAAACGTAAAATTTCGTAAAATATTTCATATTCATGAATATTTTTCTCTGGAAGTTCTTACCGCTTTCGTTTGCCTTGCCCCCGAGGAACACGCACCAAATTGGTGCGATAATTGTGCCTTCACAGTCGTCAGATACAGCAGCAGCGCGTAAGTCTTATGTGCAAGCACAAGGCAAAACACCGTAGCTGCCGACATTTGACATTTTTATGAATGTCGTACGAACAACAGCCGCTATTTTGAAATCGGGTGCTTTCACGCACGACTTGCAATACGCTTCGGGTGCTTTCACGCACGAACTACAATACACTTACGGACTGGTTTTCTTGTCGTAGACTTAACATGCTATGCAACTAAAACCCCCATTAATTTTCTTACTTTTGCCGAATGAACACTCCACCCTAGGCAGCCATGCTGGCAAAGCCGGAGTGGCCTTAATATTAAGAAATATATATGAAAAAAGGGGCAAAAAACGTCCTCGAATGTTTTACTGTCCCCATCCAATTCACTGACCAGCGGCTCCAAGAGATGCTAAATTACCTTTTCAACGTGTTAAACCCCTACCATGTGTTCTCGGGACTTGTTGAAATAACAACATTCGTCGATAGTGTGAATGCATTCTTTTTTCGAGATGGCATCAGCCGAACCGTCCAATGTGTCTTTATAATATGTACTGGTGTTTCAACCATACTACAGAGCAGAATTAGGCCCACGCGGAGTCGGAAAGTGACTGCAGTGTATGTCAGCCAAATACAATGACGCAATGTTTAGTCCTTACTAACACACACAGACACGCACACACAAAACAAGATAAAGAAAAAAAATTACTAATTTGGGAAAGCTGAATCAATTTCTGCACGAAAATTATCCGAAGTAAATGGGGCGCCGGGAGGCTATTCCAGTGGCAGATATTTTTCCCGCGAAAAATAATATTCGAATTTGTGTGGGCCAACAATGGGGCAAATCTGAAAAGGGGCTGGGGTATTGCCTTACAGGTCGGGATGAAATGGGGGCAAGATAAGTCCATGGGTCCAAGCACAGTTTGCCCTTCCAAATACAGTAAAACCCCCTTAATATCGGATTTCACGGTACCGAAGAGAATTTCAGAATTAACCGAGTGCCCGCATCATCGCGATTAACTTTCATTTTTTTTATGAAAGTTAAGCAGGACATGGTCCCTGATTCCAGGAAAGCAAGTTAAAGCAGAGATGAGATCAGGGGTAGTTGTTAGAACTAGGTCTAGTGTGTTTGATGCGTTAGGTGATAGCCTGGTTGGCTGAGAAACAACCTGGGTAACTGAAAAGGTGGAACACATGTGTCCAAGAATCTTTGCGATTCGGTTGAAAACGGAGTCAACGTGGGAGGATTAGTATTCCATGTTATATTAGCGTAGTTGAAATCGCCAAAAAGTACGACGGGTGATGTAGGGAACCGGGTAGTGATCTCATTAAGGACGTCATGCAGTTCATTTACAAAATAGGTGGAAGAGGACGGGGATCTATAGCACACGCCAAAAATGAATTGGCGATGGCCAACTGCTCACCAGGCCCAGATGATTTCTAGATTGCTGCTAACTGATATGCTCGACGAAGGAATCTTGTTAGAAATTGCCAGAAGTGCACCACCACTTCGAGACGTAGTGCGGTCGTATCGCTATAGGTTTAAATGTGACGCTTCTTCAAAGATTTCAGAGTTTTGTACATCCGGAGACTACCAAGTTTCCGCGAGTGCGATAATATGCGCAGAACAAGTATCTATTGCTGATGACAAAGAATCATGTTTGTTGACGACACTGCGTGCATTAGTGAATATGACAGATAGTTGTGCAAGCGGCCGTCCACTGCCCCTCTCGCTTTCCTAGGTGACTTTGTTTCAACTTCTACGTCCTGTAAGCTGCCATTTTATCAGTGGGCTGTGCTAGCAGCCCTATAATTGGCGCAGTCGACAGGAATATGTAACTGCGCATGCGCAACACAGCCCAGGACATGTCCTGATCTTATGAAAGATTAACGAATGAAAAGGTCTGTAGTGGCGGGAACGTTATCATGTGCCTCAGTGTGTTCACTGGCCTTAATTTCTTCTATGCTATCCATGCTTGCATTGTAAGCGTAGCGTTTCTTATTTCAATGAGCTTGTTGTAGCTGATTGAAAGAGGGGAACCGGGTTGGTATTTGCCGAATTCGGTTAGTTTTAAGTGCGAATGCACTTTTAAGAGCCTGAAGCGCCGCCGCCTCCGCATAGCAACAGCTGCGGGTGCGCGCTCCTTCTTCCTTGGCAACGGGGAAGGGCCTGCTGCCGGCGTGACATGGCCATACCACGTGGGGATGGCCCGGAATCTCCTCGTCTTCCTGGCAACGGGGGAAGGCCGCGCTGCCTGGCCTGATCATGACAATCACGGGGATTGGCCGGAATGGGGTGAAAGGGCTAATGCACCGCTTAGGGTACTGACACGAAATTCCAGTGAGATCCGCTCTAGCAATAGTACAACGACAACACAAATAGGTGTCTGTGAATAAATGCATCTTCTTTCTTTGTAGTGTGGTGTTGTTGTGCAATCTCTCTTTGCGAACTTAGAACCGCGCGGATTCACCGTGTTCGCACTTTCACTTCTCCCCTCGGGGAAATCGGTTTTTTTTTACGGACAATACGAGTAGCCGGAGAGAAGTCTTCGGGTACTGTTAAATTTTTGGTTTTAACAGCTTACGCGCGGAAAATACCTTCTCCTTAGTTTTAAAGTTCAAAAATTTAGCAAAAAAACCGGGCGGCATTTGTTTGGGGATATAGCGTGCCTATACGATACGCGCGTTCAATTGAGCCTGCGGGAAATGAGTCAATGGTTTCGCTCAACACCTCAGGTAATTTAACTTTCGTTTGTTGCCAAGTTTCCGTAGCATCAGGCAAGCCATAAAAAATTAGCTTATTTCTGCGTGAACGATCTTCAAGTTCGTCAATACGTGACTGCAAGAAATCGTTCTGCACAGCCAGTGATTGAGCAGTCGACTGCACCTGTGTAATCTGCTGCCCCAAGGTCGTCTACTCTACTTGATTTCTTTTCTAGGGCGTCAAGCCTGCTTTGAATATCGGATACCTTGGCTTCAATGCTTTTTTGTCCTTATTTGATGCTTTTTATATCGGCTGCTAGATCGATATACAAAGATAAAATAGACATAAAATCGACATGGCTAGATTAAAGAGTATGGGACTGAGGATCGAGTTTTGAAGGACTCCTCTGTCGAGGTAGAAGGCACGAGGGGTCCAACCTAGGAATGTGCATTGAAGTTTGATGGGGAAAGCTTCTGGGAAATTTCGAATCCTATGTCTGTGCTCGTTGGCTAGGAAAGGCCTTAGCAAGTTCATCGAGGATAACGCTCTGGCTGACACAGTCAAATGCCTTCGGAGGTCAAGTGCGAGTACATAGTCCAGTAGTCTCGAACAGCTTGAACTATTAATGACGCGTCGCAGCAGCCATAGGCTGTCGGTAGTGCCGAGATTCGGGCGGAAACCAGTTCGCGCTGGGTGAAGATATGGTTCGACATACTCCGGGTAGTGCACTGTTCGGTTGCTAATGAGTCGTTCGATGAGTTTACATAGGACGGGTGTGAGGGAGATTGGCCGAAGATGGGGAAAAATCATTAGGCGAGGTCTGTTTCTTGTAGGGTTTCGCTATCGGATAGATGAGGGATAGCTTGAGATGTAGATGTACCTGACCGGTTTCCCAGGAGTCGTTTATTTGTTCCAAGAGTTCGTACCATGCTGGTTCTCGAAGGTTGCGGAGATGGGTCCATTGTATGCCGTCGTGTCCGGGCAGACCGGTCTGCCTTGACGAGTGGCGGTCGAAAGTTCAGTGATTGTGAAGGAACTTTCAAGGTCGGAGCGCGGTTCCGGGATTTCGGGTAGATGGGATGAGGGAGTTAGTGATACGTGTGGCAAGAAGCTTTTCAGTACCAACTCTTCTGTATCCACGGGATTCGTGCTGCTCAGCACGATGGTGTGCTAACAATTGGCGTTTTACTGCGTTTTTTGTTCCTCAAGCTTCGGTAAAGTTTCTGTAAGGAAACATAACCTGGTGTTTTCCCGAGGTTGTGACACAGATTTACCCAGTTGTCATTTGATAGTTATTTTTTGTATTAATTAATGGCCTTGTTCTGATGTCGGATACGTCGGGGTACGTAGTGCCTTCTTCCAGTACAGCGGTAGAACCGAGTAAGGTACTCCTTTCCCTTCCAAAGGTTGACGCGGTGATTGTCTAAGGTAAGGTAATCTTCACCGCATGTAGTTGAACCTGGATATAACGAAGTTGACAAAAATTCGCATTTTCTAGTTACATCCAGGTTTTCGCTACATGCATGTTTTGAGTTAGAGCTCGCGGTAATGGAGCAGAAACGAAACCAATATGCTAGGAATCAGTGATGCTGAACTCACCCTTGTTCACAGGATATATTTCACGCTGAAAAGCTGCGTGATTTGCGCTTGCTGCTACTACACGGCCCCCGACTTCACAGAGGCAACTAAGTATCCCTTTTGCTTTTTGACACTTTTCGATGCCTTCACGCGTTTCAAGAACCAAACATATGCTGAAAGGGCAGCCTTTTCGAGAACTTCACGCTCTTTCTGCAGTCAAAATTGATTGAAGGGATGCTAGCGGGGACACTGCACCGTGCGGTGACGTTCTTCTTTCTCGCCGGTGGAAACGGCATGTAAAATTGGCGAGCTTGTCTTGTAAAGACAAATCTTTTCGTATTCAGGCAGCAGAAAACCATCCACGAACCCATATCATAGATATCAGGGGACACACGCGACTACACACCGACAGGCAGGCCTAGCACCTAACCGACACCGCACTCGCACGTGGAAACGCAAGAGAGACTGCGGTGCTGGGCGAAATTCGCTAAATTAGTGCATTTCGCCTGCCGATTTTTCAGAAAAAGGGCAAGAAACCTTGACTCATCAGCGTAGAGAATTCGTTACATCCAGGTTAACCGTCGCAACTCCTTCGTTTATAGAGGGTTGCAAACACATGGGCTTCAATGAAGGTGGAAATGGCGAATTGAAAAACTTCGTTAAGTCCAGGAATTCCTAACATAGAGGTTCGTTACATCCAGGTGTAACTGTAATAGTTTCTAGTGCAGCAGCAGAAGAGTTGCGTATAATTTCGCCCATTGCTTCACGCGATTTAGGGGGGTCGTATTGAAGAAGATGATCTCGAAAGGTAGTCCAATTAAGGTGGCTGCACTCATAGAATTTCATACTAATATATACTAGAGGGAAATCTGGCGCTGCATTCGCGGGCCGCCGGGGGCGGCGCCATTGCAGCTAGCGACGTTCCTCCCCTTCTTGGCTTGGTTAGCCACATGGCTTATCTTTCGTCTTGAAGCCAAAATCAATAAAAACGGGTAAGTGTTTTTTTTTTGTTTTTTGTTCATCTTGCATGAAGCTTCTAAATAATACCTGACGAATCCATCTTCTGTACCTTTAATTTTATAATAATAAAACAAATTCGATTAATCTTCTCCAGTAATTTTGTTGCATTTTTGCAGCCAGAGGCAATTTTTCAGCCTGTTCGTGAGCCATGCCAAGGACAACTGGAACGTGCCTGCCCGGTACATTGCGGAACGCTCGCTGAAGCGCGGCTCCCCTAGACAGTGGCGCCAGATTTTCCTCTACTGTATATTAGTATGAAACTCTATGGGTGCACTGGTTCTTGTTCCGCGCGTCCCGGATTCGTTTGCCGCGAAATGGCGTGAGAATAGGCAAGTGATCACTGCCCCACGTTGTAGAGCAGGACAGCCATGATTTCGTAAGACCTGGCGAGGCCCACGTAAGGACTGGTGTGGTATCCTTTTGAGATGGATGTAGACCGATGCGGGTAGGGTATATGATATTGTCACGAAGCCAAAGATGGCGCAGTTGCCTTAAAGGAAAAAAAAAACAATTTTATTGGAGCGAACTTTTTCTCCCCTAACAACTCAAAAAATACACAGGAGGAGGAGCAGCAGTCAACAAAGTGACGTGCGCAGGCGAGTGTCGGTTAATCGAATGCCGCGGCGTCTGCTCTGCGGCCATTCATCTTTCGGCGCGGGTGTTTCTCGAAGCGTCGAATTACATCCAGAACATTGTAGATCAGAGAATATTATTCTAGGCTAGTGACGTTAGGGCGAAACATTCTCCTTACCAAATGAGATAACTCATATACATACGAGAGAAGGAATGGAACACGCGCGCCATTTGGGACACAGATAACACAGCCCGGCGCAGCCGGCCGGTAAAAAACAGAACATAAATAAACAAATCCAATGCATGGTTCGCGGCAATATCATTCATTAATTGAAGATTTAATATTTGAGTAAGTTCAACGAGCTTTGTTCCGCGAGGTGAGTTTGTTGAATATCCCCGGGCCGTATGATGCGCTTTGAAATCACCCCGACGAGATGCGGGGTATTTGGTTGCGCATTGATGAGGTGTTGAAGCCATTGTAAAGGGGCCGGTGCTTGTGGAGGCAGAGTAGGTTTGATAGCAGGCGGACACAAGACTAACTTTTTAGCGTGATGTGGCTAGGCGACAGTTGCCACAACTACGTGCATTCTCGAGTTCAAGGCCGGGGGAACCTGTAATTGTACAGCCAGAATCGACGCATCGACCAAAATATTGCTGCATAGCCAGGGGTTGCTCCATTCTGACGCCACTGCATGATGATGGGGATTTACAGGGGATGTAGATAAACGCTCGCTTGCGACGGAAATCAGTCCTCACACTCGCTTGTCCCTCCAGGTGAGGCAGCCGCCTGTCGCAATCACTACACGCAATATCGCCGTCGGGCCGCCCCTTATCGTTGCTATGGCCACGTGTTATCGACAATAGGAACTATTTCGTATTGACTGATAGATTTATTGTAGGGTTTACCGCGCCGACGCAACTCAGGCGATGAGGCGCGCCGTAGTGGAGGGCTCCGGGTAATTTTGACCACCTGGTGATCTTTAACGTGCGCCGAAATCTCGCACACACGTCCGTTTTTGCTTATCGCCTCCATCAGAAAAGCGGCCGCCGCGGCCGGGAATCGAATCCGCGACCTCTATTTCGTATTCCATTTCAACAGATGTATGCCAGTTCTTAAACGCAAGGGTGTTGCCTCAAGACGAAAGAGAGGAGATGAAGGAATAGAGTCAAATAAAAATAAACGCTCGTAAAAAAAAAAAACAGTATTTTTGCAGTTTCCTGGTGACTCTCAAAATTGCTTTAATCCAAGGTCTGGACAAAAACGGCATCGGTTCCGCAAAAATCCGGCGCTAGGCGACAGCATTGCTCCCGAATAGCCCCACAGCAGGCCCCCTAGCACCGCCACCGGAACAGCCCCACTGCGAGGCCCCTTTACGCCCTTTCCTGCCGAGTGTTACAATAAGTGAACAAACACAGCGCGCGGGGAGCTGCTAGGACGTCAGCCAAGACGAAGCCGCATACCGGAAGCGCCTCCTTTCCGTCTACCCTCTTTCTCGCGAGTCCAGGAGGCCGGTGAAAACGCTGAACATGTGCCGTACGTGCTGTTGAGTTCGGCCGCTGCGGGGAACGTATTCGTGCGTCGCGCCTCTTTCGCATGTGGCAACGGTGGATACGGCGGCCGGCGTTGTTCGGCGAGCAGACGCCGCGATAGCGCGCTATCGGTCTCGCGTAGTTGGCGTCATGCTGCTCACGTTGATCGCTTCGGGCGTGCTGTTTCTGTCGGCGCTGTTCGCGTACAACCGCCTCTCGACGCGACGTTGCCGGTGCACGAAGAGCATGAGCGGCAAGACGGTGGTCATCACGGGAGCAAACAGCGGTGAGCCTTCCACTCCGGGCGGCGGTGCGAGCAGTCAATACCGGGGCGGAATTCCGAGGCGTGTCCGTTTCGAAAATGTCAATTTCGTGCCATTTCAGTCATGACGTAGCTGCTGCAAGGCCTCTGACCAAGGGATGTGCTGCGTCACATCTGATCGTCTGCTTTCAGGCAATCAGGGCTCGCTCCAAACAGACACTTTGAAACGCGCATGAAATGCACGTGCAGGTGCAGCGGTTTTTCGCACTTGATCTCACCCCCACTGCTCTCTGCGCATGCGCCCCGTCGCTATAGCAACGGGGGCGCGTCGTCTGCTTCTAGAACGCCGCGGCGCCAAATTGAAACGGGTGGTGAGCGGTGGTGCCGCACGCCGCTCGCCGAAACTCGCCGTCGGCAACGAGAAGCGTCGTCGCCACATCTACGATCGCGATAAATAAATGCAAACGCAAAGAGCGAGACATTCGGCGCATTTGCCTCATCCTAGCCACGAACAGCTGATCCGACAATTGGTGTCTCGATATGCGGTGGCTGTGGCTAGGCTAATCGGCGCTAGCTTATATGAGATTTTTAGAGCTGGACATCAATTAAAAAACTAATACGATTAATCGACAGACAATAATCAATTCTTTAAAGGTTAATCGGTTGGTAAGAAAAATTATATTTAAAGTTCGAAGTCCCCCCCTTTTTTTTTTTTTTGCTAGGCGTCTTCCACACGGAAGTCAAAATCATATGCATTCTTTTATTTTGCTGCAATATGCTGTCTGTGTGTGAGATTGTCCGGATGGCACGCTAAACAGTCCTTCGTGTAGTAGATGTGGCTGGAATTTAGTGGCTGGAACGTGTGCATAGTGCCGCTATTTCTCAAAGAACCAAACCTGGAGCCTCTCCTCGTTGTCACTTCAAACGTGCGGTTTTAATCAGGGAATTATACGAGGGGGCTGTTATCGATGTAAGGCGACAGCGTTAGATATTCTAACGTAGAGTTTTACGGAGCTTGATTTCTGGTTTAATGCGCTCACGTGAATTGAACTAGCGTCACTAAATAAAGCTTATTTAGTGACGCTAAATTGAACCGATTAACTGGTAAAAAATTCCGATTAATCGGTAGGGTAAGCTATCAATCGCCAACCTGTAGCTTTCATCACAATGGCGCTTGATACGATCAGCGCGTACCCTACGTGTGCTTCTGAAACCGACTCCATGATGCAAGCACGAGTTTGTCATTTGCAAGGGAGGTAGGTATGCTTTCCTTTACTTGTTCTGTTTTTATTTGATGAAGATATCCGTTACACGATAGTTGTATAGGGGAAAGGGAGTTCTGATAAGTTGTTCAACAAGCAGGTCTTTAGGGTGCTGTCAGTGTTATGAAGTTACTAAAATCCACATCCCAGTGGCTGTTCTGGTTTAGTAATTAGTGAATCAACGGAAGCAGTTTCTGTTGCGATACTTCGCATACACTGTGTACCCACATATCTATATTCAACAAAACTGGTCTTATTTATTAGTAATGAATATGGCCGTGCTTGCTCTTTTGCAGTTTTATCTGTCATAAATTTTGTGCAACGCTCCTGTTTCTGAGAAAACTGGCGTCACACTAGAGGGGCTGTTCCGATAGGTTGAAGCGGGGCTTTCAGTGCAAGCGACGTTGTGGTGTCACTAAAGGCGGTCTGCATGCCCTTGGAAACATAGCGGATTGGCGTTTTGGTGTGAGAGTTAGTACAAGCAGCGGTGTATTGTAATGGCGTAAATAATATTGAATTGTTACCAACTACTATATTTTGTGTGTGTTATGAATTTGTGGTGTCGGCTTGGATTCACGCGAAATTGTCTCAGTGGAGTGATGTATTATCCAGGATTTCTTATTGCTGTGAACACCATTATTGTTTATTTGATTTTTTTTTATTATGAAATTCAACGCGCCGACGCGACGCAGGCGATGAGGCGCGCCGTAGTGGAGGTTACGGATTAATTTTGGCCACCTGCAGGGGATCTTAACGTGCTCCGAAATCTCGAACACACGGACGTTTTCGCTTTTCGCTTCCAACAGAAGAGCGGCCGCCGCGGCAGGGAACGGAACCCGCCTAGTCCTTCGGCGCAGCAGCACAACGCGCCTTAGCCACTAAGCCACCGCGGCGGGTCACCATTATTTAGTCATGTGGATATTGTCACTATTGGTCGTGGCTTCTGCAGAGGTCATATGCGTGTGGGCCGTACCTGCATTGTACTCTTGAAATGTGGGAATATTTTGTCAACACGCTGGCCTGCTAGACGCCTCGCTTTTTTTTTTTTTCAGATTTTTTGGATGAATACAAGGTGCTGAACTGGTTCGGAATATTATTCCGAAAGGGTTTTTTTTAGCAAATAAATGCACTGCAAGAAATGCAACATCAAAAGAGAAATTGTCTCTGGTCAAATCGCCCTCTCCTGATATCAATCGAATTTAATGGAAAATTTTATCGTTGCTGCATTTCTTTCTTGTTTGACATTTCAGGATCTATCATACACATTGTCATCATTGTCATTCATTGGCATTTTTCATTCACTGTTTAAGTTTTGGATAGCCTGCATCTGTGTCCTATACGTACGAAATGAGTGGAATTAGTGGAAGGTAATCATCAATTGCATGACATCTGATCTTTGAAATACACTATCAGACGCCGATGACAGGCTTGTGCTAAATATTTTTTTCTAATAAATGGACAGTTCATGAATCCTGGGCTACAAGCAGCCATAATTGTCATTCAAGCATTTTTTATTGATTAGCTCAGTCAATGAGTGCCTGAACCAAAAAGAGGTGCTTAAGACCCCTCATTATTTTTGTTTACAACAGCAGCATGTATACAATGTTTACGGCTGTGGTGCTTTCGGAAACTTCAAATTTACGGCGCTTTGGGTGTGCGGGGACGCGTCTGCTTGGGGAGCGCTCGCGTTAATTCGTGCCGCATGCTTCTTGGTGGGGTTATGAAAGAGCCGAAAAAGAACCGTGTGATGAAGCATATCTTGCTAGCAACAACACAACATAACTATTTCGCTCCAGAAAGCATTTTTCCTGTCTGAATGAAAAGAATGCGCGCGTGGCGAGAAGCGCGCGCAAGTCCTTCACCCTGGACAAAAAGCGGTTTAAGTTTTCCTTTTCATTCGGGTTTGGTGTTTCATGTATTTAGTTATTCACGGAGTTGCCGAGTTGGGCTACTAATAGCCAATATGGCTACTTGTTTTTACGCATGGCGGAATATCTTGTTCTTTGGCTATTTGGCTATTGTTATGCTATTCTGTATCTTTGTTTTAGACACCTTAAAGGTCTATAAAACATAAAAATCTGCGTTTCAAAACAGCCAACATGGCACTCTTAGGTTGACTCGCAAAAGTAAACAAATCAGTCGCAATTTTATTCTCTAATAATCATAGGTCGGCAGGCTCCCTCACGAGTGCACTCACACACACCCCCTTCACCACTCATGAGTGAGCGGTGAGCGAGCCTCGCCATCGTTTTGGACTGGCGAGTGTGCGTGCGAGTGAGTGCGAGCCCCACGCGCAGTGAGTCCCACTCACCACTCGCAACTCGCGGGGAGCCTCGCTCACCGCGGGTCAGTGCGATTGCCACTCGCCGTGAACCCCACCCACCACTCGTGAGTGCACTCGCGCTACTCGCTCCATTTTATTTTTTATTTATTTTATTTACACAATACTGTCAATCCCGAAGGGGGATTATTACAGGAGTGAGCATGTACATTCAAAGTTACAGAAAAGATGCGCAACTTGCTCAAGCAATGCATTAGGATTATCTCAGTACTACAGTGCATATTCACAGTAGGTATAATAAAATAATACAGTAAAAAAAATAAGTATGCGTACTCAAACAATACACACACAAGATGCATACAAGCATCACATTACATAGATTTCAAGGTATTCAGGCAATTCACACAGTAGTGACGCACACCAGTTACATACAAGGTAAGTATGAACACCGTCCATAACGATACACAATCTAGCACACTTTTTCAGCAAGTTGCAAAAATGTTTTAATGGTTGGCTGTCGAGTGATAACAGGGCCTAATGCATTCCATTGCCGAATGCTGTGTGGAAAAAAAAGAATCTCTAAAAGTGCTGCTACTAAATGAATGCGCAAGAGCAATAGTTAGAATAGTCGGTTCAGCACAAGTGCAAAGTCCCCCACCCCCAGACAGCTGTTCTTAAAACAAAGAAAACACATGAAAGTTCACAGTAATGTCCTTGATGAGCATTAAGCTGTCAATCAACAGCCAGCCCTACAACAGTGACAGGGCACACAGCACACGAAGTTCTGTAATTTCAGCAGTCTCCATAGCGAGGATTGCCAGGCACCACAGCCGCAAACCGTTGTACCAATTCCTTGGAAGTAGTTGCGGACGCTGGTGGGATCGACGTAGACGCATGAGTCCCGAAACCACCGCGCTAATACTCTTCTAATTCCCAGAATGGCGTTGCCTTGTCGGTCTAGCTTAGCGAAAGGTCCAAGGAGGAATCAGGTTTATTAATGATTTGGGATTAACTGATATAGAAACTTCACTCCAAGAAGCTGTGCACGGCTTGAAAGGGTGGGTAGCCCTGCCCGACCAATAGTTCAGTTGGGCAAGTCACTGCGCCTATATATCTGTTGTAGATAAAGCGCACTGCTTTGCATTGAACCCTCTCCAGAGTTGCAATGTGAGACGCGGTGTGAGGGACCAGACAACAGTTGCCATATTCCAAGCGAGGCGTATGAACGTGACATATGCGAGGAAGTTTGGTTTCGTGGGTGGAAAAAATAAAGTGCCCCTTTTGATAAAAATAATTTTGTTTAATGCTTTCTTGTGACGTAGTGGGCATGCTCCGTCCAGCCAAGATCGGAAGATATCGCCACGCCTAGGTATTATGGTGGTTTACATTTTGGATTTCCACATTGTTAAATTGTACGAGAAAGTTAAGTTTGAAGTTTTCTTAGTAATGGACATGCACACTGTTTTGCCGATGTTGATCTTCATTTGCCAGTCGTCGCACCACTGGGCTATATTCTTAACGAGTTATTTAGTTTCAAGCTGGTCTTAGGGTGTTTACTTGGTTATAGAGAATGCAGTCATCTGCAAAAGAGCCTTATTGGAACATCTACTTGGTAAGCTAAGTCGTTGATGAAAATTAAAAACAACAAAGGAGCTAACACAGAACCTTGGGGTACTCCTGACACAACTGGAGCCAAATCGGAATGATGGTTGCCGCACTGTACAAATTGGGTGGCCTATCGGTTAAAAAATTACGTATACAACGGAAAACCGGCCCGTCCCGGCAGTAAATTATTAATTTGGGAAAAATAATTTACCGTGAGAGACACGGTCAAACGCCTTAGAGAAATCAATGAAGATTACATCAGTTTGCGAATGTTCATTTGCTCCTAGGGCTAAATCATAGCATTGTTTCAACAAGCTGAGTAACTTAGATAATCCGGGATCTAAAACATGCTGATTTGGGTGGAGGAATGTGGTTTCATTCAATGAAATTTGTTAGAAAATTTAGCACACATTGTTCGAGAATTTTGCTGCAGGTAGAGGTAATCGAAATAGGGCGATAATTAGCGGGGGTCTATTTATCGCCTGATTTGTGTATTGCAGTTATCTTAGCTGTTTCTCAGTCAGATGGAAGGCAAGAATCCTTGATTTGGAATATACAAGACACAAGTCTCTACTAACTGGTTCGGTGTGCCGCTTTAGGAAACCATTTGGAATAGCATCTGGGCCGCAGCTTTTCCTTTCGTTAATGCTCAGAAGGAGCGAAAGTACTCCCGCTTCTGATATGATAGGCGCGTTTGGTAGCGTTACATCATAATTTTACCTGAAAATGCAGGACTTCCGCGGTGAGCGCCACTGTTGCGCTTGTACTTGCTGTTGGCTATTCGTCGCAGGAGCCGCTCGCTGTGATGGTTGTACATGGCGGGATTGCTTTTAGCTTCTGAAATATGTCTTCAGTGAGCTCCTGCTATGGGGCACCCTAGAATTAATTCTCTTGTGGCGTGTTGATTTAGAAATGTGATTTGGATGGCCTTCTGACGGCGCAATGCACTAATACTGTTTGGTTTTATGACTTACGGAGGGTCTGCTGCACACACTAACGTGCGAGGGGAGACGACGAGTGGTGAGCGCGAGCGCCAGTAACTGCGAATGGGGGGCGTGTGTGAGTGCGAGTGGTGAGCGTGAGCGCGAGTGGGTGCGAGTGGTGGAGGGTGCTAGTGAGCGTTAGTGCGAGTGGTGAGCGTGAGTGAGTGCGAGTGGTGATGGCGAGTGGTGAGCGTGAGCGCGAGTGGGTGCGAGTGGTGGAGGGTAGTAGTGAGCGTGAGTGCGAAAGGTCACAGTGACTGGTGAACGTGAGTGTGAGTGAGTGCGTGAGGAATAATATATTTTTCTGTGTGTGTGAGTGATTGGCGCCCAGTTTTGTTGAGGTATGCTACTTTTGTAGTGTAAACTAAAAAGAAAAAAAACCCTAAGAAGATTTAAGTTTTAAACGGTTGATGGTAGCGATTCCTCTGAATAACAAGTTAAAAAACACTTCAGAAAATTTTGTCTCTTTAGGGGTGAAGAACCTTAGGGGCTCGGGCTGTCGGCGTCTCCTGTCGTCGTCTCGTGTAGTCACGGCACTAAAACACCTGGACACGCGTTTTCCAACGCCTCACGCTGGAAGGGTTCGTGCTTCAAAGACACGATACTTTCACAGCAAAGCTGTATACCTCTACCTATAAACTCGGCACGATCTGCGGCTTGGAAGCGTAGGAGCCTCATTAACACGAGGAGCATTAGGATGAGAGAGAAGAACCCAAGGAAAACATAATGCATATTGACTGGGATTAGCTACACGCGATTGCTGGGTGTATGTAGTACACTTGAAACAAAATCGTCGTCTGTCTCTCATTGCCCATTAGCAGCGATTCTGCTGTGGGAGCGCGCACACTTCATGCTTCGCCCCTCCCCGGGTTTTACGTTAGGGGAGATGGCCAGGTTTTTTTCAAACATTGACAGTCCCGATGGGCACCGACCTGCAGTCCCAGCAATTTAGGAGGTCACGTGGGTGACCTAAAGCTGCGGATGTAGTCCAAAATTTGAAAAGAAAAGTTCTGTAACAACCTCAGATGAGAGCAAGAGAGAGATTATAAAAGCCACTACATAAACGAGTGAAAAAGTATCAGCCCACCCTCACTGTCAATAATTCGAAGTGATAAAACTTCCAGAACGTTTTTTAAAACTTCTAACTCTGCAGAATCGCTACTGTCCAACGTTTGAAATTCGATTTCCTAGGACTTTTTTCTGGTACGTTTAGAGAATCCACTTACGCAGGTCGCCATCCCGCCCTGCGAAAGTGCATGCGTAAAAGTGTGTAGAAGTGTAGAAGTGTGCAAAAAAATGCCGTTTTGTTGCATCTTCGGCAGTGTTGTTAACAAACGACCTGGTCGGAGTTAACGGCGAGGCCGTATACGTGCGGCAATCTCACAACACCAATGAACGACAAAATGGCCGCTGTTTGACTTGCGTGCCTCAGTGACGGTACTACCTTATCTAATCTTATCTAATACCTATCTAATACCTTATCTAATGACAGTACGCTCAGCTTCTCTGGCGGCAAATGCTGGGTGCTGCCTAGCCTGGCGCATGTGCTCGGCGTCTTGGGTGAGAACCGCTCTATGTAGTGACACTAGTCCTGCTGGGCCTTCAAAGATAATCTGCAAACATATCTTTATCAGAAAAACAGTGATGGGAGTTCCATTGTTCTCAGGCGCCTTATCATCTATAATGCGTTTCGATGCTTGTTTCGTGGTTTCCTTAAACGAATTTGATTTATTGTATGGTTTAACGCACCGACGCAACGCAGGCGATGAGGCGCGCCGTAGTGGAGGGCTCCGGATTAATTTTAACCGCCTGGCGATCTTTAACGTGCGCCGAAATCTCGTGCACACGGGCGTTTCCGCTTTTTGCCTCCATCAGAAAAGCGGTTGCTGCGGCCGGGAATTGAATCCGTGTCCTCGTGCTCTGCCACATGCTTAAACGAATTCTGAGCTCTATGCTGTATGCCTGATTAGCCTGACGGATGCGCTTCTTGGGCCTTGGCGTTTTTGCCCACGGCGATGACAACGTTGGGGGTAGAGGTATGCAGTTTTGCTGTGATAGCTGGGACGCTCGAAAAATAAACCGGTTGAAATTCAGCGCCCGTTTGTGTCTCTCCTAGTCTGACCAATGCCGCTGGCAAAGGTGCCAACGCCATGGGGAATGGGCCAAGTATGTTGAAAAACATCGTTCATGTAAAGTTTGGGGTCACTAGAAACGTAAAGACCTCACACCATCCGAGACGTTTTTAAAGCGGTACAGCACCACCGCAATGTACTTTTGAATGAGTGTTTGAAATGAATTGTGTAACATTCCTAATTCGGTTTTTTGGGCTATTTTTGCGGGTCGACATTGGGCTACTTTTGGGATACGTGGCTGAAAAAATTGTGTTGCTCTGCGAAAAGCGTGTCATTCCTGCGCAGGCATCGGCTATGAGACCGCGCGGGAGTTGGCCCTGCGCGGCGCACGCGTCGTGCTGGCCTGCCGGAGCGCGGAGCGCGCCCGGGACGCCGTCGCGCGGCTGGCGGCCGAGACCTCGGGCGGCGACGTCAGCTGGCTGCCCCTGGACACGGCGAGCGAGAAGTCGGTGCGCGCTTTCGCCGGGCGGCTCCTGCGCGAGACAGGAGGCCGGCTGCACGTGCTGGTGAACAACGCGGGCATGGTGGCGCCGGCCGCACGACGCCTCACGGCCGAGGGCCACGAAGAGACGTGGGCCACCAACTACCTCGGGCACTGCCTGCTCACGCGCCTCCTGCTGCGTGAGTACAGTGCGCATGCGCATCGTCTACGCTGAGTGTACGCACGTCGAGCGGACACCAGTGTTGAAAGAGAGTTACCGTTTTACCCGATTCTAACCGCACCCGATTCTAACGCGCACCCGATTTCCCTGGCAAAAAAACCGAAAAAAAACTTGCACCTCCGATTGTAACGCGCACGGGACTTTGTGACCCAGACAAACGAATGAGAGAGAAATGGGCGATTTATTTCTCGAAGTAATCTCACTCATCTCGCTCCTCGTCACTTTCCGCTGACCACAACTCGGCCTCGGTGCCTTCAAGCGCGTTCGCTATGCCACACTTCTGAACGAAGTTCAACCATGGTCGATGGGATCGTGGCTCACGCCTCGCACCCCCATCCCGAGAGCTTCTTCAGAGGTGCACGCTTCAGCCGACCGCTCGTTTTGAACGCGTGGGAGCTGCGGCTGCCATTGCTGTTACCAGCGCGCAAGTGAAACGATTTGACGATTTGTGTGAACGCCGATAGAAAAGCCCAGGCGCCTAGGCTTGCTGCGTCTGAAAAATCGTTGCTAAAAGCTTTGGCGCCATCTTGAGATGGCGATGGGTGGGACGCAATTTCCGCTCTTTCATTAGTTTCGGTTTTATATCCGATTCTAACGCGCATGCGATTTTCCGGCCTATTTTTTTGAAAAAAAGTGCGCGTTAGAATCGGGTAAATACGGTAACCGCGCCGTTGTGGAGTGATTATTTCGAATCGCCTGCAGACCTGTAAAGGAGCCACAAAGACAAAATACAGCTTTGTTCAATTTCACAAAAAAATTAATAAAATTAAAAATCTACCCTTTGGTAAGTCGCTCAGCTCCATTCCGGGTATGAAAGCGTTTTAAAAAAAAAAAACGTAAGTATTAACAAATTTCAAATGTCGCGCTGCAATGGCGTAAAAAGCACGGGGAGGAGTGACGAAATAGAGGACAGCACTAAAAACAGTTACCAGGGTGTCCACTGGTCGTTAGCATTCAAGTGATGCCATCAAACGAAAAAAGAGGGCCCACTACAACCTCCCAGCCATGCTCAGAACCAACCATATTCGTGACATCATAAAGACGTCGCCCGAAAGTGGCTGGGGTTGCCCGGTCGACAGTGGGGCTCTTCTGATTTACAGACTCGGACTCACCGCGACTCCCCGAGAAGCAGTCCAGCATTCGTTTTCCCATGTATCCATATGGCTTCGGGGAATCCTCGGACTACCCGCGGACTATCCGCGGTGAGTCCGAGAGGTAAATCGAGGAGCCCCAGTGTCTGCTGGTATTGTGTCACGCTCTCTCTGATGCAGGTGTCTGTCTAGATAATAAAGGCTTTTCTCTCTCTCTTTCTCCGCCGCGGAAAATCCGCTACCGAGACCCGCCCACAGATGGCGCACTGCCTCGCAGGGGCGTGCTGCCACACCTTCTTTCCCGTCACGGATGTCCCGCGACCAGAACATCAACGCGCGCTCGCACGAAAACGTCAGCGTCGTCGGCTAGCGAATTCAACAGTGCGTGCTATGTAATCGGCAGCAAAACGACAGCGATGAGGAGCTAACCCGGAGGTACGGAAGAAAGCATCCGAAGCAAAACAGTGGCAAATGCAACAAATCCCGTGCTACTGAAGACAGCAGCGGAGGTCCAACGACAATAAATGGGAGCCAACTCCGAGCTATAGCTCGAGGTTGGCTTCCATCAACTGTCGTTGGATGCAAGTGATAGAAGCTAACAGCGCGGGCAAGCCAACCCCAAATTGTAAAAGAAGAAGCCCAAGCTAAACGTAATCTTCGTAAGGACAACCCACAGCTCCGCTCTTTCATTCGATTTCAGATGCAGTGGGCGGAACTTTGTTCACTTTAATAGTTACTATCTCCATTACTTGTTTGAAGTCTGTGATGAAATTGTTATCATTGTTATCGTGACAAAACAGTGTTTTTAATCAACCAAATTTTCATTTGTCTTCATAGCCCCTTTAACGTTAACTGAAATCTAAGCAATTTAAACAAGATCGCGACTGTGTCTCAATGGCACGGGCGCTTCCTTGCCCTGACTGTGTTCGGTAGGCGTATTTGACTATCCTGACCGCCTGGAAACACCCCACTTTCGCCTCTTTTTGGCGTCGTCTTAGAAGAATCGTACATCTGATGATCATGTTGGTAGGCTAAACAGACCTCAAGAATATCAAATTATCCTTATTTTCGACAAGGTTGCGTAGAACTAAGAGAACATGTTGCAGCAGCAAAAACAAAACAAAAAAAACTGTGATTGATTCCTCTGTCATAGGAATCAGTAAACACGAAAGTGAACTGTGCAGCGAAATCTGCAGCTAAGCATGATTTGCGGGTCGGCGGCTGTCTTGTGGGTGTGCTTGGCGAGCAACATCCTGCTGCCGGGTCGTTTCGGCAGAGGTGTACAGGCGTCATCTCCGTGACGGTTATGACGTCAGCGAAATCTTGGGTTATCGCGGCATAAAACACTTGCGTGTTAAACATAAAACCCGCAAACGAACAACCTCAAGTATAACGTGCTGCTATGATGATGATGATTGATGATTTCTATTGGTTTCCCCTTTGTATCGGGGTGATGACATGTCATCTTACCAAAAAAGACTAATATACCTATATTTTACACTTTTGATACAATACTAGCGCAGGCACAAAAAGCTTATTAGGCACAAAATACTTTTTTTTTTCTGTTACATGTGGTAACTGTCCTAGGCAATATTCCCCTCTCTGCTTTTCGTCCACCAGCATTCTAATCTTCTTTTCGTCCCCTCGACAGCCTTGAAGTTAACTTCCTCTGTGATACCCTTAAATCCTAGGGCTTCTGACAGCCCAAAATTCCCTTCATGTAGATTTGGATGGATACCCTCACATTCTAGCACGATGTGCCGCATAGTTTCTGTTTCTTTTCCGCAGACCACGCATACCCCATCATTTTGTGAATACTTCCCCACAAAACTCTTAGTTCGCAGGCAACCTGCTCTAGCCTCAAAAAGCAAAGCACTGCTCTGGGAATTATCGTAGAAATTTTCCTTTCTGATGTTCATCTTCTCAGCCCTGTACATCTCTAACGACGTTTTGGCTTCCATTTTTTCCCTCCATTTATTCGTTTCAATCTGCCTTGCCTCTTTTTTGGTTACCTTGGCTGTTTTGGATTCCCCACTGTTCTTTCCGTATTTCATCGTTAGCCTTCTAGTCTTAACCACTGCGTGTCCACGCTTTTCAAGTATAGGTACCTAAAAACCTTAGCTGCCCACCTTCGTTGATCCATTGCCCTCAACCTCATCTCAAAGCATATTTTACTCTGAGCTTCTCTAACTTCAAACGACGCCCAGCCCATATCTCCCTGAACTGCTTCGTTAGTTGTTTTTCCATGCGCGCCTAAGGCCAGACGTCCTACCGTTCTCTGGTTTACTTCAAGGCGTGATAGAACGTCTGATTTTAAGCAGAGTACAGCATTCGCAAACGTGAGACCCGGAACCATTACTCCTTTCCACATTCCTCTTACTACTTCATATTTGTTATACCCCCACAGAGCTCTATGCTTCATTATAGCTGCGTTTCGCTTTCCCTTAACCTTAAGTTGCTCCTCGTGAGTACTTAAGTAGCTATCCCCTTCGTTTATCCACACTCCCAAATATTTATATTCCTTGACTCTAGGTAATTCGCCTTGCTGGATAGACACTACGTCGGTGGTAGCGTCATTGAAAACCATTATTCCTGATTTTTCTGCACCGAAATTTAACCCGAGGTCAGCGCTGATTAGTGCTAAAGGTTTCTTCCCCGCAAGAACACCCTGCGTGCGGGGGTGCCCCCTTTACAGGCCGCTTGCTTCGTTGTACAGGTGTCACTTCGGTGACGGATACGACGTCAGCGAAATCTTCGTGTATCCGGGAATAAAACACTTTCGTGTTAAAAAAAACAACAAAAGGAAAACCAGTATAAAACCCCGGCCTTCAGCGTGAGAACCCACGCCTCTACCCCAACACCACTAATGCCGAACAGCGAAGCCTGTTTACCGGTTGTTTAACAGAACAGGAGTGTTCAGGACATCGGCCAGGCCGCCCTCCCGATATTTACCGGTGGACGCGTGGTCCTCTCTACAAGCAGCTGTTGGACTTTCTTGCTGAGGCTGGCCTATACAGCATACAGCAGGGCATGAAGCCGCTTGCATCCCGTCACTTTCCCTTTTTTATCCTTCAATTCCTTTGATGTCCTCCTTGCAAACTGGTCCCAAATTTAAAAAAAAAAGTGTTCCAAGCAAACCAGTAGACAGCCCTAGTGGGGGTTCGTCTAGTCGGGCAGGGGTGCAATTCTCAGTTTTGTCCATTCCACGTCCGTTTTAACTGTTGGTTTATAGCGAGAGTTTATTGGCTGAAACCAGACGACTGGATGTGACGCAGCACATCCACCGGTCAGAGGCATTGCAAGTAAACTACTTCACGACCGAAACGGATGTGAAATGGACATTTTTGGAAACCGCATGGTCTAGAGTGCCGTCGGACGACATTCGACTGACATTTTGAAGACTGAGCTAACACTGGCGAGGGCGTCTGCCGTAATGTTGTAGAGGTTCCGTTTTAGCTTTGTATTACTAAAGACGGTGGTTATAGTCCGGCTCTTGCCTCCGGTATTTTTTTACATCTTTAGTTTATAATTTCATGGCTTTGGTTAGCTTTCGGTGTTTCAAAGTTTTTTTTTTGTTCCTTACGTTATGTTAGGTTAATTTACTTCACGTTACGTCACGTCGCTGAGAGAACGAAGTAGGGCCAAGAGCGGAACTTTTTTATCGAAACGCGATGGACGTCGTTTAGTGAAGTGCTTATAGTACCGCCGAACAGCATTGTAGAATCTCGATGGCCTTTCGAGACGGACACAACTCAGAATTTCGCCTCTGATTCGTCATTTGCTCGTTCGGCAAGTTCGGAGGAGTTAGCGACTGAACACACTGGAATAAAAATCAGGTCAGCCCAACAAATCATGGCAAGGAGAATGGTAGGAATAATGCTTGGGGATAAGAAATATAGAGGATTGACAACAGGTTGAGAACCGGACTAGCGAATGCGAGATTCCGTTCCCTTCCCAGGCCCCTTACTTCCTGTGAGTTTCCAGCGGCGTCTACTGCTTTGTTTCAAGCACTCCCTCTGTTGTTTTGAGCAGCTGCTAAGGTGCCCCGCAGCAGAGAGTTTCATACTAATATACATAAAGGTAAATCTGGCGCCACTGTCTACGGGAGCCCGCGCTTCAGCGAGCGTTCCGTCATGTACCGGGCAGGCACGTTCCACTTGTCCTTGGCATGGCTCATGAACGGGCTGAATAGTTGCCTCTGGCTGCAAAAAGGCAACAATATTACTGGAGAAGATTAATCGCATTTGTTTTAATATTACAAAAGTAAAGCTCCAGAAAGATTTATTTGTCAGGGATTTTTTATAAGCTTAATGCAAGATGAACAAAAACAATGTTACCGTTTTTATTGATCTTGGCTTAAGACGAAAAGAAGCCATGTGGCTAACCAAGCCAAGTGGGCGAGGAACGTCGCTAGCTGCAATGGCGCCGCCCACGGCGGCCCGCGAATGCAGCGCCAGATTTCCTCTAGTATATATTAGTATGAAACTCTATGCTCCGCAGTTCAGACGACAGGGGTTTTTATTTGACTTTGGGTAAAGGATTCTAGACTCTGCAAGAAGCCCGAGAAGTTTGAACATGCACGCTTTCGTGGATTGCTGGCACGCTGTCTTTTTCTGGGACGCCCTCCAGCGAACCCTTCGAAAGGACATGCCCCTGACGAAAAGGCGGCATGCTTTTCCCGTTAAGTAGACCATGATGATATCTCCCGTGACGTTTTTTTTGTTTCCTTGGTCTCCACGGCGGAGAAGCAGAATGGCTGTTAGGGACAGTGATATGAACGCAAGGCCCGCAGTTTATTATTTCGCTGGAAATGTTCATAAGCTGAGAGAAATGTATCTATCACAAGAGTCTAGTGGTGATGTTTTGAAAATAAGCAGTGGTTTAAATATGATAAGTCCACAAATCTTAACCGCTTGCTCAAAGCAGGGCAGCGGTGTTTAGTGACATCAACCCCCCACCAAGTTGAGGCATGTCGATGTTTTTACTGTACATAGTTTCCTATAAGGCAGTAAAGAAAAAAAAAAAAAAGCCTGAGTAGCCTAGGGATGGAATCGTAGTTTTTGGGACGAACGCCTCAGGGTTAGAGCTCCAGCAATGCGGATTGTTTTCCCCTTGAAGACCTGTGATCTTTTATAGTAAAATGTTCTCTTAGCTCAATCCGCCCCTTTTTTTTTAAGTAATGGCTACCGGGAGACTGGACTAGAGGTACAGGAAGGACGATAACCACAAAGAAAAATGAGATAAGAAAATTGGAAGCAAGGGGCGGGCTCCCATAAAGTGGATGGGAGAGGCTTTCGTCCTGCAGGCCGGATAAATAGCTTATCAGAGTCTGGGTCTGGTTTGGGCTAGTTGGTAGTGCCCGTTTGTGCCCGTCGCCTCCCTCTGTCCTCTGTCGTTTCTTTTTTTTTGCGCTACACGAAGGCACGGATAAATAGACTAATGACGTCTCTTATGAGCAGGGGTAAGCAAGGGTAAGCAAGATTGCTCGACGTGATTTCAGCGGCGCTGGAGGCGAGCGCCCCATCCCGCGTGGTGAACCTGACGTCGGTGGTGCAGCGGCTGGCGCGGCTCGACTGGGACGACGTCGAGGGCCTGCGCTGCTCGTGGAACGCCGGCCGCGCCTACTGCAACTCCAAGCGTGCCATGCTTCTCTTCACGGCCGAGATGGACCGACGCCTGCGGGACGCTGGTATACATGGCCACTTCCCGTACATGCACGTCGCTCGAACTATGCAACCACTGGGAAAGGGCTCAGTACGTGACGCCCCGACAGGATCGATCTTTGATCCAGTTTCCTTGGCAGCCTGGGTCGTAATTTAATCTGTTTCAGTCCAGGCGGACCTTTCCACCATTGCAGCGACAGCCACGGGCTGTTTTGGGAAGTGACCCTTCATAACTTATTTCAACTCTTTGAAACATCTTTTTTTCCACTTCGGCCGTAGCAATGGGCAAAGCGTAAGTGGTAGCGGGGCGAGGCAGATTTCCCGTGCTCAGTATACTTCGTCCGTGCGATGAGGTGCTATCTGTGGTGACAGCACGCCACATGTTGCATCGTTAAGGCCATCGATGCGGGGGCAGTGCACGCGCCTGGAGGGAGTTTAGGGCGCCTCCCTTGCTTGAGTCTATTTCGCTGACATTGTGGGCATCTATCGTACATGATGGACGGCACCGAACAACATGTCTGCGCCTATCCGTTGACCAACTTACCGGTTGCCGGTGGTGGCGTCGTGCTTGCG